>VXBJ01003652.1:381647-406834 GCA_013400055.1 Nycticryphes semicollaris
GGGGTGAGAAAGAAAAAGAAAAAAAAAAGCTTCTGAGATACCAGTGTCTTAATGCAGTCACCAAGAAGGACAAGCTTTATGCCCTTTACTCTTCCCTTCCCTCTCGTTCTGACTGATTAACCATGACCTTATGTTTAAAATTGCTACTCGGGTCAAACCCTTCTGAAGGTCTGGCTCGTCTATAAAGCACCAAGGTTAATCTTCAACAGATTCCATTACAGCCCATCCAGCTATTCAGGCAATGCCGTTGAACGCGCTTCCTCCACAGAGCAGGTCTTTTTCCAAGGTGGTGTTAGCTGCCTTGTTATTTTGAGAAAGCAGACTAAGTCCTTTTCTTCAGCCCCCACATCCAACCCTTCTCACCCTGGACAAGGTGGAGCCCAACACAGGCTTTGCCCACTCTGAGAACGAGGGGTATCAACACAGCAGTTCAGTCATTAAGCACAGAGACAAGCAGGCTTCTTTTTGCTGGTGTCAAGCGCAAGACATCCTTGCCCACTGCATTTTTACCCTTAGCAGCCAAAAGCCATTTGCACAGGAGAGGTGATGAGTTAACACATCATTGTAAGCGGTTGCCAAAATAGGTCTTCATTAGCCAACCTCTAAGTGGACCTTCCTTGGCTAGCAGACAGCATACTAAGACTTTGGACCATCACCTTTCTGCTTCAGAACACCAAGCCCAAGAATCAAAGAGTATTTTAGAGTTGAAGCCAGCCAGAACCAAGACCTTCTCCTAAACAGGAGTGAGCAGGCACAGCCTCAGAGGTCAGTCCCTAGGGCTCCAAAATTCTCTCATCATGAGACTGAGAACTTTGCAAGAAGCAACCAGCTAAGTCTGTACCTACTTAGCCAATTTATACCCAAGGGAGTGCAGAAACTCTTGGATAGCTGTAGAGCATCTCCAGAAGGATGCCTTTGCAATAGCTACAAAAAAAATTAGGTATTACTATTAAAGCAAGCTGACAGTGATCTGTGCTACAACATTTAACATTTTCCTTTCTTTTTCCTAACACCATTTCTGGTATGTTAAATCAGGTGTGTTAAATCCAGTGCTAAGTCATGAAAACTGCTCTGACAGCCCTCCTCCCCGCCCCACACTTTTGCATCGACACACAGGAAGCCCATAGGACAAGCATCCTTGAATTTATCTCCACTGTAAGGAACTGTGAGATCCAGGTTCCGAATACACCGCACATCTGCACTGTCTGAGGATGTATAATGTACATT
This sequence comes from Nycticryphes semicollaris, assembly GCA_013400055.1. Lineage (NCBI taxonomy): Eukaryota > Metazoa > Chordata > Aves > Charadriiformes > Rostratulidae > Nycticryphes > Nycticryphes semicollaris. The sequence continues at coordinate 382,875 of VXBJ01003652.1, forward strand.
GAATTTAGCATGACCAAAGTTAACCAAACTGCTTTGTACTTAAATCTACATCAAACATGCTATGTGAGCAGCATGACTTCTACACATCCAACAATCTGTATCATCAATTTATATAAACACTGTGGCAATGGCCAGGGGACACAGTTCTCATTCCTAACCAGCCCAGCTGTACTGACAGACAAGAACAGCACAGGTAAGCTTGAAGAGCAGACAGAGAAGCTCCAGAGAATCCTGTTGTGACGAAAGAAGCAGTCGAGATCCTGCCCAGCGCAGCCTTTGCAGCTGCCTGCTCCGCCTCCATCCAAAATTACCAACCTCTAAAACAGACTTAAACAAAGGAAACATATGGCCACCCCAGTATGAAGTCCAGCAGAGGATAAAAGGCACAACCCCTGGCCATTATCCCTATGTTGACACAAATCTTTTGTTATGGAGAATGACACAACAAAAACTCCACCCTGCCAGCATAGCATTTTGCTCAACGGACTGGTTTACAACAGCGTATAAACCACCACAGCATGACTTGCCAGATCTCATCTGTCAACTGCCTTAGTCAACAGAAGCTAGTCTGGATGAGAAAAGGAACTTCCCTCTCCTAAACCTCTTCCCTTCACCCACGCTGAAGGCAGACAAGGATGAGGACTTGTACTGACCGATGGCTACGATCGGGCTCTCCAGGGAGCAAATCACTGCCCTTCATCCCTAAAGAAAGGGGATACCCAGTCTTCATTCGCATCCCAAAGATCAGCAGCACATCACACAGCTTTTTCAAAGCTGACTTGCATGTAACTGTATAAAACCAAACTAAACATAGCGTCAAGAGGATTTAACACCAGGGACTCCATCACTTCATTGACTGGATCACAGCAGGAAAGGCTCAAAATGAAGTATTTTGCTTTCTCACCAGAAAGGACTAGTGCTAGCTGAGTAAAACACAGTATCTCCAGATATGACAGCTCTTCAGTCTTGAGCTCTATGCTCAGGAAGGACCCAGGACAAGATTTGGGACCCAGCTCCACAGCGATGAGGGCACCAGCCACCCTGTGACGCCAGCCCACTCAGTGACACAAAGAGATGCAAGTTCTACCACGCATTCCCTGCGCGGTGCCAAGGGTTAATATTCAGATGGCGGGTTCAGGCCCGAAGAGGTGCATCTCTGAATTGAATTTAGGTTCAGAAGGCTCATACTGGGCTTTATGTGCCTCTGAATCCTGGGGTGACTCTTGCTCACTGAACGCCGATATTTGTATGAATAAAAATGAAGGGATTTAACAAATCTTGTTCCTGCACACAGTTGTCAAAAAATCTGACCTTTACAACAGGAAAAAGAGGGGGGATTTAAAGGTTTAAAGAAGAGGCAGTGGCTGCCTGATGTATAACAAACCTTTGAAAAATTATGAAGCAGTGAAAATCCCCTACAGGTCCCAACAAAATGTGTCCAATTTGCATTCCTGCAAGCCTTCCATACGCACCACTCTGCTCCTGTGTGTACACAGGCAAATAAATCCCTAGGAATAATACAACTGGGACCTGAATCTGATCTCTGATATATTATTGCTCCAGAGCTCCATTCCAACCTTCACAAACGGCTTTTTTTTGGGTGTTTTTTGTGTTCCAGATAACTAAATCAAAGCAGTCCTGATAAGCTTTCAAAGCAGGGAATGTGAGGAATGGTTTAATGAATGTTACAACTCAACCTATTACAGACTACAGAGCATTACAGAGGACGACAGGGGAGGGAGGGGAAAAAAAAAAGCACATATGACACTCCATGTCTGGAAGTCTCATAAATTCAAATCCAGAAGCACCTGCCTTTCTAAGCCCCTTTATATTAAGCCCAAGAAAAACTCAGTGCTGACTGTACAAAGGGACATAAAGAACGGGAAGAGAGAAGAACCCTGTCAGGCAGATACAGGGGTTTTCCTATTAAAAAGTTACATTAGTTTTAAGTTTGACACAGAAGGATTAGAGTCTTAATGTGCTTACATGGGAAAAGACTGGGGAAAAAAACCCAAAGGATAAACAGAAAGCAACAGCAAAAAAGAAAGAGGAAACACAAGTTACAGAAGACAAAGTTAAAAATTTTTTTGGAAATCATGTTTTTTTTGCAAAGCAGCTTCTGTGTCATTTACATTTGGCCATAAGTGCTGTTTGAGGACTACAACAAAGTCAGGCAGCTTCTGCAGATATAGAACTTCAGCTACACGTGCACAGGGTACGCTTGAAAGCTCTATGTCCCGGTCCCAAGCTTTGCCTTATTTTCATTGCTTTTTGTACCTCTCAGCGTAAGCGATTCTTCTCTGAAAACCAAAAATAAGGTTATAAATAAATACTTTGCAATAGCCTGATGTAGCTCATAAAGTTCTGCGCAGTTCAACTGTTTGGGCTCAGAGTGAAAGATTAAATTTTGCTAAAGTGCAATTGCAGCTCGAAAACCACCAGACATTAAGGTATCTCACAAAGGCAATGACCATCTCCACTCTTACACAGATTGTCACCTGGGAGGTGGTCAAGAGGAGGTAAAGAACAAAGTCACTACGGTCCCACTTAGATTCTATATACCTACATGTCCTTCTTGGCTCATTTCATCACCTTATTACATTCATTCTTGTCCCAAAATCAGTAGCTAAAACAGTAAAACAGTTCAAAGGTTTCAAATGAAACAACTATATTCTTCTTACAATTAAACAGCTGAAATGAGGACAGGTTAACAATTCAGCATGTACTGCCAGTAAATAAAGCTTAAACACCACAAGCTTTCAGTATTACCGAAACAATTGCAACTGACTGTTGTAGAATGCAAAATATTTACACTTGCAGAGATTAAACGCTTCCTATTTACATGACAACATCTTATCAACACAGCTAGATCAGAGTTACATGGAATTCTGCAGCCATCCTGCATAAATCATCATGCAGACAACACCCACAGCAAAGCCATTCTTATCATGGAACATAGTCCCAGAAGAAATCTCTGCAGAAAAAGCTCCTGTAGAAGAGTTTTAACTATTCTCCTCACTTTCCTCACAGCAGCAGCTCCAAAAACCTCTATAACTGTTCCAGAAATGCAATCTTGGAGCATTTACTTGGTTTTCATTTGTTACCGCATCTCTTTCTCTTTCTTCCAATTTCATCTGGCACAAATTATCTGCCATTATTCTTCCTGTTTCAGTTTCTAATCCACGTGTGGTTCCCTCACAACACTGCAGAGCGCTCCATGCAAGAGGGATGTATTGACCAAAAATTGGCAACAGAAATCCATATTTTTACTGCTTTAAGGACATACAGTCATGTTGCTCGTTAACAAGTTGAAGAAAATGGATTACTTTTCACAGACTATGAATACTTGGGCTTTCTGCTCACATCTCTTCATGTTCAGAAACATGAAGAGTTTGTGGGAAATTTAAACTCTGCTAATACACTAATACCCCATCTTTCTTATGCTTATTCAAACTAACACCCCTCCAGTAGGCCTCCCAACACTGCTCAATATTTCATTGCACATAATACTTTACGATTTCAAAGCCCTTTACAAATAATCTCCTTGTGCTTTGGTCCTAGATTTCTTTCAAATTTAAGTAACTGCAATTCTTTTTAATATCAGAGTCTGATTCTTTTAATACACTTTTAATGCACTGTCGACAATCTCAGCTCCTTGCTTTTAGTGTCAGGGAAAGGAAACAACATCCTTTCATTACACACTGGTAGAGACATAAGCAAAGTTAATATATTCTGGATATGTTATGCTTGGATTAATTTCTGTTGCTAGATACCTGATTAAAAAATAGTTTGTTGTTATACATGCTGACAGCTGATGAGCAGAAAAACAAACACCAGTTTACCAGTACCAGATGATCAGACAACACTGGTGTTCTTTGAAGTGAAACTTCACCTGCAACAAGAAGTTCAGCCTGTTCACTTTTACTTGTCCTCAACACAAGAAGGACATGGACCTGTTGGAATGGGTCTAGAAGAGGGCCAACGAAGATGCTCAGAGGGCTGGAGTGCCTCTCCTATGAAGACAGGCTGAAAACAGGTTGGGGTTGTTCAGCCTGGAGAAGAGAAGCCTCTGAGGAAACCTTAAGAGCCCCTTCCAGTCCCAAAAGGGGCTACAGGAGAGATGGGGAGGGCCTCTTGATCAGGGAGATTTTGATTAGATCTCAGGAAGAAATTCTTTGCTGTGAGGGTGGTGAGACACTGGAAGAGGTTGCCCAGAGAAGCTGTGGCTGCCCCATCCCTGGTGGGGTTCAAGACCAGACTGGATGGGGTTTTGAGCAACCTCAAGAAGGTGTCCCTGCCCAGGGCAGGAGTTGGAACTCGATGGTCTTAAGGTCCCTTCTAACTCAAACCATTCTATGATTCCAGGGCAAGCCAGGTAGAGGAAAAATAAAATGTAATAAAGAACTAGATTAAAAGGGCCTGGGCATCTGGGCAGAATGAAGAGAAACAGAGTCTTCTAAGGACAGAGTTCAAATCTCAGTTGCTGGAAGCTGGAACACCTGGAATACAAGACATGGAGGCAGGCAATAGTGCAACAATAAGATGACCATAGACTTTTTTAAAAACATACTGTCCCTTCTGCTAAGATTTACATCACAAAACACCTAGGCAAGGCAGGCATGCTGTGTAACACAGAGGGTAAATGGAGTAAAATGTCTCGAGTCGGGTCTGTGAATGAGAAATGGTGAGGTTTTTATCCCTATGCAAATCATGACAAGCAGCACAGTATTTGGACCTGGTGCAATCAAAAGAAACAATGAAGTAATCCTGAGGGCTTATAAATATTTTTGAAGAACGCTGTACATTGACAAAATCAATTTTCTCTACTTAGTCATGCAGGTTTTACTCAGAAAAGCACAGAATCCTGTACCTTATCCTACTGCTTGTAACTACCGAAAGTTTTGGGGCTGCCTCTAGCTCAAACCAGTTGCATCCTCCAGCAAACTCCTAATTTTTTCTTATAAGGCAGAGAAAATTCCAGCGTCAGTTTGGCTCTTCAGACTTCTGAGGTTCAAAACTGAAGCTTATTATGTGGAAGTTTCTGGGGCAGATTTTTGAAGGGACTCAGTGAAAATGTTAGCATTCGCCTAACACTTTTTACGACTACAGTTATTTACCCCCAGTGCCCTTGGAGACAAATTCTCTGCCTCCACGCTGGCGTCGGTATGCCGTGCATCTGCTGGTTGCTGTCCCCACCCCAGAAACAGTCACATCACAGGGCAGGGGACCGAGAGCTCCCCACCATGAGAAGCAGCGTGCGACCTCTCAGGACAAGCTATGGAAGCAGCTACCCCTGCCCAAAATTCTCAGGGGCTCCACCTTCCATAAATTCTTGATTAAATAGATGGAAAAAACGGCCCATTAAATCAAGAACATGCTAAAAATGGTAGAGATGGGAGTTATGCTTTATGGAGGAGAAAGCACAGTCAGCTATTACTGATATCTAAGTAGGGTTTGGGCTTTTTTTCCCCTCCTCCAACCCATAGTCATATTCAACTTGCCTTGATAAACTTTAGAAAGTCTGTGATTTACTGTTCCGTTTTCTGCTGCTTGCATCCGTTAAGACTTTAATTGTCATTACCCATGATTATGCCTTTCTGTATAAAATACAGCTTACACTCTCCGATGCTTCCACAGGCCGCTCTGACACTGCTATTTCAATTTTCCCCACAAGCAACAGAGTTTGTGTGAAGACTTGAATCAATGGCACAATGGTTTAAGAAGCTTTCCCCCTGTGCCAATCAGCTTTTGATGGAGGAAAGCCTTATAATTGGCTTTATCTACCCCTGCTCCTCTTCTATGTATCAGCTGTCATCAAATAAAAGAAAGAATTTTAGAATGTGGGCTTTCAGACCTTTTTCGAGGTAGTTTTTTGGTTTGGCTTTTCTGTTTGGTTGGTTTTTTTTCTAGAACCATGTGGGCTAGAAACAATTTTGCACCACAGCAAATGTCAGCATTCTCCTGTATCAGCATGCCATGAAACTCTGGGAGTTATTTTTCATGTTTGATGTCCCTGCCTGTTTGCAAAAAGAGCTTAAACTCGGACAAAGTGCGTGCCACTACTAGTTAACCACCACAGGGTATATCGGTATCGATTCTCCAGAGCCACCCCAATCAATTTTACCATTTCTGTTGATATTCCCACCATAAGAACGTACAACAACTCACACAGCAAATGTGTCAGGTCCTGCTGGTACCTTGGCTACGAGGTGAGTCTCAGAAATATAGGAAACAGTTATTCAGACAACAGACAGACAGCACTTCCTTTCCCAGAACAATCTGTCTCCTGCCCTGACAACCCGTTCCTGCTATATTTACCCGACCAAATTTTGCCAGTGATATATTTCCAGATGCACTTGAGCCACATGGCCCTGTCAGTCAGCCCAAGCACAGAGGAATCTGAGCAGAGAACAACTCCTAGAAATCACTACATGTTAATCCATGCTTCCTCTCTTGCTTGCCTTTAGAGCTAAAGGAAGACAAAAATGTGTGAAGCATTATTCTCGGTTTATTTTGGAAGCAGTTGTGGGGACAAGAGGTACTTCATTTGACACAGCTATTTACTTCAACTGCTTTCTTTACGGCTGGCAGACACCTGAACAGTAAAAAAAAGAAATAAAAAATTAAAAATCTGAAGCATGCAGTTAAAAATAACTGTCTGTTTCAGCCAATTAATACTGGGTGTCTAGAAAGAAACTGCAAGGCTGTCTGAAAAAAAGGCTGGATGCTGAACAAGGAGCCTATAGCTCTTATCCACCGTGGGAGAGCCAGTTCTTCATCCAGGAAGAGAAAAACGAACCAAAACCAAGACCTGTGACATCTTTTCTGGCAAAAAGCAACACAGATCAAGCAAGAAAAATCAGTTCTAGATTTCAGACAGCACAATTTAAGAATGCTGACCAGCTAAAATGAGTTGTGGAGCAGTAAGATCTAATGAAAAGCTAGTTTTATTTCTTCTCAGCTAAGCCACTTCACTCTTTTAACAGTTATTTTCTTCCTATATTCTGTTGTACACTTCTGATCTCAAGCTACCTCTTCCAACCCTAACTGCACAGCTAGGTTCTCTTATTTTCATAATTTTATAAAAGACTTAACAACTGACTTCTGATAGTTATCTTGGCACTTGCTGAATTTCTAGGTTCCCTGAGATCCTTGAGCAAAGGATCAAATAAAGTCTCCTCCCCACCTCCATTTCCCTGTTTTTTAAGGGATGCTCTCCACAGCTCCTACCTCAATATGGCTTTGATTCCAAAGGCTGTTTTTTGAGACTAATGCAAGGGGGGAACCAACTCAAACCCCAACAAAACATAACACACCGAAGAAGTCACCTCTTGGGATCTTATTAGCAAGAAGACTTTGTCATCACATTGGTGGCCTGTGTCTGTGGAACCCAGGTATTTCTCAGTTCTAGGTACTACGAGCCGTCCACAGAAGGAGATGGGAACTAAATCAGTGATGCAACAGTAAGGGGTGAACAGAGGAGCTGAAAGGGTTTAAAATTGTAAATATCCTTCCTTTGGCTCCCTCCTCCCCTTTTCTGGAAAGCGCAGACAGGCAGTTTCAACCTTTCCACCGTTTATTTAACTGGCTTAACAGAGGGTCCTAACAGGTCACAAATAAGCTTTTTAAATAAAAAGCACAAGTTGAAATCTACTGTGGATATGTCAAAACTCAGGGCCAGGCCATTTTTATTACTCAAGCTGGAATTAAAAACCACGGCAGCCTCCTTTTAATAGCAGATCCACATAAGGAGGCCTCTTGCAGCTTAACCGAACGCGGGAAGAAGTTCCTCAGAACAAAAGCGCTTTTGACCCATTCTTCTAAAACAAACAGACGAAAACCCCCATAGGTTTGTGTCCAAACCCAGCATTTCTTAAGGACAAGTACATCCTTTAGAACTGTAGAGACTATTTTCTCTACACCATTACATTTTTTAAATGTTTTTGCTGGAGAGATTATTCCTGCTTCCTCAAACTCTGCACGTTTGCGCGTCTTCTGGTACTCTTTCCTTTTCAAGTCTCTAACACTAAAACACTTCTCAAGCCTCTGGCTGGCACATCACGCGAGAGGAGCGGAGACCAGCATAACCAGAAAGAAAAGGAGCATCTTAATGGGTGGTACTGAAAGATGTAACCCAAAAAATTTAATAAAAAAAAATAAAAAATAAATAAATCCTGGCGGGTGCTGTGTAGGATCAAGTGAAACGCGGGCAAAATATGGACTGCATTAGATGTGAGAGTTTATTAGCAGCCTCATACAGCTGCTCAAATTCAGGCATCTAATAGGGGGGATGTGAACAGCTGGTACCATCACCTGCTGCTCCTGCGGAGTGAAAAGGGAGCGTGTGACCTTCCTTCCGCCGCAGCGCACGGGTCCTCTGCAGGCGAACAAGGACCAGGATGGGAAACTCAACAGCGGGAAGAACTGCCACCCGAAAAAGAAACTGGGCGACGGAGAATGCACTTCACTTGCAGATTTTTAATGGATTGCCAGGAAAAGCGCAAAGGGAGAAAACAGTTGGCAAAATTTAAGACAACGCTGCCTCTAAAATGAAGCTTTAACAGTCAGGTACTAAACCATTAAATTAAGCATTCAAGGATGCCTATGATGGTTCTCCCCCCCCCTTCATTACTTAATAATATATTTCTTCAGCAAATTTTTTTTTTCTCTGAAGCAATCATTTCAATTCTTTTAAATTCCTGAAATACCATTCAGCCACTCTGTTAGAGTTTCTCTATTGCTAATATAGAGTAATATAGAGTTTCTCTATATTACAATGTCTGAATCTTCTCATTTCTTCCTCTCCTATGTTCCCACCACAAGGCCTTTTCCCCAAGAAAATATTACTTTTTAATTTACCAGAAATGGGTATTTCTGCCCTCACATTCTTAATGAAGCACAAGCCTTTGTGACAAAAGCGTTCAGACTCCTGTACCATGCAAAGAAGTCATGAGCTTTGAGAAAAGTTTGTTGTTTAGAACTTACCTCTTTGCCAACCCAAAACGTAGCTTTCCTAAAACATCCCAGTACTCTGGTTTCAACTGAAAAAAGTCTCTTCTCTTTTACCGTATTTTAACAGACTGGTAAATATTTGAGCAAATATATTTCCTACATCTTTGTGTTCATCCCTGACAATGCCACCAAAGTAATTATTCCTAGGACTGTGCTCTCCTCACTCCCTTCACATCTGAAGTGCTACTTTCATCCTGAGGCAGCATGTATTTAAGAGAGGGGAAGCAGAGGAGTAAAATCTGAGAGTGCTTGTGAGATCTTAAGTCTAATGTGAATATATTTGCACTTCAGACCCCGAAAACCCACATGTTTTAACCAAGAGCTGATCGTGCAAAAAAAGCACAGTATTTCTGGATGACAAATGTGAAAATCTCAGCCTGAAGTGAAAACCAGCTCATGATGTCTCCTCCCATGCTGCCATGGCAGCCATCTTAGTTATTACAGAACTATTATGGGCCACTATAAACTGTCTAATCCCGCTTTGAAGAAGATCCAAGTTCCTAAGTGCAGTTACTAAAGATGCTTACGTGAGCAACCATGTTTTACCAGTGCCACACGTTTTATTTCTAGAATAAAGCCCCTCCCCTAGGGTACACCCAGATCTAATTGACCGTTTGCCTTCAACCCCCCATGACCAAGGTAACAACCACATCTTGATTTATTTCAACAATACCTCGTATTTACAATTTGCCACCCAAATTATTTAAGCAGTTAATGATGAGGTTAATGGAATCTAATCCAACAGCCTCTTGGAAGACGTCATCACTGTATCAAGAAAAACGACAATTTCCTGAAAAGTAACGGGGCACAAAGACACATTTTAATAAAAAATTGCCTCCCATAATTAAGTTAAACACGATCAAGAGAGAAAAGCAGCACACACATCGAGAATGACTTGCAGTCACACAAGCATTCAGACTCCTGCACCAAGCAAAGGCAGCACACGCTTCTTGACAGACTGCTCTGTTTAGAATTTACTGTTTCATTATGGCTGGGAAAAAGTTTCAGGTACTGCTACAAGGACAGAACTGGAAATTAGAACTTCTGAAGAGTTTATGTCAGGGTGTAGATAGAGGATCAAACCAAGTACCCCCAGCACTGAAGGATTTCACATATTCCGTTAACAAGCATCAACCAAGTGCACCCCTTGAGCATTACAGTTGTGTAACTGTGATTACAGAGCACAACACATTAGCATAAGCTGTTGTGGAAAGAGTTTTTATTAATTTTAACAGGATGCTGTCACCCCCATATTCAGTTTCATTGCTTGTATGGGTGAGCTCTCACCTAACACGCTTCACTTTTATATTTCTACCCATTTCACATTGCCTTTTCTTTTTGGTCCTGTTCCTCAGCTGGCACGTCACTACACGCCTCCTCTTTCTTTCACAACACGCTTGATTACAAAAGCAGCATGAACTGACAAGTATTAACTTCACAAGTTTTAACTCCCTGAAGGAAGGGTGTGAAGAGGAGGGGGTCAGCCTCTTCTCCCAGGTAACTAATGACAGGACTCGAGGGAATGGCCATCAGTTGCCCCAGGGGAGACTGAGATTAGATGGCAGGAAACACTTTCTCCCAAAGAGTGGTCAGGCACTGGAATGGCCTGTCCAGGGAGGTGGTGGAGTCACTGTCCCTGATGGAGTTCATGAAGCATCTGGACGAGGTGCTCTGAGACAATGTTTAGTAGCTGAGTGGGTAACACTGGTGACAGGAGGACGGTGGGACTAGATGATCTTGTAGGTCCTTTCCAACCTTGTGTTTCTGTGATTCTGTGATTCTAATTACACCGTGAAAAGCGCACAGACACATTCATTTCATGACATTCAAGCGATGAGGAGTCTCTGTCCATTCATGCCCTCAAACTAAAGCAGAAACATCCAAACACAATTGGGAGTTCAAAGCAAGAACAGGTTCCTTTAACGCTTCCAGCAGCATTTCCAAGTCACAGGGACACAGTACATCAATACTAATGGAGAGCTATCAATTGTCTGCCATGACTAGTTGATAAATGTTGGGCTTAATTTCCTACAGTTTTGTGATGACATGTACTGATTCACTGTCCCTAGAAGATTTACATATACTTACTCATGATTTAGCCTTCCTCACTGTATTAAAGAATACACAGAAAGTACTTGTGGATACCACCAATATTCCAGTTATCGAATGGACTTCAAACTCATCCATGACATGACATTTCCATCTCTTGCACCTCAGAATCCATCATATCACAAGGTCTCAGGCCCTACCTTTCAGGCACTGTATGATAGACAACATATACCAAACTTTATTGTCTTCACAGCTTGGTGCTGTAAACCAAGTTAAAATCACATCCTCTAAAAGATGAGTTTTCGTGGGACTGCAGGCACCTGTGAGTTTTATAGCTCTTCCCTGGACAGATTTGCCATCTTGTATAATTTTCTAAAGGCAAATTACAGAAGCAAGACCTTGATTATCCACGTGAAATTTTATTTTTTTTTTAAGAACTTACAATGAGTTCCATAACTTGTAGGAAGGATTTTTTCCTGCCTGATTTAAAAAACCCAACAAACACCCTTCAGACAAACTAGGTACAGGCACCCTCAAAAGAAAAAGCTCTTGCAGGTTTACCCCAGAGAGGGAAGCCACCAACTGCACGTCCCTCACTATTACCATTCCCTGATCAATCAACTTGTTATTTTAATAACAATGACCTGCATTACTCCGCTACTTTTACACTTACCTTTAAATCCCTCCCCTCTCTTCTTGCTGGCTTTTTTTCTTCCACTCTAATTATCGAGAGAAGTAGTGCTTTATCACACATCCCCACGCTATTCCTGAGAAAAGGACATTTTACCCAACTGAATCTTCTTTCAAACCTCTCCTTCAAACCCACATCTTGCCATAAACCGTATCAGGGATCAGCCAACGACGGCGTGTTCAAGGGAGAAATGAAGGTAATCATTAAGATCCTCAAGTGTTTAACAACTTTGTATATTTAATGACTTCTCCCTGCTTCCACCCTCTTAAGCTACCAACTCTTTGAGGTGAGGAATGCTTCAATATGGTGGTTGTCTATGTATGACCGATGCTTCTTGGCAGTTCTGGTACACATTATGCAACTATATAAATATGCACCTGCACTTTCTGAGACAAGGTATTTGCTTCTTTGAAGTAAATCACCTTTAAGAGACTGTTTTTAACAGGTTGAATGGCAGCAGTTTAGCGAGAAGCCAGTTAAAAGAAGAAATGGTGACAGAAAAGCTATCTATTTAGTAAACTTCTACTGGAATTCAGCAATTTCATGTACATTCCTACTTCCAGAGGGTTTTTACTATAATGCAAATAGCCTTAACTTCTCTTAATTGGCCACAGTTCTTTCTACCTAACCTTGACCAAAACAAAGACATCATCATTGAAAAAAACCACCCTGGAATAAAACCTCCGCAAATGGCTTCAGAGGCACCTTAACTTCAGCACAGCATCTGGTACTGCCTTTCTACCAAATCAAACTGCAATTTATTGCCCTCTAATGTATGTACATTAGGCCATTTCCTTTATGGCTCCACTTCACACAGAAGCAGTAACCGAAGGAAATAATGGAGTGCCCAACAAGTGGGAAAAGTAATTGCTCAACAAGCGTGGAACAAGAGAGAGTCAGTCGCTCACCGTGCACATGTGGCAGCTCTTCAGAGCCCAGCTCCGCAGCGGTAACAGAGAGCTGGTGTTACAGAACAAGTCCACTGGTGGGAACTCTGCCAAGCGACAGCCAGGAGCGCTTGTCCATCTAAATCCTTGGGTCCTGAAGGATTAGGGGGCAGGAAACAATTCCTTCCAACAGCACCACCTCCTGCCTGTACCTGCCAGTCATCAGCCACGCACAGATGGAAGACTGTTAAGCTCCAAACTCCACTCCTAAATTGCACCCGAAGAACTGTATTTACAGGATGGTTTGGCGCTATCACAAGGGTGCCGGTAGCCTGCAGGAGGGACAGCGCAGATGCCCTGACTTGAAAGAGAAACCCAGAAATACTTTGTGTGAAGACCATCCTACCGGGCTCATTGGGGTCTTTTTGCTCCAGGTATTCCCCAGAGTCACTTCACTACCTTTCGACTTCCTCAGGAGGTTTCTCACTACTCAATCGATTTCCCAACCTTTCTTACATGCCTTCAAATCTTCTTTAAAGCTTTATAAAACATTAACCTGAGTTGCTTGGTTTTCCAAAATACTACATTAACATGTATGGATGACTTATTTTTTAAAAAGTTTGGGGTTTTTTTAAGTTATCACAGGAATAGACATAATCTAGGAGACCAGTGTGTCTTCTAGATCATAGAACCATAGAATGGTTAGAGCTGGAAGGGACCTCAAAGGTCATCTAACTCCAACCCCTCTGCCCTGGGAAGGGACACCTCCCACTAGAGCAGGTTGCTCTTATCTACCAAAGATCTAGTAGATCTTTTATATAAAGCTCCAACAGTTTAAAGTTCATCAGTATTTGTTATTTACTAGTAACTGGAAGTGCTTCCTGCAGAAATTCAAGCTATAAATCATCGATAGAATACATCACTGCTCATATCTGCAAAGTGCAAAATAGCAAGCACTGCAGCTATATACATATCACACATCCATATAATCTAATTCCTACACGTCTTTAAAACAAACAAAAAAACATATTTTTTCTGATTTCTTAAGTAGAACACAATGAATATCTCAGATTCTACTCAACAGCACCACGATAGCATTGAGAATAGGCCACACGTTTATATTTAATACTCATTTACCACTTCTTAAAACTAGATCTTTCAGAGAAAGTCCAGACATTAATCCCAAATCAGGCTAAAATTCCGGTACTGTTCTATACAAACATCAGGTTTTTCCCTAAAAACTAAGTTTCCAGAGCTCAGGCATGAGAAAATGAGTGTGCAATCAAATCTACATACCAGAAAACTGATGGCTACAGTAACAAGTATATTAAGTCAGTAAACTGGGCAAAGGTTCTCTTACGGTTACAGTCATTTGACCTTTAGCCAGCTCTTAATGCCCCAGCCAACCCTCTAAAGATGGAGATTTGCAGCAGCCTCTTGTCTGAAATAAGCCATGAAAAGATTCTTCTGAACCCACTGTACAAGCATTCATTTAAAATGTCATGAATGTGCATGAAATCAGAGTGCTTCTAACAGCTTACTTTGCAGCTTCTGTTTAAATGCACTAACTCTGAACCACCAGAGGATAAAAGGACTCAAACCTTCCAGTCTGGCACTCACGGACCTAAAATATACACAAGCACCTCTTCACAGGTGTGTTTACCTAGTTTAAACCTTATTTAAATAGATTCTGGATGCACACATTTTCCACAAACACCTGCTTCTCCCACTGCAGTGCTGACTTGTACAAGGCAGTTGTATTCAGTCGTTTGCTGCCCTAAAGCCATCCTACACACCAGTAAGCAGCACTTCAGTCGCAAAAGTCCTGGTTACTGACTCATCCCCCCACCCCCCCTCCCACCCAGTCAGAGCAAAGCACAGATTCTGCAATGAGGAGGAGAACTCCAGAAGTACCTGCTCTTACCTCCACACCAGACTGGAACAGTCTGGAGATCTTAAGTGTTCAGCTATTAAGACCTTAACACCCAGAGGGAGATTTCAGGAAACCCAATCCTCACTACATCATGGAAAAGCTTATAATTAATTCACTTTCCCAGCCCCCTGTGCTTATAAAACCCCTGCCTGGTGAGCTCAAGAGCATCCAAAGCTGGAAACGCTCATGAAAGACAAGATGCTCAGTTGTCACTGGATGGCAAAAAGCAGCTTCCTTTTGTTGACCTAAATCCTAACAAAACTGACAAAATGAACTAATATTTCAACATCCAGGCACATTTTCCAGATACTCAGCTGATTTTAAAAAGCAGTCAAATGGAAGTTGTGGTGACAGTGACCCTAGATCTAAACCTGTACCAATACCAATGCTTCCAGCAGTTTTAAAATAACCTTTGAAGATGTAGCTGTATTTCAACTCTGTGTGCATGGACAAGGCCTGATAGTCACTGCTTCCATATGGGCATAACTCAGGACAGAGTTTTTTGCTTCTTCTAAGCATTGGAAATATGAGACACCACAACAAACTCAGGGTTACGGTGTTTATCTTAGCCCAACAAGTGTTCAGCTATTAAATTTATCTTGGAGGAACTTATGCATCATCCAAGACAACAGAACCTCTAGTTTTCCTTTCTTTCAGGCAACTACTATCAATAACAATGAAAATACATGCAGCCCATAAACGTATAAAAATGGTATATAATAAACCAAATGATAGTGGATTAAAGTGGACCTCCTGTTCGTTTTCAAATTATCAAACTGGTTTTGTAGATCTACGTAAAATTGCCACAGAAATTAAGTTTCTCTGTCAGAATGTTAAAGAGCAACACCCTTCCACGCGATTCAAGGTCCGAGGCCCTTCGCTGGGTGTGCTGAGCCACAGAAGTTACTCTTACCATAATCACAGGGTCATTGGAGCTGAGCAACAACATCTTCTCTAGATGTTTCCTTCAAGAGCCCGTTTGGATGTTACAAGGGGATGGGATACCACTATTTAGTTGCAAGGAAGCATTTGCTGTTTCGGTAATCAAATAAAACACATTTACCCTATTTAGTTACTCTTGAGGAGCAATCCTTTGAAATGGGAATCTTTAGCTGCCAGAGGCAATCTGTGCATCTTTATACCCTTGACCAGGGTATTTCAGCATCTCAGTCACGACAGAGTTAATACCCACTAGCTCAGAGGAGAACAAAAGGTACTCCACTGCAACATGCCTAACATTTACATTGCCTCTCTTTGCTCATTAAACAGGTTTTGGTTAAATAATGAACAAACTGTATTACAGACTCCGATGAGAATTCCAAAATTATAAATCAACTGGTAAAGCCCAGAGGAGAATGAAGGGAGTGGGAGGGAAGGAAGGATAATATTGACTAATATAAAGGGCGCAGCTTGACAGTGGATATTCCTGCCACACCTGATCAAACATGCTCCATGGGGGCGGGGAAGGGAGGGCGAGAGCAAGAGGGGAGATGGGACAAGGCAGCCTGAAATTTGCATCCGGAACAGATTAAAATGGGTTCTTGGGGGATTGAGAAAATACATAATATATATTACTATAAATGCAAAATTGTACTAAAAGCTAACTCAAATGTCAAAGATTACAGCTTGAATAAATTTAAATATAAAAGCAATGCGTTTCCACGAGCTAATGAAAGAGACATGAAAGGAAGGTCTAGGCAGGAGAAAAAAAAACCCAACCCATCCACAGAAAACCCTAAGCTTGGACTTTTCATAGCCTGGAAGACAAGGCAGGAGACTCTACATCCTTCAAAGCATTGCTTGGGAACCAGTCCTTTTCTAAAACTGAAAAAAAAAAAAAATGGAGCACAGCAGTGATGTCCTACCTCAAGACACCAGCCTGTAAACAGCAGTCACTGAAGCTGAAATTACCTGCTTCAAAGAACCCCATGTAGTCCAACCCACATGCTATCATCACCATATGTAAGCAACGACTACCCGATGACTAATGCTCACAGGGAGCTTCTGAAATCTCTCCGTACGTTAAACTTTGCTTTCTCTAACACAAGCAGATAGCAGGCTTGCGCTTCCCCCCCCCTCCAACAACTGCTCCTGCTCTGGCAGGGGGATTGGACTAGATGATCTTTCAAGGTCCCTTCCAATCCCTGAGATTCTGTGATTCTGTAACTCAACAGCATGTTGCATCCAGCTACTCCAGATAAATGGCCAGTCCTTGACATTTACTCATACTGCATTTATTTGAGCATCCTGACATTCCCTGCTCTTGTTGATGAGAAGAGGTATTTGCATTAATGGCAAAGAACTTCAGGAGTCTTATTTTGACTAGACTTTCATCTCACAGCAGGGAGAAAAGGAAAATTTTCTCCCAAAACACTTTTGGTGGATGCATGCATGTCCTACAGAAGAAAAGTGAGCTTAGAAAAACACCCACAAATCCAGACTGTCTGTCTGGGTACAAGCAAAACACGTATAACAAAGATACTATCCAGAAACATAAGCTGTGCAGGAGCACCCCAAGATGTCATAACCTGACAGAAAAGTCCTGATCACAACCAAGGGGAAGTTCACCTGGCAAAGAGAAGAAAAGCACTGCACTTGCAGCCTCAAAAGAGCAAGGAATAAGGGCTCAGAACTGGCAGGTAGCATTGGCACGTCTCATGGAAGGGATACTTCTAGGGAACTGCTTTTTATGGGATTCCAAGCTCAGTGCTGACACAGGAACGGGTGCAGCTCACAACTAGAAGTGCAAGAAGTCCATCTCAAACTTAAGTTGAGTGTGGCTCTGAACGCTCACTATAATAAATGGCCTAGAAATAAGCTTACTGTTGAACATTGCAACCAGTAAGACTAATCCTAGGAAGAAGCAGCAAAATGCCACATGCAGCTCAGTATTAGCTTCGCTTCCAGACTCTCAACATAAAGTTAGGCTACACTTAATCACTCTTGAAACTACAAGAAGAGAAAATGGGGGGTAAAAAGGCAGAAAAATCCTGGTCAGAATACACATCCCAGCCTTGTGTTCTACTTCTGTAATCAATATACATTTCCAGTTGCTTTCAGTGTTACCAGTCACAAAATAAGCCTTTCACTTCTGGATTCAAGAGACCCAAATGGGAGGTGAAGTCTGTGCTTCACTTATTACTGATAAAAGTGATGAAAAATCAACAAACCAAAGAATGTGAGGAGAAAACAGATAACAGGAGGCTACTTTCTAATCAGATTTTCTCTCATCATTCACAGATCAGAAAGCACAAAGAAAGCATGGAAAGACTACATATACTAATACATCAGATTTCATATATTACTACAAGCTTCAGTATATTGAAGAAACACATGTATTTATATTTAAAAAGTGTGTGTATACACAAATATATATCTATATACACACATACATCTGTATCTCAGATAGTGGCAAGCAGTGGTATTTGTGGACTAGTTTAGGTTGTTATTATTTGCCTAAAAGTATATACATATTTGCTCTTTTCTTGTTATTCAATATATGACCTCTGGATAGTGAGTGAGAGAAACAAGTACACCTGTGCACTTCCTTGTGTATACCCTGGTAGGCACAAGTACCTGCTGATTTCTGTATGAACTTACCTGTTATGTTATTCAGCACTTCTTTTAAGAGGCTAAAGCTATGCAGCAGGGGATCCCTTTCTTCATCCTATAGGTTATATATAGGAAGGAAGTCATTAATGAGGCAAAACATATTCCTGAAGACAAATCTTACTAATGGGTCTGCAAAGACCTCGTGCCCATATTCACAGAAGTGCTGTGGGTTGAGTTTACCACTGCGAGCACATTTACTCCATCAAAATCAAGAGAAGCATTTTTATTTTCCTGCTAGTGCTCCCTAATGTCACACAGCTCAAATGTCAAAGCATAGGTTCAAGTCCGAGCATTCTGGCTTGGTTTTATTGTCCTTAGCAGCATTTCTGATTAGCCTTCTGCTGTTCAATAAATTTCAGAGCAAATCTACCTCGGACCATATTGAAATGGCTCATCTGGATTTGCTATAATGTTAATCTATGCAGATTGTAATGGGAAGAGAAATAAAAATGACATTTGGTGCCACTAAAATAACTCGAAGACAGAATCACAGTGCAAAATGTGTCTGAATAGCTGCACCCTTTAGTCTTAGTCTATCTTTATAATATTAAAATAAGGAGAAGCAGCAGTTTCTCCAAGCTGTGTACATCCACAGCCACACCTCCTGCCAGGTGGCAGTGAGCACTAATGAAGAAATGCCTGTTAGAGAGAAAAAGGGCCCTGCCCTTTGACAAACTGAAACCACTTGTGTGCTGGATGACAGCCATCTGCTATTCACGTGACATTCTGAAGCACACCACAGACACAGGGCACCACATGCATATATTTACACTGAGGAAGCCATAAAGTGACCAATGCATCATTAGACTTGGAAACACTGTATTAATGGCTTTTAACAAAACAGGTTTTGGTCAGGAATATAGCTAGCAGTCAGAAAACACATCTTAAAAAAAAGACACTACACCATATGAAAAATTTAAAAATACCCTATATATAATGGTTTCCCCAAGTTTTATCTCCTGGCTTTCTTAGGATGGTTCTGGTTGGAAGGGACCTTAAAGATCATCGAGTTCCAACCCCCTGTCATGGGCAGGGACATGAGATGCTTCAGTTTTTTGGTTTTTTTTTTTTTTACAAGGTATACAGGTAGATTTCCAGCTTTGTGCCTCTTACAGTTGCTGGCACTCAAGAAGCCAAAAACGCTCAGCATGAAACAACGTAGAAAGCCATTCCAGCTTTACTTACAAAAGTGCTATAACGAGTATTAAAATAAACCCCAGGACCTGAGGTGCTTTTTTTCTGAAGCCAGGTGGTTTCTGCCATAGGGTGAACAGGTAGCAACGAGTCACAGTCACGTACCAGATGCGTGTGAGTGCTCCATCGGGCATTTCGCTTGATGGCTCCCACCACCGCATTGATTTCACCTTGTACAATGTAGATATTCTTATCCACCATCCTGACGGCCCTGAAAATAAAAGGTAATAGAAATTAACCTCCAGCCCTTCAGAATCATTCTCTTCCTCTGATAAAACATCAAGGTGGCCCCAGTCAAGCAGGAGGCCTGCAGAGATGCAAGAAACTCTTTCAGATCTTTGTTTTGTGCACACAGATAAATACAGTTATTCTGTCAAAAAGATGTTTTTCCACCAAGTGTGTTTTCAAGGCCACAAAAGCAGACAGTTAGTTGTAACAGGGCATCTGTGAGGCAAGAGACAACTTTCCCAAGGCACATTCTTTGTCTTTTTTTGTCCAGTCTAAGTTCACAGAAAGATAAAGCGTTAGGGTACCAGGACAGACACCCATGACAATGCAATAACACGCACATCTCCAGCACTCACACAGGAGAACACAAAGCCAATCCTCTACTCTGCTAAATAAGCATCAGTGGCTCGAATAAGCTGGCCAGAGCTAAACTCTTTGGGACTTTAAACTTTGACAAAATAATTTATAACAGATGTTGATTTCATACTCGGTTTGTGGAAAAAAAAGCTTTCAAGAAAGCTGGCAAGTGGGGAAAAAAAAAAGTCCTGGGTAACATCCCGCAAAGAAATGAGCAAAATCAGAGACAAAACTGGATGTAACATGGCCTGTAACACCAGGCCATCCATAGGGAAGCAAAAGACAAAACAGATGAAACATTGATGATGCTCCTTCAAAATCAGACGAGCTCATTTAAAGGACTCAGCTGGGGAGGGAGGGCAGGGGGTAGTAAAACTCAGAGAATACGAGAAGGAATTTTGCCCATGAAGAAAAAGCGAAGCTGGAAGGAAACAGTTTTGGTCTATTACTCCAGACCTCAAAAACACCACCACAGGAATTTTAGAACATAAATTCTGGATCTGTCAGGCTTCACAATTAATTAAGATGTTTGAATTACCAACAACACTTCAAATATACAAATATTGTCTGAGTGAAAGAGATTAATTTGCTTCAGGACTCTGTAAATAATGGAAAGAGAGCAAAAACATTATAAAAAGGTACCTTACCAAGGGACAACATCAGATTTGTTGTTTTGGTTTTTTATGTTTGCAATAGGGTGAATAATCTTATGGCAAAACAAAAGTATTTCTTAATATAGGGACTGCCATGACAGACCAGATCAATAATTTATCTCATTCACTGCTGGATGATTCAGGAAAAAAATAAAAACCAAAATAGTTCTAGCACGTGGTTTGCTTGTGCCCTGGAGAACAAAGGTTTATATCCTCCTTCCACTGTTATAAACTGTTTATAACAGAACCACAGATATTCTTCCTTTCCTGTGTCTAATGCTTGAGAGAAGTGCCCATCCTCAATAGTAACTTATTCCATATGTCATTTATATGACTGCATTAAAATATTGCATAAAAATGCCCTTGATCACGTTTGTTTTTCTACTTTTATACATTGTCTTGTTTTAGTACAAGGCATTAATGGGAGATTTTCTCCGCCATGTAAAACTCAACACTTATTTATCTCCTCCTTCAGTAATCCCAGTATTTGCCATATTTCTGCATAGGCAGTTTCAAAACTCTGGTTCACAGAAGTACTTTTGGGAAAATATTTGGTACATTCACGTTTGTCAAAACTCAAGTTTCCCCCGTGTTCACTTTAACAAAACAATATTGAGCACGTGAACTCCAAAGTGCCATTCCAGATATTCAGCAAACTGCCATGGAAACAAAGGCTCCTCCAACCTGATCTGGAAAAGCACGTAAAGATATATCAGAAATATGTATCACATGCCATGCACACACAGATAACTCAATAGTTCTGCCAATGTTCAAAGTGATGCCAAAGCTTAAAAGCTGTTTTGCAGACTCCCAAATCTGCCTGTAGAAACTCCTCTACTTTCAACCCAAAAGAACCAAGACAGAAAAGCTTGTTAAACTCAGTCCTTCCCAAATGTAAGAGACTTAACATTAAGCCTCCACTCTTCCCAAACCAATGTAATTTAAATACCCTGTCATGCTGGAGGCACAAATCCACTTTCAGATCTCTGAACATCACACATAAAGCCCACTTCACCACAAACACTGGGTAAAGATGGCGGAGAATCCTGCTTTATATTTAAGCTTACAGTTAACCAAGCAATAGCACACACACGTGCCAAAGTAAACCACAACCAACTGGCCTGATTTACGCAAAGGACCTTTGCAACTGTGTCCTGGAGAAGGAAATAGAAAAGAATTATAGGGTGGAAGGGAAAGACAGACAACTATTGTCAGAGAGATGCACCTTAAAAGCTAAAACCACCAAAAGCACCATCCATCCCCGTAAAAGTTTATTTCAAGCAATGGAAATCTCTCCTCTAAAATCCACACTGGGAAGACGCTCTGAAGCTGCAGAGAGAAAGTTCCAAGGTTGACCAGCCCAGCACTGAATGATCAGTTTGGTTTAGGAGAGCAGGGTGGCAAGTCAAGCAAAACCACTAATTGTTTGTCCAACATATAAAAAAATTACTAACATGAATACAGCGGTTTAATGTTACAAAGGCATTGCCTGAAGAGTGGGCTATTGTGTAACTGTGGTGTGGATGGGTTAACAAAACTGCTAATGCTGAAGATCATTTTAAGAAAGCTGAAACAACCTCCTTAGTAAAGCCATGGTTTCAACACCTTCACCTTCAGGTCAAGATAGGATGCCTTTCTTAAAAGCAACCTTTAATCAAACACATGACAGTGGATTCTACAGAAACAAATGGAATAGATTCTGTGGTCTTGAGTTACGTAGAAAAAAGAACAGAAAAGGTACCTATTAAATTTAAAATGCTTTTTTAGCTCCTTATCTCTTCAGTTAGTCCTACATAAATTCCTCTTTCTCTCCCATGCTGGGTTCATACATTTGCTTAAATCTGCAGATGAGTCCTCAGATCTCGCTCTCCCGTGGAACTCTGTCAGGCAGCACAGTGAAAATGACAGCTCCAAACCAAGGCAACAGAGCTGCCCAGCCCACCATGAGAAACAGGGAACCTGTCAGCATTCACAGCCCCCACTGCAAACAAGGGTAGGAACACTGTGAATGGAAAAAGGTAGATACCTGAGCACGTTATAAAAAACAACAGCCTAACACTCATGTGCTTCTCAAAGCCTTCAGCAGTGTTCTACAGACAGTCGCTTTCGCTATTCTGAGACTCCTGAAATAGTACCAGATGTGAGATCTTCACACACAAAAAGGTTTACACCTGCAAACATTGTCTCGCACATGCATTGAACACCCCCACTGCTCAACCTTGGAACACACCACCCCAAAAAACATCTCTGTGCACAAGAACCCCAATTTTTCCTGGGTATTACCATAAGAAGTCTGAGGTATGGTTTTAGGAAACACTCCCTCCCCTGCAGGGAAATGTGTGCAACTTTTCTGGAAACAAGCAAGAGTTGACATCAGAAGCAACAAAGTCTGGCAGATTTCCATCAAGTCACTTCTTCCCATCACTAAGTTTAGCCTTCAGCTGTGGTAAGCAACTCAAATCCAGTGAAACTACTCCAATAAACAGCAATAATAAAGAAAACAACATAATCACTACATATGCGAGAAAGGTTGACCTAAATCTACACTGTTTATGATAATGCACGAATAATCTACATAGTCTCTGACCTAGATTTGGCCACTGAAGTCCTGATACGACACAGCGCTACTAAAACAAAACGCACAACGCTCTTCAGCCCATGAATCACAAAAAAAATTCCTGCCTAACTCAGAGCTATCCAGGTCACCCAGAAGCCCAGCTGACAACGAAACAGCTCTTCTAGTAAATACAGAGCTACATATGAAAGTACATGAATCACTACCAGGAAATTTAACTTACTTGGGTTTTACATGTAATAACTACTCTGCAATAACCATCAGAGGCCATAAAAGTTCAGAGAACTCTGGATGTTTTTCCAAAGGCCAGCTCCTAATGCCAGGACAAAAGGAATAGAAAAGTTTTCATTTGTAAGATTTCATTTCATTTATCCATATGGCAAAGAAGCATGCAGTCCAGTGATGCTAAAATTCTGAGCAATTAAGGACACCCTCTAAGAGATACAGAGCAGTAACAGGACAGTAGTGGCACATGAGAAAGGTGGGACAGGCTTCTCTGCAAGCCTCCACGCTGAGCTACAAGAGGGAGACAGCGCCTGGGAATCAAGGGGAGAAGGCAACTCACATTTATCAGTCAAAACTGAAAATTAAACCCAAAGTAAATACAGAGAGAGGGATTTTCTTTCCTTCCCCTCTCCCCCAAGTACTTCATGTTCTTGAAACCAAGAAACATGGTACCAGCTGAACTCGTAAGGTACACCCTCAGCCAGCTCTGAGCCCTCCTCCTGCCAAGAGCCGAGAAGCTGGCTGTGTGCGGGGCCGGGGGGGG
>VXBJ01003652.1:417050-436734 GCA_013400055.1 Nycticryphes semicollaris
GTCAGAAAGGGGGGAGGCTGTGGCGTCTCTGAGCAGGCTCGGTGATTAACTTGCTGTTTGAAAATGGGAGATTGCTATTTACTTAGGGCCTGATGGCAGAGGGGGCAAGGCTCCCCCTCTTGCCGTGGGCTGCCGAGGGCATCTGGCTGTGCCAAGCCCGGGCATTTGCTGTTGGCAGGGGCACAGCCTCCACCAACCGGCATCAAAGTTAGCGCTGAAGCTGTAGGAAAAACCCTCTTCTTGTCAACACCGCGCTGAAATGGGCTGGGGTTTCAGACGGCTGGAAAAAGAGGATTTCTGAGGCCAGCCCGCCGCGCTTCCCTTCCTCCCCTTTGTGTGCCGCTCCCCCTCGCCAGCACCCCTGCCCTCCTCCCGCCTCACCTCTGAATATTAATGCCTCTGGCAGATTGGATAATAATGTGACTGGGAATTGAATGAAGCTGGTTATTAGCTCTGGCCTTCCTTGGGGCATTTAAGGGAGTCCGCAGGCTGTTCCTGGAGGCTTCGCAGCATAAGGGACCGGGGCCGGACTCAGCGCAGAGGGGGGTCGTTTCTGTGGGAAAGGATTTGCTCAAAATCCTTGTCTCTCTCTGACCCCGAAGGAGGACAAATACGGCAGGGTGGCCAGAGTCACAAATTCCAGTGGGACGGTTAGTAATGGATCTGCTGGTTTGCAGCAACAGTTAAATACGAAAAGTTGTTTTCAGGAAGAAACTAGGGCATTTCTAGTTACTAGTAACGTTTCTGTTACTATTAAGCTTTAAAAAGAGATGGGGAGTGAGCAAGGGACGTCCTCTTCTTCCTTTCCCACCGCTGTTGGAGTGTTGCCCGGCGCGTTTGGGAAGAGGGCTAATCCTCCGCACTCTGAATAGGAAATTTCCCGCTGATTTACAGGGTACAAGTTCAAACTCGGAGCCCTCATTTCTGCAGAGCTGCACCTTACGGTGTCTCTCCTCGGGAGCTCCCTGGCCTTTCCCCAGGCGGCTCTCTGGATGCTTCGGCGCGATAGATCCCTGTCGTGCAGAGGAGGAACTGAGCTCTGACAGAATTACCTGATCTGAGCCAGCAACACAACCTCTGTCCCTTGACCCTCAATCTGACACTCTTCGCTATCTCCCAAACCGCAGCTCCACCAGAAAATAAACACCTACACCCTGTTAACTGGTGCAAAAGAGGAGGGAAACCAGAGCTGAATTTGCAGAAGCTGCTGTGAATTTTGTCCATTTGATTTTTATTTTGTCCCCTCAACTGTTCAAAGCGGTCAGAGATGCATCAACGGGGCTGTAGCTGCTCAGGATCCTGCTGATGTGGGGAGCTGGGTCCTGCCTGCATTAAATTTAACTCCTCCAAGTCACCATCAGAGCTGCTGTGAAGGAGACACCTGGTTGTAAAGCCCAGTCAAAAAAGTTCTGCAATCCTAAACCCGAGAGCCTAAAACCCCACTTCTGTCTGTAGGATATAGCGCGTACGCTGCTCTGTGTCACAGAGCCCCGAGCCTGCAAACGCCTCTTGTTAAATAAACCCATTTATTTACTACGTGGGGAGCTGCAGTGGGATGGCACGGGCTGGAATACAAAAACTGAAAAAGTACAAAGATGAAATAAAACGGACAACTGGAGAGTTCGCAAAGTAACTACCTTTTGCCTCTCTTCTCTTCATTCCTCCTTCCCCAGAACCTCACTTCAGGCAGAAACACCCCCCCCACACACATTTTCTCTCCCTTCCAATGTTCCCATTTATGCGAGTCTAATTTTCTTTAAAAAGCTAATTACAAATGACCAGCCAGAAGCATGAGGATTTAACTGTAAATCAAATCGACCTGTCTGCGTGTGGACATTTTTATTTACTCCTCTTTCTGAAAAACAAATAAACAGAGAGTCCCTCCCAAATAAAGCAGCTCCCCACTCAGATTTGAACACACTTTAAAAGAAATCTCTTTTGTTTTAGCCATTTTTATTTCCTGTTTGTTTCTGAGCTTAGACTTGACAATGAAAACCACATGAAATTCCCTTTTTGTTCCATCAGTTTTATTTTTGGTGCCACAATATCCCAATTTCCAGTTCTACGAGTTGGGGTTTGGTATTTTTGTTTATTTGGTTGGTTGGGTTGTTTTTTTTTTTTTTCTGTTGGGGCTTTTTTGTATGCATGTATTGCAAGGTTATTTTTTTAAAGTAAGCTCATGCAAGTTTCCCTCCAAAATAAAATAAGACGTTCAAGAGGTATCAGGGTGATTAAAAAAAACCCTCGTATCTAAGTGTTTAAGCTAAATTGCTTGAGCCATAAAGGTCAGTCTGAGTATGGATCCATACCTAACCAGAGAGAAATACTGAAATGATGAACAATACGCACTTTTGTGTCCCATTTAAATAGCTTAATTTGTGTGGGGTGGGTTTTAATAACGGAGAAGAAGAACCCCAGTGCTTGAGCTCTGATGTGCCCCGATGTCCCAGGCCAGGGTGGGAAGCTGGGGAGCTGCAGGTGGGCTTTGGTGGGTGGCTGTCACAGGGGCCGGGGGGTGGCAGAGGTGATTTTGGGGGTGATGTCCCTGTCGCGGGGTGGAAGTGGAGTGACCCGAGCCGGCAGCGTTTGGAGACAGCTCATATCCCTCTCCGAGCCCAGTCCCTTTTCTCTCCCCGACTGCTTTGATGGGATCGCCCCAGGGCCAGGCTGGATGAGTAATTAGTGCTCTGCAGCTCTGCTTTCCTACCCACCCAAACTGCCTACCTCCCAGGGCTCCGCATGGGATGCGGCCTCTAGCAGATGGAAAAACTAAGGATTTAGGGGAAAATTAAAAAAAAAAAAAAGCAAGGAAAGAAAGAAACAAAAGAAAGAAGGACAGACTTTGTACGCAGTCCTTCGGCAGTGCAGAGCATTTCAGGATCCTGAAATTCAAACCTCTTGTTTTGCTGCTTGCCACGTCTGTTGTGCCCCCGAATTTAAGGACACGGGGGCAGTTTGCTGTGGCCTCGAGTGGGACACCTGGGTGAGTGGCTGCAGGGACGGAGGGGCTGCTAGCCCTTCCCTGCTCGCCTACCCACCCGCCGTTCCCCTATAACCCCCCGATACAGGCAATTTAACCGTTCACTGCAGGCACACGGCAGGGAAAACCGGGCGCTCTGCGGGCCCGATCCTGCCAGCCCAGTCCCCTCGCACAAGGCTGCGGGGATCGGCCCCTGCGGTGTTTGCAGTGGGGAGGGGCTGGTGGCCTCCCTCGGTCCCCTTCAAACAACGTCTGGGTAAACAGGCTGACCTTCAGGGCATGTTGCAAGGTCCATAAAGGCGGTGTGGGGAGGGGGGTGTTAGGGGGGAAAGCTCCAGCATCCTTCCCAGAGCCACCCTCCTCCTACCCTAGCCCTACCAGCCCCAGTATTCCAAAGAGGGGAGGGATGCCGCGGGCTGAGATCATCTGCTTGTTTTATTCACGGCAGCCTACATCCTGCAAGGGTTTTCCTGCCAGAGAGCTTTAAAAAAAAATAATGTATATATATACTATTAAAAAATATAAATTGCTTGGGGAAAAAGAAAAAAAAAATAAAGGCAGAAAGGAGAAATCATCAGGAAACCTTACAGCCAGGCACAACAGACGTCGGCTCGCTCCGGCGCTGCGGGTTTGCGCTGTGAGACAACACATCCCTCGGAGAGAGCCAGCCGCTTCTGGGCTCGTGTTGCCTTAACCAACGGAGCCACTCGTTGGCCGTGGTGGCTGTGGGGCCGTCACGGCACCCTTAGCAGTCACTAGGATTCTCTTCTCAGCCTTGCAACCCCCTGGGCCGGGTTGTTTTAAAACTACGATCCAGCACCAACCACCCCCCACTCCAAAAAAAACCAAACACCCCAAAACCCAACAACAACAAAAAAAACCCCCAAACCAAAAAAGCTTCTTTTTAGCTTTCTAGCTGCCGGTTTTGCCAAGTTCTGTCACAGAACAAATGTTTATGATCAAGTTGAACTTCTCCAGAATTTTTTTCCAGCAGAAGTGCTTGCGGATGGAGGACACGGGCAACTCTACAGTGCACCGAGGTTGGCCAGCCCTAAGGGGGTGTGACGTGCCCACAGCAGGTCAGGATCTTTCCTGACCTTCAACCCACCCAACCACCCACACCCTCCCCTGCCGCATCACCCGCTTGATTAGGGGCTTTCTTGAGCTTGTTTACTAATTGTGAGAATCATTTACATCTCGGGATAAGGCCGGAGTCATCCGCTGCCCCCTCCATCTGCATACAAAACTCCTGACAGCAGCTGGAGTCGCAGAGCCCCAGTCCTTGATCCCGCTATCTGAGCTTCCCTGAAATGGGCCAACTTTACGGCCGCGGAGATACAAGCGATGACCCTGCCACGCTGCTGCCAGCGCAGCCCCCGCGGGAATCGGGCCAGTTTTCCTTTGACTGCCGGAATAATTAGTCAAATTCATACAATCGCCCGAATAAATAACAGCAACACATACCGATCTGCTGATGCCAGGCTCCGGCTGCCCTTTTCCTGCCGGGCGGGCAGCGCGTGCCCGGCCCCCGAGCTGCAGGCAGGCTGCCCGTACCTCCCACTCCTGCCCGGTGTCCTGGTGTCCGACCGTCTCGTCTCACTCCCGGCTCTGCTTCTGCTCAGTTTGTGGGGTGCAAGGGATGATTGAAGTCCCTTCTAGGAGGTGGCTGTTTCTCCCGTTGTTTCATCCCGCTGGGATGGGATGCTTTTGAAGCCATCCCTGCCCAGAGCAGGCGAGGGCAGGCAGGCAGGCACTGGTGAGGTTATTTTGGTTGCAAGATTCTCCCAGGCAGAATTTCTTACTGAAATCACCTCTTTTCTCCCTTCCTCAAAGCAAAGGGATTAATTTCCCTGAGGGACTTCAGCTCCTCACTGGAATCTTAGACCGCGCTCTCTCTCCCAGCGCTCCTGCGCCGCCCCAGCAACTTCGTGCGATCGCAACTCGTTTGGGCAAAACCGTGCCTTTGCTGGTTAATTTTGTTCCAGATGCCTAACAAACAAACAAAATAAGCCATACCAAAGCATGGCTTTATTAGAAATAGAACTGCATAGTCTGTCAGGGAGAAAAACCCAGCCCTGGCTGGTGGAGCCAAGGTGCTGGAAGCCTCGTGGAGGCAGAGCGTCCAAGGGATA
Organism: Nycticryphes semicollaris; assembly: GCA_013400055.1. Taxonomy (NCBI): domain Eukaryota; kingdom Metazoa; phylum Chordata; class Aves; order Charadriiformes; family Rostratulidae; genus Nycticryphes; species Nycticryphes semicollaris. The sequence continues at coordinate 422,163 of VXBJ01003652.1, forward strand.
CTGGAAATGCAGCCAGACACAGGGAGACCTGCAGTGCAAAGCTTACAAGAAAACAAGAAGTGCAAATGTTTAGTTTAGGGGAAAAAACCCAACAACAACCAAACCCCCTAATTTTGCAGAAGTTCTGGCAGAACTTTCCTTCTGTGTTCGGATTAGCTCATCGTTTCCAGATTTTGGGTGGTATTTCAAAGACTACCCAGGTAGGCTAAGGGCAGCGCCGGGGTCGGGAGGTATGAATGGAAATAGCTTGCTTTAAGCCAAGCCCAAGTGTGTTGCCCCATCCTTGCAGACCCCCACACTTGGTCTGGGAGGGGGGGGCAGGGCACAGATGCACCCCCTCGGGGAGGAGGGTGGGTTACGTAGGGGACATGGTTAAATCAGGGCACTTCCCTGGCGCCGGGGACATGGTGCAGCCCATCAAATAAGCGAACAGGACACATTCCATTGTGGGCTTTTTTTGCTGCGGACATGGGTATGGAGCTGTCAATCCTTGGGACGTTTTCCATTGTGATAATCCTCCAGAATATGGGTGGTTTATTAACCCTCTGCTGGCCAGAGCAGGGGTTTTAGCTGTCACCCTCCTCCTCCTGTCAAAGCAGAGAGCTTGCTCTCACCTTGCAGGCTGCCACCACCCCCTGGGGAATGCATTAGGCAGTGTCCAGCAAAGCTGGGCATTTCGCTAGCACCTCTTATCTGAGGATCTGGAAGCACTTAAAGGAATTTTACTTCATTGCCTCTACCAGCTCAGACAGGCTTATTAACTATCATTTCTGAGATGAAGGATGGAGTCCCAGCACAACCAACTGATTTTACCTACATCGTAAGCCAAGTCAGCGACAGCGCCTTTATCTCCCCATCCTCTCCTCGCCTTGTGTTATCAGGAACTTCTCCATGGATCCATGTGCAAGAAGAGAGTGGAAACAGCCTGGACACCTTCTCAGAAAGCCAGCCTGTGCCACCGCTGCTGTGATTCACATGGCACCATGTAGCAGTAGTGATGGCACTGTGTGTGGGGCAGCACTGGGCGATTTGCTCCGACAGCAACAAGATACCAAGCACCTCAGGGAGCTTTGGCAATTACTACTGATGGGAGGGGAAAACAAAAAAAAACCAGCCCCACAGCCCAAACCACTGGAAACACACCACTATGAAACCACCCAGCGCTGGAACTCAGGGGGGTTAGTGCCCAACTGTGAGGGATTAAATCGAGAAATAAAGTTTATTATAACCTGTGACTCAGCCCTTGCTGGAGGCCAACGATCCATTCCAAAAGCACTGCTCGGCCAGCCTGGGGGCTGTGCACAGCCTGAAGATTTTTAGAGGCAGGCAGCTCGCTCTCCTGTCCCCTAATGGCTCCGTGCTCTGGGTCACTGGTTGGCTGCTGCTGTTTATCTTCCAGTGATTAATGGTCGCTCTCGGTTCCTGCTGCAATTCCATTAAGATTAGAGACTTAAAGCTACGCCGAGACGTTTAGCAGTGGGTGACCCTGGACTCCCTGTAGTTGTGTTTCTATAGTCTTGAGGAAACGGAGATTAACTCTTGTCTTGTATCCCATCCTTTCAGCTTTCCAGCTGCAGGGAAGGAGCCCCTTGCAGGCAGTGCTCGTGTCAGCCAGCAAAGAGAGCCGGGCTCTCGGGATGCCGGGAGCAATTCACATGCTGTTCATGCTGTGGCACTTGAAATCCCAGCCCGCAGGCACTGGGATAGCACCATCCCCCTCTCAAAATGCATATGTCTGGACAATAAAATGTTCTTCCAGGAGGGGATAGGCACAGCATCAGCCCCTTCCTATTTGACATGAGGCAGAAGAAGAGGCAGGGGCTGCTCCACCTTAGCTCAGCCCCTCCCGGGGACCAAAGTACAGAGGCAGGTCACCTTCCTGAAAATGTATGGTTAAGTAGAGCCCCAGATGTTTATCTCTGCTCAAAGTGAGCCAGCACACAGGGAACTTGAGCAAGAGAGGAGTACAGCAATCAGCCAGACTCCATTGGGGAATCTAGTGACACCCAGCAGTTTGACTTCTGGGATTGATGGAGGAGGAAGAGACAGCTCTGACCCTAAGACAACCCGTGTAACATCATCCCTTTACCTCAGGGGATGGAAGAAAGAGAAGACACTTCCCCCTCAACTAGTTACAGAGCACCTCTCGGCCTGAGGGATAACCCTGAACCCTTTGTGGAGACCAGCAATTCCAAGCAGAGGCTGCAGCTCCTCCTGGACCACCAGGCTGTGCCGATCCCTCCTAGCCACGGGCCACCAGTGGTCTGTGCGCTGCTGCTTAGGGTTCCCAAGTTACCAGGTCCCTGCTGAAGCACCCCTGCCTGCCCACGGGAAGCCAAATAAACATCACAATAACCCAAGAGATGGCTTTTCCCCTCCAGACCAACCTGCTGAAGCAGGTTTAGCAGGCAGCCTGCTCCCTGATGGTAGGGCAGGGAGCTGAGCAGCACGCGCCTGTCAATCTGAAGGCAGGTCGCAGCGGGCAACATCCACATCACAAAAGCCACCACTATAATTAGCCTTACTTGGCTCACCGTCAGCCTTTATGTTTCCTTCCCACCCCTCCAAAAAAACCAAGCAGAGGCATCTTTGCTGACGGGTGATGGAGCAGCATGTTACTGAGAGCCAGGAGAGAGGTCACAGGGGACCCTCACTTGCTCTTTTTTTGTAAACAGGGTTGCCCTCCTCATGTAGAAGTGCCCTCCTCCTCCTCCCGCCCCAATAGCCCTGGCTTGGGCAGCCTGGCAGTGACGCAGAAATAGAGAGGGGGTGAATTTGAAAGGAGAAAAAAGCCTGGAGCCAGAGCCACTCTCTTCCTCTCCCTACCCTTCGCCATGCCGGTGGGGCAGGGACGGCAGCTCCCCATCCGCCGGCACCGTCCCCCAAGAGCCAGGGAGAGGATGCACACACACAGCAAGTGGAAGAAGAGGTGTGTTTGTTACAGGTTTTGGAACCTTTATCTTGGGAGCAATTACACACATTGATGGGAAGGAGTTACAGGCACTGGAGCTGACAAGGAGCCAGGGCTACAAAACCTGAAACCTCTGAGCAAACCTGGCTGTGTGTTGCTAGCGCAGAAGCTGACCCTAAAAAAACCCCCATTCTTTCATGTTGAAAGAAAGTGAGATGAAGACTCAAATGGAGATGACAAATTTGATGTTTTCTAAAGATGTTTTTGAGACGCCAGTTTCAGTACCTCCCTGCGACCAGGCAAACAACTTAGTAGAAATGCCACGAAGGTTTAGCGTTGACTTTCTTAATGTCTCTGCCTACAGCGAGATCTATCCAGTGTGGAAGAATGCTCCTTTAATTAAATCCAAAAGGGCTGAATTATCTAGACTAATACCTACAGGTTTTTGTGTCAGTGGCTCGGGGTTGCCTTTGGGTAAATGCATAGGGACAGAGCTCACGTGCTGTCCCCATCACAGACTTTTCTTGGGGTCCTTCATACCTGTGTTGAGCAGATCCCCCCTCTCTCTTTGCTTTTGCTTCTCTGTGGCCTATTCACAGCAAGCTGAGTAGGCCCTTCCCCAATGCCACCACATAGGGCACATGCCATAGGTGTGTAATTACATGGGTACATACAAAACCTCCTCTCTGAAACCCTCCTAGTTGGAAATTCAGTTCAAAAAGCAAACTTGTTCTGAACCACAAGTCCCAGTTTCAACATCAACATGGGCCACGCTTTAAAACCAGTTTTAATCTAGGTGTCCAGCTGTGTCTCCGAGGCAGGCCAAGCACCCTGTGATATGCCCAGTAGCTTGGATCAACCTCCTAATCACTGCCCTGTTGTGCTTCAGGATGGGGCATGAATTTGTGGGTTTCCCTGAGCCTTTTACCTCACATTGTCATTTACACCTGTGGAACCAGCTGTAAAATACTCCCCTTTCAGTTTTCCCATCTCCACTCTAGTTTGCACAGATGATAGCAACGTAGGATGTGCAAAACAAAACAAAAAAGTCACAAAGCAAACAGGTCCCTGTGCAGGAGGACACTGTCCTTCAGTTACAGCAAGGCAGGAGTCTGAATTCCTCCTTAAATCTGGTCCAGTACAGAGTCAAGCCCTAGAAGAGAGGAAATTGTGCTTGACAGATGCAATCATATGCAAATGGCCGTAGAAGAGGGGAAATTATCATCTACAAACATTGGGCAGAAATTCCATCTGCCGCCGCCTCAAGAAGGGCTCTTAATAAATTCTGAGACAGCAAAGTGACACACATCTTAATCAAGACTTAATCCACAGAATTAATTCACTGCGCGTTTCTGCATAATTCTGAGAGTAATGCTAAAAGCCACGGCAATATCAGCAGCAGATGGACTCCCCCTACTCCATGCAAAGGTATTAAAGAAAACACAGCCCCTGTCACATCACTTCGTGTACATACACATGGCAAAAAGCAACAGGGCCGTGCCCTGCCGCTGCCAGGAGCTCACAGAGCCAGCGGACATCAAAGGTCAGGCTCTCAGCGAGGTGGAAATGGAAACCAGCCTCATGGCAAAGATGGAGCCCCGGCCACTGCTTTCCCACAGGAGAGGAGAAGCCCGGAGCGAGGCAAAAGGTTTGGGAAACCAGCACCAGGTCGCTTCGTTAGATGCTGCTTTTGGGGAGCGCTGATTTGAGGCCGGTGAGGAGACAGACTAAGCAGCACCCGGGATGGAGGCTGAGCGAAGGGGAGAGCAAGGGAAAACTGCTGGGTTTGGGTTTGTTTGGGGTTTTTTTGGGGGGTTGTTTGGTTTTTTTTTTTTTGAGAGAGATTCTGCTGCAGAAACCAGGCAGAGAACCTTTAGGAATACCTCCCTGCCTTCTCACCACGGCCTGGGAAGCATACTGCAGGTATGGGGGTCAGCCTTGCCAAGGGCCCCGCTCAAATTGGCAGGAGGTTTGAGACAACTCTGAAAATACATTCTTAGTCACTGTCATCCACCTCCAAAGGAGGTGCAACAGCTACGTGATTAATCTCTTGTTTACGTGTCTAAACGCTAGCGCAGTCCAGATGAAATACAGCCTTCAACAGGCTCCCTCCCCGACACACATGGGTTGGAGGGGCTGGGGCCAAAATCCAGTCTTCACAACTGTCCTCCACCTGCAGTTTGGGAGTCCCAGACACCTAGTCCTAACCCTCCTGAACCCAGGGCTCCTAGATTCTGGCATCTTGCATCAGCTGCCATTATGCTTTAGAGCGAGAAGCTCCTGAGCTGGGAAGGTGAGGTACTAGCTGAGGTGGCTGGAGCTTTAGGAGCTGCTGCGGTCCCCTCGAAGCAGTCCAGCCTTCAGAAACCATTGCCACCAGTGTGGGTGTAATGCATCATCCTGCAAGTAGCAGGGTTATGATCTGAAACTCTGATTAAGGGCTAACACAGGACCAGGTCATCTTTCCAAGGTGATGTGGCTGGGCTTGTAGCACTTATTACTTGGTGCCTGCCTCTTTGTGAGCACCCAGTGTGGTCCAGAACAAAGTGGTGCTCTCAGCCAAGCCCTTCTGGGCAACACAGGAGGAGGGTGGCAAGGTTTGCCCAGAGAAGCTGTGGATTCATCATCCCTGGAGGGGTTCAAGACCAGGCTGGATGGGGCTTTGAGCAACCTGGTCTGGTGGGAGGTGTCCCTGCCCAGGGCAGGGGGTTGGAACTCAATGATCTTTAAGGTCCCTTCCAACACAAACCATTCTGTAAATCTAGGGTGCTGGGACCCCAAGCAGAACATGATGAGAATAATTGATCCTGGGACAGAGAGGTGTGGAAGGAGGTGGTAGAGGAGTCCCATTGGTGCCTGCAGATGGAGGGAGCAGCACCACCAGCTTCCCTGCTGGGATGCTTTCAATCAGGGGAGGTGGCTCACAGGGACACGGGACGGTCACTTGAGGGGACACGGGGAGCCTTCAGCCAGGATGACCTGAGGCTGGAAGAGAGCTGCTGCTGCAGCCAGGATCGCTCACCACCAGGCACCCAAGGGTGTGTAACGTGATTCCCCGTGTTAATTCAGGCTCCAGAGATCCTTATGTGCCCTAAAGGACTCCACTCACCCTCCCTGGGTCCCTGCTCCTGGCAGCGGCTGTGCAGGCACACATGCCTTCCTATGGGTGCTACACACAGGAGTGCTTTTCCTCTGGGATGTGCAGGTGTACATCCACGTCAGTGCTTTCTGGAAAGCTCTCCTTGGGCTCCACCGGTTTGTGGAGAAGAGGAGGGAAGCTGGGCAGGGAGGATGGGAGAGGCGGGATGTCTGGGGAAGGTGCTAACAGCCCTTGGCTGGCCCAGAACCACTTCCTCAGATCTCTGTTACACAGCATGCTCCTGGCGTTGCTATTTCAGTCTGAATGTCACCTATAAATTGGAGGCTCTTTCTCTGAAGGCTGCAAATAGAAGCGTCACTAGATGATCTTTGATTTATAGGGAAGCTCAGCAGAAAGCCTGGCATGTCCATTTTCCAGCCAGGAAGCTCAAAGGGGTCCAAGGATCACACAGGGATCCTCTGCTTTTCCTAGACCTTTCCTCAAGGGTTGGCAAGCCCTTCCTAGAGGGGGCGGGGAGAGGTCACTGGCAGATTCATCTCCCTAATCATCCTGTGCCTGCTGCTTTTTCAGATTCCTCCTCCTCCGCCACCCATCCCTGCCCCATGGATTTCAACCTGCTGGCAGACGCAGAGGCTCGCAGCCCAACCTTGTCTCTCTCGGACTCTGGAACCCCTCAACACGAACACAGCTGCAAAGGGCAGGACCACAGCGGTGAGTGCAAGAGAGGACCCCAACCCATCCTTGCGGGTGGACCCAGTTAACTCGCAGGAGCCAGCTGCAGCCCTCCTGGGGACACGCTGAGCTTCCTTACACACCACGAGCCAGCACAGTGCCATGGTGGCACGGCCATCCCGGCAAGCAGGGGCAAAGCACAGGGGATCCATATTGCAGTGACAGCCACGGGGAGGGCAAGAGCACCATCCTGGCAATGGGGTTGCCCGGTCCTGGCTACAGCAAGCCACAGCCCATGGCAGGCAGGAATCAAGCAAGCCAGGTCACAGCCCAAGCTAGATTTTACTATATTCTCCTACACCGGGTCCCTGGAGCAGGAGAACTCTCCCCACAATGTGGGAAGTCTCATCCAAGGCACAGAAAGCTACACCTGATTAAAAACTGCCCTATTTATTTATATTATTTTTTTTTAAAACGCCATTTAAATTGCTTAGGTTGAAACTTTCCTACAGGTTAAGCTCAGACTGAACTTTGCTGGTTCAGGCAATAAGGAGGAAGAGAAATACTGTCTTCTCCCTGGCTTTAACTGAAAAGCTTGCAAGGCTCTGCAGTGGGCTGCTCCTGTCCCAAGAAGCTGCCTCCGAGCATTCCCAAAATCTGGACAAACCCTGGGCCCACCCCATTCTTTGTCAAGCTCTGAAGAAGAAACCACCACCATTCACACCTGCTCAGAAATCAGCTACCAAATGCCAGGTCTTCCCCTGGGTTTTGCACCTTTCCTGTGACTGCTCCATCCCTTGTTGCTCTGGATGTGGCAGGACAATGCAAAACTGTCCTTGCCAGTGCCAGCATGAGGAGGGGCAAGGGCTGGGGACAGCCTGCGTAAAGGCTCCGGGCTCACCTGCCTGCAAAAGCTAATAGGCATAATGACACAGATTAAAATTCCCCAGAGTAAGCATCGTAAAAGGGAGCTGGGATAACTATGGTCAGAGAACCCACCCCCTGAGTCCCATCCCGTCCCTCCGGGCCTGCGTACCTTAGTTGGGCACATCCCCAAGCCCAGCGGCTCCTTGTCAGCTGCTTTGGATGCACAGCGGTCGTCTCCATCCAAGTGGCCTTCCCGATCGAGCCCACCCTGGCACGCTGCAGAACTGCCAATTTAGGAGCTGACTTTTTTTTCCATTAGGCGTGAGCAGCTAATTCCAGCTATGACCACAGTCCTTTCATTGAGTGGGCGAACGTGCGCGAGATATATCCCACCACCTATTTTGGGTGGACAATAAACGCCGGGTGCCTGGCTACGTCACTCCCCGCTGTCTTAAACGGCTTGGAAAGACAGCATTTCTGGGAGGTGGGTGTTTTTGCTGGCACTACCTGCGTGCAGAGGCTGGCAGCTTGTGCAGTTGCAGCAGAGAGGCTGGTGGCAACACCATGTCACCGGTGTCAGGCGGAGTGGACCACCAAGGGCTGCCTGGGATAAGACAGGGCTGTGCTTCTGGCACTTCTTGCCTCTCCTCAAAGGAGCAGCCTCCCTTCTGCTTCCATCATCCCCAGACTAAGAGATCCTGAGGACAGGGGACCGCTGGAAAGAGTCCAGCGGAGGGCTATGAAGGTGATTGAGGGTCTAGAACACCTCTCTGATGAGGAAAGGCTGAGAGTCCTGTGCCTGTTTAAGCTGGAGAAGACAGAGGGGATCTCATCAATGCTTATAAATATCTAAAGGGCAGATGACAAGACGACAGGGTCAGGCTCTTCTCAGTGGTGCCTGGTGACAGGACAAGGGGCAACAGACACAAGCTGGAACACAAGGATTTCCATCTGAACATGAGGAAAAATTTTTCTTTGAGGGTGGCAGAGCCCTGGAACAGGCTGGCCAGAGGGGTGGTGGAGGCTCCTTCTCTGGAGATACTCAAAACCCACCTGGATGGTTTCCTGTCCAGCCTGCACCGGGTGAACGTGCTCTGACAGGAGGGTTGGATGAGATGATCTCTGAAGGTCCCTTCCAACTCCTACAATTCTGTGATTCTGTGAGGGGAGTACAAACCTTGTTGACTGGGTTCAGCTCTTGGAGAATCCCCAGTGTCCCCCAGTGCTGTGTTGTGCTTGGTGACACTCCTTTCTGTTAGGTTTCACCAGGCAGCGCAGATGAAGAGGAAGGAGGTGAGGAACTACCCTGCATCTCCCCACATTTTGCTCCTCAGCAGGGATTCAGGGCCCCGACAAGGTCCATGCCTCCCGCAGGTCCCTTGTTTCCCTGTATTGCCATGCTTTTGGTCCCCACTGCAATGCCCCAGCTCAGCACAGTTCAGAGGGTGCTTTTTCCCTGCCTAGTGAAGAAGCACAAACAGAGATGACACCCCCTATACACAAAGCTCAGGAAGAGCCGCAGGTACAGAAACGGAGAGGACAATGAGAGGAACGTGCAGATGCTGAGATTTTTTTTCCAGGCTCAAAAAAAATAATCAGGATTCTTGGATCTCCTTGGGCTTCACGAGATTTGGAGGAAGTTCTACACCAGAAGATGAATTCCAAAGGCAAGAGACTTTGTGAGCCCTTCCACCCAGATGCACTACCATAAGGTGTCTTATGCTCCACCATAAGCCAGTGGTGCCTTCACTCCGTGCTCCTTCCCTCTCAGCATAGTTTCTTCCTGCATGAAGAAGGGCAGCCCTGAGCAGGAGCTCCCAATTAGGGCACAGCCTCCTGCTTTGCAACAGCTCCCTCAGAAATCTGCATTTGTCCGTGGCTCCTGTGGGAATATTTCCCCTGGATGCATCAGGCTCTTAATTAACCCAGGCTTAGCAGATGAAGGGACATTCTGTTTGTTTGTTCATCTGAGCCATTCCTAATAACTAGCTCAGGCATGGTGGTGGCATCACTCCCCTTTTAATCTCTTTTAGAGGTGGATAATGTGGGAATCTCCCTCTTCCAGCACTGGCTTAGAGCACTGAGGTAGAGCAATCAGATTGACCTCCTTGGCGAGAACCACTAGAAAAAAAGATCCACATGAAGAGGGTGCTTCCAAGAGTTCTGCTGAACGTGGGATCCCCGTGTGAGAGATGCTCATGGGAATGAGCAGGGTACCACGAGACCAGCTCCCGCTGTTCCGCTTTCCAGGTCCTGTGGCTTTGTCTGTTTCCAGAGTGCACTGGGGAAGTTCTCATGCGGGTGCACCCTGGATGGAAATGCCAGCTGGTCCTGGAACTGGGAGACAGCACCTTCCTGCTCAGCTTGCACACTGTTGTGAGCAATAGCTGCTTCTCACACCTTGCCTTCGCTTTCCTGCTGGTGGATAGGATTAAACGTGCCGCAGAAGCGGAGGCGGCTGGTGAGGAACCTGTGGGGAACCCATGTTGCTTCAGTCAATGCAACAAATTCCCCCAAGGAGCAAACCTTTTCTGATGGCAACCAGGCTTCACGAGGAGCTTCTGCAAATGCTCTCTGTGGCTCCAACATAGTTCCCTTTGGAGAGAGAGGCAGGCACAAGGAGGGTTTTCCCAGGAAGAGCAAGGAGAGGTTTTGGGATAAACACAGAATAGCAGTTCCAGGTTCCCAGGACAGGAGTTCCTCCCAGGGCCTGGCTCCACCAAAGCACCTGCAGATGGGTATAGCAGAGTCCTCCTCCTGTCAGAGCTCAGACCAGCCAGAGCCTCTCGTAAGCTCTCTCTTTTCCATTTAGCTTTTACAGGCCGTATTTTTCCCAGGGCACATCCATCTGGCTGGAGGTACTCTTTTTTCCCCCCTCCCCCACATCACCCAGCTGTATTCCAGGTTTCTGTTTTCTTACCTCCCTGCTTTTTAAAGGGCTATAAAGGACACCTTCCATGTTACAAATTTTCTGGACTTTGAAACCCTTTGAGCTAGTTTACACTTTAAAAAACCCACAACCAAACAAAAAAATCCTTTTAATCTGAATCTAAGTAGAGCCTATGCCAGGAGTTTTTGAAAGGTTCTTCTCCCAGGTGCAGCACTTTGGCAACTGTTTGCAATAACTTACACCTAGTTTAGCTGAGTATTTCCCACTGCAAAAAGAACACCTCCCCTCCCTGCTGTAAACCTGCTTTTCAGTTGTAACTGCTTCACCTTGCATCTAGATCAGAGGGGAAGAAAGGGTGAACATCAGATAGAGTTTGTTTTTCACAGGAATAATTTCCTTCAATGGTGACCTGTCTTGGTTCCCAGTGGAATTAAACACTAGCTGTCCTCCTAGGATTGCCCAAGTGCTCAAATGTGACATTTCCCCTTGATGATGGGAGATATTGATATTTACATTCTGCCCCTGTTTCCAGAGCACCGATGGCCTCAGGAGGGGCTGTGGCACAGGGAAGGACCTGGCTGGCCACCTCCAGCCACGACAGTCCAAAGCTCAGCGTTGAGGCCTGGGCTTCACACCCAGGAGGCCGAGCTGTACTTTTCACTTGGACACTGCAGAATTCCAAGACATTAATTTAAGGGGCAATGAAATGAAAGATGCTGCCTCTAGGAGAGGGATCTCAGAGTAAGGAGGAGGAGAGCAGGGGCTAATGGACAGGGAGATGCTGGTGTACTTCATGGTAACATCTAAGATAGGCTTTTTCCTACTTTTTAAAATATGTGCACCTAAATAAGAAGGTAGAGGAGTAAGATGGGAGGAAGGATAAAAGTTGTCCTCCTCAGGTTTTGTTAATTTAAGAGCCTCAACTCGCTATCAAATAGCAATTCGCCTCTTCCCATCTCACTTGCCCACACAAACACTACTAGATCTTTTGCTGTGTCCTAAGTGACAATTTCTGTTCAGTTTTTCCTAAAGGGCGCTACAGGCAGAGAGTTTTAAGCAGAGCAGGAAACTGCTGGCCTGGGCAGGTTCTGCTGCTGTCACCCGTCTTAATTGCAGCAAATGAAAAGCAGAGATTGGAAGCCTGGAGAGTCCAAATCCAGTCACTTGAAAGCTGACACCCCTTTACAGAAGTTAAATGGTGACAGGACATGCTGTATTAAGGGGGCTTTGGTTTTGTTGCAGGGAGATGGGACACTCCTGTGGGTGCTTCTGCAGCTGCTGGTGGCTCCAGGAGAGGGGGACCTCACTGAATATGCACTTGTTGCCCCAGAGGTGGCCTGCCCAAATGCACCCAGGCTCCTGAGTTAAGTCGGGGGATCTCTCCCATCTTTCTCTTCCTTGTACAGACACTGAGAAGTCCCAGCAAAACCAGACGGACGACTCCAACCCTGAAGACGGCTCGCTCAAGAAGAAGCAGCGGAGGCAGAGGACGCACTTCACCAGCCAGCAGCTCCAGGAGCTGGAAGCCACTTTCCAGAGAAACCGGTACCCAGACATGAGCACCAGGGAGGAGATCGCAGTCTGGACCAACCTGACAGAGGCACGAGTCCGGGTAAGCCTGCAGCCCTCCCACCTTCCCAGGCCCAAGCTCTTGGGGAAGAAGCCACCTGTGGTACAAGCCACCAAGCTGTCCCCAAACCAAGGAATAAATTAAGGGCCCTAGAAAATTTCACTGTCCTGAAAACACCTCATCAGGCTCTACACCTGCCATTTGATGTCCAGCCACACACAGGCCCCATGCTGGTGGTGCCTTCCCCATCCAGTACCACCTTGCAATAGCACAGAGAGATGCAAAGCCCACGACCAGCCCCACAGAGCCCCACCAGCTGGCTGCCATGACCCAACAGACCCCTTCCTTCCAGTGCCATCATTCCCCAGCCTTAGCCTTGCTGGAGGACAGTCTTTGGGGTTCCTAAACCACTGTGCAGTCACAGGCGTAGTGTGGCAGGGCTCCAGCTGGAATGAGAGCTTCTCTCTGCTACTAGAAATATGAGTTAGCAGCACCATGAATAGCCTTCCAGCAGCTTCCACGCTCTGGGAAGTTAAATGGTTTGAGTCCCTCCACCACTAACAGATTGTCCTGTTGGAAGACAGACTTCTAACACCACCCCACCCCTCTGGCCCCAAGCTGGTCCTGAGGTGAAGTCAAAACAAGAAAGGGTATTTCCTCCTCTCAGCAACGCTCAAACCACATCCCCAAAATACTCTGCTCCCAAATCACAGAACCTCAATGCCTCCTCCTGGGCTGTAGTCACTTGGAAATACAGCAAGTACTTTCCTCCTTTTTTCCCCTATAAGGGGATCTGGTTTTGAGTGTGGTGGGTTATTCTGTACATTGGAAAATGGCAGCGGTTGGGTCTTGATCTAGGTGGCAACTCTTGCTGGGAGATGACCCTGCAAGCCCAGACACCTTACTGCAACCCTTTTCTGCTACACAGCCTCCCACTTCTCTAAGAACATCCACGTCCCTTCAACAGCTCTTGCCTTACTGGGAAAAGAGACAGGGGCAGGGGCCCTTGAAGGGACAGCCCAGAGCCATTCCCATCCCCTCCCTCTGTCTCTCTCTCTCTTATAGGTCTGGTTCAAAAACCGCAGAGCAAAGTGGAGGAAACGGGAGAGGAACCAACAGGCTGAATTGTGCAAGAACAGCTTTGGAGCCCAGTTCAACGGACTGATGCAGCCTTATGATGACATGTATTCCAGCTATTCCTACAACAACTGGGCCACCAAGGGGCTCGCCACCAGCCCGCTCTCGGCCAAGAGCTTCCCATTCTTCAACTCCATGAACGTCAGCCCCCTCTCCTCCCAGCCCATGTTCTCCCCACCCAGCTCCATCGCCTCCATGACCATGCCTTCATCCATGGTCCCTTCTGCAGTGACGGGGGTACCGGCCTCCAGCCTCAACAACCTGGGAAACATCAACAACCTGAACAGCCCGAGCCTCAACTCTGCTGTCTCCTCCAGTGCCTGTCCTTATGCCTCCACAGCCAGCCCCTACATGTACAGGGACACATGCAACTCCAGCCTGGCCAGCCTGCGGCTGAAGGCCAAGCAGCACGCCAACTTCACCTACCCGGCGGTGCAGACGGCAGCCTCCAACCTGAGCCCTTGCCAATACGCCGTGGACAGGCCCGTATGAAGGGCTGCCCTCCACCAACTGGGGACTTGACCTTAGCCTGACAAAAGGAGACCTTTAGCCCTACAAACAGCCTACGTCCTGCAGAGAATGAGAGTGAACACGAGAGAGCAAGAGAGCGAGAGAGCGTGAGAGCGAGCGGCAAGCAGGCAGATGGACCTCTAAGAAGACTTGTCTAACTATCGTATGGTGAATTTTGACTGTCTTTTCCCCTCCCAAACCCCTTCCCCTCTTGCCCACCAAACCTCCTCCTTCGTGGTAAAGAAATCAAAACAGTCTACTGGAAGCCCCACGGGGAAATAGGAACCCCGACATGCAGGGCCCCTAACCCACGGGCAGCAGAACCAACTGTGTTCCTATCTGCCCTCTCCAAGCCCCACAGGGGTGAGCTGCCCAAATCCCATGGGACAGCATTGGCAGCTGGACACCACCCCTGCAGAGATCAGTCAGGGACAGGGCAACACAGGGGAATGCCATTCACTGACCACTGCTACCTGCAAGGCTTCACTTAGGACATCTCACCTGCTTATTTATCACACAACCAGCAAGTAAAGCATTGTCTCAGTCGATTGGCATCTCTTTACAATGCACTGATACACATGGCCCTTCAGACTTGAAGCCTTTAGGAACTGGGAGTTGTAAGGATATAAATTATGTGTGTGTGTATATATATCATATATATACAAATACATATATAGACATTAAAACACAGGGTTTTTTTTGTTTTGTATGTGGAATAACCTACAAAGTGGACCTTAAAACCAGAAGACCCATAAAGCGAGCACATCCACTGAGGCAGCAAATTTACTGCTTCAGTCATTTCCAGTCAGACAGGAACACCTTTGCCAGTCTACACCCAAAGCAGACCCTTTTGCAACAGTCAGCTCCCCCTTGCACATCTCCTTCCCTTCTCCTTCTCTAAATCTCATTTCCAAA
>VXBJ01003652.1:436745-477493 GCA_013400055.1 Nycticryphes semicollaris
TAAAAAAAAAAAAAAAGAAAGAAAAAAGAAAAAAGTAAGAAGAAGATAATAAAATAAAATAAAAGTTGGCACAATCCCTTTAAGGCTTCTGCCTGTCTGGTTATTGAGAGCACAAACCTGCGTCTGAGGGCTCAGAAATCAAGAACCAGCATCGCAGGGGAGGGTGAGCATCCTCAGAAACAACAGATTGAGGCAGCCCCAGTCGAAAAAAGGGAGTGAGGTTTGGAGAAACCCGTTCCTCACCTACAAATCAAACGCTTGGCTCCTCAGGACAACCAAAGCCCATAGGCATACTATGAAGGGGAAAACAAGCTCCCCTTCCTGCTCCCTGTCTGCACGTCTCTCCTGGCTCAGGCTTCCCTGCCACACTGGATGGGGCCAGTGCCTTTGGGCTCTTGGCAGCCCAGGGCAGAGAGCCCTCCCAGGCACTTCTGCCCCAAACAGCAGCCCTCTGGGGAGAGGCAGCTGCAGGAACCTGCCCCACTGGGCTGTCCCTACACACTTTCTCTTGGGAAAGCTGGAAAACCGAGGCAGCTCTCTCGAAATGTACATGCCCCAGAGGGACCTGCTGCTTCAGCAGGTTCCTCCAAGGGCCTAGGGAAGCTCCACGTGCAGCAGGGGAGCAGGACATCCCTACCCAGTGCAGCCTTCTTTCCCTTCATCAGGTACACGTTCCAAGGGAAAGCACAACCATATTTTACTTTTCTCTTACGTAAAAAAAACCCAAACAAACAAACCTACACCAAAACACATCACCACAACAAACTATCTTACTTGGATGAATGAGACAGGCAAACCTGATATAAACCAGGTTTCTGCAGTGGTGTTAGCAGACAGAGAGAAAACAAGTTCTTTGCTAAGGAGGGTTCCTCACTAGGACAATAGAGATCCTCACAAGCAAAGCCTATGAACCACTGAATCTTTGCCAAAGCCTGTTCCACAGGGAGCAGCTGCTGCTGAAGGTAGTGGTGAGCAGCTGCCAAAAGCAGCCGCAGATGTCAGCCCAACTTCACTGTAACAAAATTATCCTTCGCTCTGAGCTAACCCAAAACGAAGGAGCCAAGTTACCCTGCACCAAAACAGCTACCACTGGAAGCACAACCCTATCTGCAACCTGCACTCAAAGCAAAATACCTTAAAAAAACCAGACATCACACATCCAAGTCAAGGCCATTCATCATAAGGTGGATCCTACCTTGCCACTGGGCACCAGTGCTGCTGAGGTAACTGCAGTGGTGAGTCTCTGTTCTGTGCTGGAGCCTCCATCCAGCAGCCTTCCCACCAAACACATGCCTCACCTTGGTATTATTGTGTTTAACTCCCTTCTCTACCATAGCTCTTTTTCCTGAAGGAAGGAGGAGGGAAGAGTCTGGGCTTCTCTCTAAAATCCTCCGCTGAGCCTGACTCACAGCTGAGTCCAACTCTTCCTGATAACCCAAGCCAGGTGGTGCCACAATCCTCTCCAGCTCCTTGATGAAGGAGATGAGCTCTTTGCACACCTGGTCCATCTCCTGTGCCCTTTCCATCCACCCTGTGCTGATCTGAAGCACCGGTGGGAGCACAGCAAAGCCAACACAAGCATCTGTCAAAGACACAGCTTTGCCTAGAGAAGAAATCAAAAGGAGACCCAGTTTACCTTTCACTTGGGTGATGTGTCTATGGAGAGAAAGAAAATTCTCCCTTCTCTTCTCCCCAGCTCAAGCCAAAAGCAACATGAGCTCCTCCTTCCCTTTTAACATGCTTTAGTAGCTGCATTTTGCCTTGAGCAGTTTCTGTGCAGCTTTGCTTGCTCTCCATGTTGCTACGATGCTTATGAAGACCCTCTCCTTGTCCCACAGAGAAGGTGAGGTTGGCTGGGCCAGTACAGCTTCCCACATTTGACTCCCTCCCCCACAGGGCCAGGACAAGGACATCATGCTCTCTGGTCCAGCACAAATACAGCAGGCATCCTACAAACCTTTTCCAAGGCCTCTCTGTCTCTCACAAGTCCCCAACCCCATCCCAGCTGCATCTCCTTAGTAGCACAACCCAAGGAAGTGGGGTTTAGCAGAGCCCTGCTTCTTCAAAAGCACTGTTAGGCAAGTAACTTCATCACTGCATACTTCCCAATCTGCAAATTTAGCAAGTGCACATTCTCCTCCATCATCCAGGTCATTAATGGAAATGCTGAACAAAACCAGACCCAGCACAGATGTCCCTGAACTTCACTCAACAGACCCCTTCCTTTTCAACAGTGAACCGTAGATAACTCTCGGGGTATAATTATCCAGTGGGTTTTGTACCTGCCCAACATCCCATCTACATCACGCTTAAAAGCCACTTGAAGCGGCAGCCAGGGCTCTTCTTCACCATGCCCTCACCCTCTCAAAGAGGAAAATCAGATGACTTTGACCAGATTCTGCTCTTGACAAGGCCATATGGCTCCTGCTCATCTCCACTGCTTACAACTAGTGGGATTATTTCTTCCAGCGTTTTTTGGGTGGGTGGATGGATGAGAGGATTTAATGATCGGCAGTTCCTGGCTTTTGACTCCAGTCCCCATTTTTGAAGGGCAAGGTACAAAGCTTCTGGTTTAGTCTTTTCATGCCTTACCATCCCCGAGTAGTTCTCGTAGATAACAGCAAGTATTTCTGGGATCGCTTTGCATGAAGTTCACCATGCCCAGATGGTGTCTGAAAAAGAAACCCACCAACCAAACCCCCCCACTTATCTAAATACTCTCTTCCTTGAGCTTTCCTTATTCAAGGCCGGTCTTTCATCCCCGTCATCGGTGTCACTTGTGCCACCCGTTTCCCCGTAGCTGTCTTTATCTAAAAGCTAATGTAACGTGCACCCAACAGTTGGGTGTCCTCAGTGGCGACCACCGTTGTTTTCTCTCGCTGCTGAAAAGCAGCACCTCACCGTCCTTGGTTGGTTTCTTCCTGTTAATACAGTGGAGAATGGTTTTCTTGCTTGTACCGAAAGCGCCGCTCAATAGAGCCCCCAATCTCAGACTCGACGTGAACATCCAAGCTCCTGCTGGAGACAGTAAAAAAATGGGTTCAGGTGGACGGGTAGCTGGAAGAGGTGGATCTAATTCCTGCCTTCGTTGCCTTTTAGGATCTGGTTGCACCTTGCGGGGGGAAAGGACGGGACTTTCGTTACCTCCCGCAGCATCAATAACGACGCCGGGAACTGAGCGCATCCGCCGCCCGTCGAGGGGAACGGAGCGGACAGGCCGGCGGGTGACAGCAAGGGAGCTGGTGTCACCTAGTGGCTGGTGTCACCTAGAGGCCGCCAGCATCCAGGGCAGCCCGGGGCTGTGCAGGGATGGGGGAAGCAGCCCTCCTGCCCGCCCCCGGAGGGATGGGGAAAAGCCGCCGAGCAAATCCCTCGCCTCTCCAGGTCTTCGGCCCCGCTTCAGCGGCTCTCGCAGCCTGGGGCTCCGTCTCCTCCCGCCCTTGAAGGCTTCCTCGCTGCAGCGGGTGCCCTGCCCAGCCTGTGCCAGAGGTGCGGGGCTGATGCCCTGTACCCTGCATCCTCCCCACATCCCTCCAGCCACCCCTAGGACAAGCTGCTCCAGCTGCATTGGGATCCCCCCAAAGCCACCTTCAGCGGGGACCACGGCTCCTCCTGAGCAACGACTCCCACACAGGAGGGGCAACTGATTGCTGTGTCCTCAAAGTAAAAAAGAACTAAAATAGGCTAAAACTCGAGATACATCCACTCCAAAACAGGTCCGTTGACTATTTTAGCTCAGCAGCAACACGTAAGAAAGACTCTTCTCTGCTTCACAGGGTACCAGGAGGAGTCATATCCACAAAGCTTCAGGGAAATAGCACTGACCTGGGGGAGGAGGATGCCATTATTAGCTCCCTGAGCCCCAGCAAGACCCACCGCTTTCCTCACACCCGCAGCTCAGTGCTCCAGACAACTCACCAACAGCAGCAGCAATATAAAACCCAGGAGAAATCAAAGTCTTCCCCTGCCTAGGTCTGGGCAATTTGTTGTTATTTCTTGTTTAGCCAGAGAGAACAGCGGGGTGAAGGGACTGCTGCTGGGCCCACAGGGTGCGTTCCCTGGGGAGGGTGTAGGGCAGAGGGGGTAAGGCAAGCCTTCCTGGCAATGTTGGGAGTCCTCTCATTCTGGGAGGAGGGATGTGGCCCTTTAGAAAAGCTCCATTGCCTCTTGGAGGGGGGGAGAGGGTCCCTATAAGATACTCTCACCAAACCCTCCTTCTGCTGGGGTGACTCCTGCTACATGAAAGGTACTTCCTACTCTAGAAGCTTGCATGGATGGAAAAGCAGCTGGAAAAGATCTTTTCCAGAGGTGAAGCCTTCTGGAGATGCAGAACCTTGCTCTGCACCACTGAATGAGGCAGTGCTAGCACAGCGAGCGTGGTTGGGCAGCTGACCTCATCCCACAGAGCATCATCTCTGAAACACCAAGAGCATGCCAGGCAGTTTAGGCAGAAAAAAAACCCCATTTTATACCCCAAGTCTTAAACAATTCCATACATCAGGACAGTACACAACAAACTGACTACTTTGCTGATACATAGCATGTGTTACTTCTGCCAGGTCTGAAGAGCAAGTAGGTGTTTGTGAAAGACTTCAGATACCATCCAGGACAAGTAATGGTGTGCCAAATCCTGGTAGGATCCCAAGCACGGGAAGTGCTTTCTAGGAAGGCAGAGAAGGTAACCTCTTTCCTAAGAATCTCACAGGCAAATTAACAAAAACTAAGGTTTGGGAAAGGTAAAGAACAACAGGCATCTGTGGCTCCCTGGCCTTGCATGTCAATCACTTCCATAGCAAGTGGCACAAAAAAGGCTGTACAGAGCAGTCTGTAGGAGGACTTGAACATGGTGGACATGTAGGGGGAGACAAGGAAGGGGCTGCATTAACTGGACAGTGACAAAACATTATAAGTGTGGTGGACGGGGACAGCGTGGGCATCAAGGTCATCACTTGCTTGTTGGCTACTGGCTCTGTAGCTGCACTGTCACCATTTACCTTCTCCACACAGGTGGTGATGTGGAAACAAGGAGGCAGAGTAATTTATTTTCAATATTTATTATTTTTTTTTATTTTTATTTTAATTCCAGGTAGGATGTGCCAGCTCAGGTTGTAGAGAAGGAGCACACACAGCCAGCCTCACTGGGACAGACCCATGCTAGTCTGAGCTACGCTGCCACCCCCATCAGGGCAGACAACAGGTAGTTTTCTGCACAAGATGGCACGTAACCATCTCCAAATGGGCTGGTCATCCTGCCTGTCATCATTACGTGTGGTTTACACTCCAGAGCACAGTGGAAGCCATTGAGGGATCTCCTTGCACAAGCACTGGAAGCTTTCATTGAAGTTTTGGGTAATGCTCTGATTCTGTATGTCCCTCTTGACTGAGGAGAATATGACAAAAACCAAAGAACAATCTTTGTGTTCTTGATCAAAATGTGTTTTATAATCCTTTTTGGCGCCAACAGACGTGGCA
Source organism: Nycticryphes semicollaris (assembly GCA_013400055.1). Lineage (NCBI taxonomy): Eukaryota > Metazoa > Chordata > Aves > Charadriiformes > Rostratulidae > Nycticryphes > Nycticryphes semicollaris. The sequence continues at coordinate 442,218 of VXBJ01003652.1, forward strand.
TGGCAGATAAGCCATGACTTTGTTATGCATACTGCAGTTTGGTGTAAGTGGGTTTAATAGGTGGGAAGAAACACCAAGGATAAGGAAACAAACTTTCTCTCCTGGTTGGGTCCCTAACTTCGGAAAGCAGTTTAGGTTTAACACATATTACCCTGGGCTGTTAGGTTTACATTCAGCTAACACAAAGCTTATGCCCACATGAGTGGTGAAACACTGGCACAGGTCACCCAGAGCACTGGTGGATGCACCAACACTCAAAACATTCAAGAGCAGGTCTGAGAGACCTGATCTAATTGAAAATGTCCCTGCTCATTGCAGGGATGTTGGGACTGGATGACCTTTAAAGGTCCCTTCCAACCCAAACTATTCTATGGTAATCCCTAGATGTAAAAGCTGATGCAAAATGAGGTGTTATTTACATTTTCTGCCACTTCACATGGGGCAGCTCTGGAAAGCTTTTTTTTAAAAAAAGGGCAAGGGCAGGTAATGCAACACAACAAATAGCATAGCTGTATGAAAGCCAAAGCTTCAAGGACATGAAGACACACATTTTTGCACAGATGGAGACCTCGTAAGCACCAGTTTGTAGGAGACTGTTCATAGCTGGCTTGGGTAAAACCCAGACAGAAGCATAACTTGTTCCAAGGAGAAGGAAGAGCTGCAAGTGCCAAAGGCAGAGAGTTGCAGTTAGTGGTGTAGGCAGGAGGAGGTCCTGACTTAGGGAAGAGACTGAGATCTGGGCAGATTTGCTGTCCCAAGTGTAGCTGTAACCCTTCCTCCAGCCACCATGACACAGATGCATTTCTTGGGAGGTGAAACAGAAAACAAACAGGGTAAAACCCAGCAACTGGAAAGGGTCCTTCCCTGAAGCTCCCTGAGTGGCGTTGGACTGGCAGGCAGTAAGAGACAGAGACTTAGCAATAATGGCCTCTCTTTACCCTGGCAAGATACAGCCATAAGCAGCACCCTTTGTGCCTCTACCTGACCCTCACTGTACAGTGCTTGGTCATGGTCCTTCTGAGGATGTGGGTGATGACAAAATTGGCATTTGAGAAGAATTTTGCAGAGGGCTAGATAAAATATTGTCCCTTGATGCATACATACTCTCCTGGGAATCACGCAGGATGGGACTGCCCTCCCTCTGCCCAACAAGGCAGCATTTCCCAAACAGAACAAAAATCAAAGCAGACCCACTGCATGGGAAGATGAAGCCTCTCAGAAGGGACTATTTGGAGTCCTTACTGGTGTTCCAAGTTACCTCTTGCTCCCTGACCTAGTTGCTTTTACCTCTGTGAAACGTCTCCAAAGAGTTGTAAGTTACAGCTAATGTCCTAAGAGTTAAACAAAACGATGGTGACATCAAGAGCTATTAACCCTAAGATGTTGTAATCTGCAATCAGCCTCTGGATGAATGCTATCGCGGCTCTAAGCTAAGGGTTACAAATCCCACGTGAAACATCTGTGATGAAAATCGCCTCTAAGAAGCTCTCTTCTTGGTTTTGTGGTAGCATGTACCATTTTTTAAAGAACCTTTTGTTCTTTAAGGCCTGCAAGTAGGCCCACTGGTGTTTGGAAACAGTGATTAAGACAAGTACATTAATTGAGCAGCCAGACTTTTGCCTGGAGCTGCTGTGTCTTCAAACTTCATTCTGAAAACAACAGTCAAACACACGTGCAGTACCCAAAGAACCTGAAATTAGCAGAGAATTTGTCAATTTAATTCCTCGGAGTCTGTTTTCACAGTTGAAAATTTAGAGGCTGAAGGAGACCAGTCTGACTACCTAACAAGCTCTTGAACAAGTCCATGTACAAAAAACCTCTTGAAGGACTTCTGATTATGATTGAAGGTGTCCTTTAAACATGATCAGCTCCATCTTTATCACAAGAACTACCAAAGCTCAGGCTGAGTTTAAGGACACCTACAGGCATTCATGCACGTACGCACTTGTGTTTTCTTAACTGGAGAGAGTTCATACTGAACAACATTCAGAATTTCTCAGCTGAAACAGGTCTGGTACTTCAAACCAGAGCAAAATAAACCACAGCACAATAACAACAGTATTGCAGTAACCAAATTGCTGTTGTGAGCCTACGGTGGTTATGGTGTGTAAGAGCTCTCCACCCTGCATTCTCAAACACACAAAGCTCCTTCTCCTTTGCTAAGCCAAACAGAAAAGTCCAGGGTCATCCACGTGGCCAGACGTTGCCAATGGCTCTGTAGTGGCCCCCCTCCACTGCATCATTCTCCTGCTCCAAAGCCCAATTAAGTCACCTGCACTTGTAGTTAGAAGTCACACCAACACCAGACACACGCAGAGAACACCATCTCTTTCCTCCAGATGAAGTCTATCAATCAGGCTGCAGAGTCTTGGTCTATTTGCCAATCCCAGGCAAAGCTGAGAGAGCAAAATGAGATTTCAGCACTTGGCTTTGTAAAACCCACTGGCTACAGGAGTGGGACAAAAGTGCCATTCCTGTAACCAGAGCAGAAAGTATTATTTTCTGTCTTCTCACTAAAATAAAATAGTCAGCATTCATCCTACTTGATTCCATCTTGGGGACTATTTTGATCCCTGGTAAAGCTTTGCTCACCACCTCCAGCTACTTGCTTTCTCTTTTCAGCTTTTTGGAGAATCCCTCATGAAAGGTCTTTGGAAAGTCCTGCTGATGAAAGCCCATTCTCTATTATTCAGCATTGAACTAATACAGTCAGAGGATTCCGTGGTTGGCAAGGTATGAACTGCAATGGAGGACAGTCTTCAAGCCTGTGGTTCTTTTGGGGTTTTTTGACATTGGGTTTTTTTTTTTCAACCTATTCTGTGCCAAGCTTACTGTAACACAACTTCCCTGATCAGACTCAACCTATTCTTACAATATGGGTACTACTGGGCAGTCCTGACAAACCCTGGATGGGTTGTAATCTAAACACTGAGCTGTGAAAGGTATCTCCAAAAAGTCTGCAGTTGCTTCTTCAGCTCCTCCCAGGTTCCTAACCCAAACCACAGGCAGGGAAAGGATGGCCTATTTGGCACCCAGGAGCTAAGGCTGAATGGGAAAAGAGCTTTGCATCCAGAGCTGAGGCCCCAGGGAACCCGCACGGGTCTGGAGGTGGGGGTATTATCAAAACATGTTTCTTCTGAAAGAAGAACAAGGACCCGAAGGCTGCCTCAGCCAGACCTGGGACAAGAAGGGGAATGTTTTTACTCTTGGCCAGTGGAGGGCAGGGGCAATAGCAGATGGGCTCATTCATGGCTTGAAGGGTTCTCCTCGCCGCCAGCTCCAGCCCTGTGGTACTTGTAACTTCTTATCCCAGCCATGCTGCTTACAACTAATTATTTCAGACTTCCTCCAAGATACCTTCTGGCCTGACCCTAATTCAGCCTTTTTTTTTTTTTACTATCTGCAGTTAGTCTCAGCTTTGTTCATTCATTTCCTGCCAAAATATGTCTTGGGCACCATCTCTCACTCTGCTGATCAAGGAGGCAAGTGTGAGAGAAAAGAGAGCAAAGTAAATAATTTCAAATTCACCTTTTGCCCAGACCTCGGTCTTTTGTTCTTGACGAGGCCCTCAGCTTCTTGCCAGCCCAGTGTTAATGAAAATTAACTATTCAACCCCGCTTCCCAGTTAGTTTAGATTTTAAAAAGACTGGCCTTAGTAGCAGTCCGTGCGCTTCAGTGGTGGGTTCAGGACACAGCCATTAATGCTTTGCCACCTGAAGTCCAAAATCCAGCATTACCATCAGTCGAACTGACAGATCACCTCAACTGAGGCTTTGCAAGAAAGGCACTGAAGTTTAACTCCAGCTGAAGCCTCTGTTGAACTCGTATCATTGGGCTTATAACACTGAGTCTAGCACTTGCAGAGCATGTAATGTTGTTTCTGGAGCTTTTTCCCCTCTTTTTTGGCAAGATACACAGCATCTCTGAAATACCGCTCACCCCTCTGAGGAAATCTCCCTCCTCAAATAAATCAGGTTTGGGTCTTTTACACCAATCCGGTAACACCCTGCTCCTGGGAATCTGGGGTGGTTTTAGGTATGAGGTGCAAGCCCTGCTGTGACACAGCTCCAGGAATGTCCCTGTGGGGACAGAGGGACTTGTCCGCTCCAATAGTGGTCTAAATGGCAAACGGTCACTGCAAGAGACTGGACAATCACAGCATCTGGGCTCATTCCTTTCCTCCATAGGAAGCATTTGCAACATGCAAGCACCAGAGAAGGGCATGATCCATGATCTCAAGAACCTCAAAGAGATACATGAGGACCACAAGGGAGATGTCCCTGAGCAGAGCTTGCTTGTTGGAGAAGAGCAGATGGGGCAGAGCCATGCACAGTTCCCTGCATCAGCCAAAAAGAAGGGTTATCCTGGCACGGAGCTGCTCTTTGCTCACTGTCATTTAATGATGGGGTGAGTCAAAAATCATGGTCTTTGAGGAGCCCGTCCTCCTTTGAGCCTTTCCTCTCACAGCTGGAGTGAGTGCACACTCGCCTGCAGAGGGAGATGGCTGCTCTTTATTAGCCTAATTTCGTTGACACAGTTTGGTGCAGCCACCTTATCCGGCTGGAAAAACCAGCTATGGAGCTGACGTGGCCCATGACCAGGTTCTCCGGGAGGGATGCTGCTGGGGGAGGTACGTGGAGACCCCCCTGCACACATAAGCACTGGGTAATGAAGCAAAGTTGCCCTGCTTTGAGCATCGCAGGACTAACTTCCCTTCTCATGCTTGGGAAAAGCTGCACTTTTAGAAGACTCTAGTGTCTGAATTAGTGAAAATATTTACTTTATAGCCAGCTAAGCGTTTGTGGGTTTCAAGGTCTCGAGCTTTTGAGCTCTGCCAAGTGCAGGGACGAGAAGCGAGACCCAGGCACTTGACCCTGGCTGGCCCTAGGGATTTCATACTGTGAAAGTCACATTCAGTATAAACTAGAAATTTTTCTGGGAAGTTCTCTCATTTCCCTGAGGGCTGTGATCCTGAGAACTTATTGCCCTGATGCTGGACCTCTCAGGTCTTACCTTCCTCCCAGAGCCGTAGCCCTCATTTGCTGTCCTTGCTGGGAGTGCATGGCTTCCTGCTGAGAGAATGGGCTGAGTATAACCCTTGTGTATTTTATACAGGTATTTGGACCAATATTGGTTCTTTAGTATTATTAATGTTAATTATTTAGTCTTATTCTATTAAATCTGTTTATATTTCAACCCTCAGGTTTCCTTCGCACCCACCCCCTACCCCTGATTCCCGGGCAGCCTGTTCCAGAACCCTGGAACAGGCTGCCCAGAGAGGTGGTGGAGTCTCCTTTGGAGATATTCAAAGCCCACCTGGATGGGTTCCTGTCCAGCCTGCGCTGGGTGAACCTGCTTTGGCAGGAGGGTTGGACTAGATGATCTCTGACGGTTCCTTCCAACCCCTACAATTCCATGATTCCCTGTTCCCCGTAAGGAGCTGCTCCCAGCAGAGATGCTGCCCCCAGCCCAGGGTTTGTTTTTCCCTGTAGCCACCACCTGGGAAACATGCTCATTTGCAAACCCAGGGTGTCTCAAACACCAGGATGTCTCCCGCTTGCGGGGCTGCCCTGCCTCAGCATCCAGCTGGTTTGAAAGAGCTGGGAGAACCTGAAAAGCTGGCTCATGCCTACCCCAACCACCTCCCTGCCTGCAGAGCCACTCACAGGGAGGTTTTGCAGGCAGTAGTGAGGTTGCCAGGCTTTCGGCATCCTGCTCGGGCTCCCCCTGTGCCCTGCCAAGGGTGAGCCTGAGAGGCAGAAGGGCTCCATTGGCCTTGCAGCTCCTGGGTGAGGCTTCTTCAGCCCTCTGAAAAGTATTGACTCATGACCTCCTACTTTGCCTTGAGGGGAAAAAAAAAAAAAGAAAGGCTTGTTCCCTGCTTGCTGCCTCATAAACCAGGGTTTTAATTTCTTAAGTTACGCCACAGCCCCTACCTGCCCGCTTCAGTGCCCGTGACAAGGGGAGGGCATGTGGTATCCGAGAGGCACCTTGCCCAGAGATCATGTACCGAGCTGAAGGCAAAGCTGCCTGAAGGATAAAGCTCACCCACGTCCCTTCCCCCCACCAAGGGCTTTTAATGTGTGTGACAGGCTACTCATTATTTGTAATTGAACTTAATAACTAGCTTAAGGTTTTGTTGTACTTTCCTTCTGTATTCAATACTGAAAGAGTAACAAGGACAAAAGCGAAGAAAGGTCTCTCGTTAAAAGAGAAAGCCCTCATCGTTAATGATTATATCCAAATACTTCCAGAACCCACCCCCCCCATATCTCAAAGAATAGCTCCTGACAGTTTCTAAGCCTGTGCACAGCTTTTCCTGGGGAAAAAAAAAAAAAAGCTTTTCCCAATTTTCACTTCAGGGATGTTTTCTGAAGGTCCACTTCTTACTCACAGGATCCTTGGGCAGGTTTGTGCTTTACGCCATTAAAAGTAGTTCTCACCAAATTGTTGAGCCATTTTTTAAACAGGTTACATATATTCTGACTCCCTGGGCAGACAACTCCCAACTCCGCTCCGCTTGGAAATGAAAGTAGTCATGAAAAGCTCAAGGAGTGAAAGAAATATCTGATAGGAGACAAGATGCTAATGCTGCAGACGATGCCAACTTGACCTTCTTTCTGAAACTGTGAATATTAAGAAGGCAGCATCCCCAGTAAGATGGGAAAGAGACTCAGGTTTTTGCAAACGTGGTGCATTTGTCCTCTCGCTCTTTTTTCTTCTCTAATTTCAACGCAAACCAGTGCTGTCTCCAAGCCAAGGCTTCCCATCTCACTTGCTACGTTCAGCCTCATTTAAACCACACAGACAGCAGTAGCAATGTCCCTCTTCCACCCCAGAGATGACAAAGAACCGAGAAAAACGCCCCACTTCCACCCCCTTGTCCCCACTCATCTGTCAGGAGATGACAACAAAGCCACCATAGGGCAGCTGGCAACAAGCAGACACACTGCAAAACTTGTAATAATATCTTTTTTTTTCCCAACAAAGGTTACAGGTGTCCACTTTCTACTACTTATCTACAATCCCTGCTTTTCTCTTACTACCTACTTATTAGCAGCTCACCCTGCCCTTATCTCCCCCCACCTCTCATTGGAGATGATTAGATATCACATCCTCAGCTCAGAGGACATGAAGCCACATGAGACTGCTACTGAGCAAGACTGATGGGTTGCCATACCCACCATGGCCAGGATTGGGCATCCCAGGAGACAGCAAGAAACTCCAGGAAGAAAAACTTCTGCCATGGGATGTTCCTGGGTCTCAACTTAGGTCTATGGGCTCTTCTCATCCATCCCTGATGGCAAATGGGATTCTCATCCACTGCCTTCTTACTGCAACCCCTCTGCCGTGGCAATGAGGTTACCCTCCGCTGGTACCAGCGCTGCGATAGCCCCAGCTGAGAGCACAGAGTGGAGTCTTTGACCCTCAGCATGGAGCATTTCCAGCTGGACCACTAGCCAACATTGGGAGTGGTGTGCGTGCAACTGGGTTCACCTTAGAACCCAGGGTGAGTAGAAACACATGGGTATCATGCATACCACGTACCCAGGTGGGGCAACGTTGTGTCTGTTCACACTGAAATGAACAGACACATCCCTTTCCTTCAGAAAGGGGAGAGCTTGCTGCTTCTAGAAATGTGTTGTATGGCCCCATCACCTATGAGCAGCTCTCCAAGCAACTGGCTGCTCTTCCTGTGGTCCTGGCACTTGCATCTGTTCCAAATTCTTCTTTTATCACAGGTTTGGAGTCTCAGTGGTCATAGGGGTGTGTGTCACACGTTGGCAGAGGAGAAAAGGCACTGCCTGAAACCCTGTGGGAAGACCAAAACGAGTTGCTGACAGGTTTGTAGGGATCCAGAACTACGTGGGTAGCGTAGCAGCAGTGACAAGAAGAAAAAGCACTTTAATCTTGCTTGAACATCATCCCGAGAGAACTGCCACACAGGGGAAAGAATATAACTTTATTTTAAAAAATAATAATAATTTAGCTCAAACACAAACAGGATTGCAGAGGGTTGATGGAAGCAGGAAGAACAGTATTTACCCACAGAACTTAAACCAGACCAATTTCATTCTCTTGTAGATGATACCCTCAGTGCCCTTCCCTGTCCGCAGCTCTACTTTAGGTCCTCACCTGCACTTAAAGGAATCCTGACTCCCAGGGCTCTTAGTAACAAGGCAGAGGAGAAACAGTGTCTGCCACACACAAGGCGCTATTCCTACACCTCCACGGCCTCCTTGGAGATCCAAAAGGAAAAAAAAAACCAACCAAAACACCAAAGCCAGAGGAGCAACACCAGCATCTAAACCAACATGCAACAGAAAGGGAACAACTCGCACTCCTCCCTGGAAGTCTACCTACCCATGCCCCATTCCCAGCGTCCTGGCCAAGTGCTTCCACCCCCGCCTGGATCCGCGCCCCCGCCCACAGAGGAGTGCACGCAGGGCTTCGCAATACTCCTCCTTCCCTCCCTCCCTCCCTCTCCCCAGCTTCGTGATTCTTCTCATCCAGACCTGCTGATCTTTCACCTCTCTCTCCTCTCCCTCTCTCTTTCTCCGTGCCTGTGTGCCGTACATTTCTTGGCACGGCAGAAGTTCAGTTTTTTTTCACAGCAACGGGATGTGCCCTGGAACACGCCAAGCCACTACTGCAATTTCTTCTCCTCTGTGAAGTGGCCTTTCATGCAATTGCCATTCTGGTACACGGGGCTGGCCCCTTTCCTCCTGCACCACGTCACCCATTTGTAGAGGATGAATCCGACGCTGGCCAGGCACAGCAAGAGAAGAGCCAAGATATCCAGGCAGAAATACTCATACAAGGAGAGGTCGTAGACAGCAGGACGAAGATATGGAGCCCCATCGTGCCGAAGGATGTACTCCAGCCAGTACACTGTCCTGTTGAGAGCATGCATCGGTCTGTCCAGGTGAAGAGCTGAGATGAGCTTGGCTGCTTTTCTGTAGCTGCAAGGGAAGAAGACAAGAAGTTATCCCTCTGACGGGAGCTTTGGCGCTGAGGAGTGGTCCCAGATGTCCAGTGGTGCCTTCAAGTTCCAAATGATACCCTTGGGAGAGTGGCAGATTTCTTCCACCGTTCTCTGCCTCTGAAAGCCACCCCGATAGCAGTCGTTAGCCATGAGGGCACTGATACTTTTGTGTGTCTTTAACAAGACTGGCAGTTCAGCTCCCACATCCCTGCTTAGTGGGTTCATGTGGATTGTCGGCTTCTGAGGGGAGTTTGCGCCCGAGGACCTCAGCCAGCATCAAGTGATAGTTGCACACTTGACAACCGGCCAAATCCTTCAAGGTACTGAGCTGCAACCCCTTAACAACTTACTCTGAGGTCAGTATTGAGAGCTCCTAGTAGCTAATAATAAAAAATAAAATAAAAATTAAGCTCTTGGACAACATTTCAACCACTAGCAGTTGTGTGTGTGTCCTGTTGGAAAGTGGATGCCGTGAGTCACCGTGCGGGAGCAGACCCAGGAAAGGGCAGAATGTCAGAAGGAACAGATGGGACACTACCTGCAGTCCAGGGCCTGCATTAACTGCTTCTACAGAAAGCTGTTTGGACAACGGTGGGAAGACCCCAAGGTGAGGTTGTGATCTCACTCTCCCCACTGGCAGGCTGGCATTGAAAGGAGAAGAGGTTTGGGCCTCAGCATCTCAGAAAGCTTTCTAAAGAAAACTGCAGTCAAAGAGGGTTGGATTACGCTCTCCAACGGCAAAGACTGGAATACCCTCACCTGGACCACATCTCAGGACTCCAAGGCACTAGCATGTCTGGCCTGCTGAGCAATGCTTGCAGCTCTGCTTGGTCCAGAAGCCACCACAGGCTGTGTAGGTAGCAGTCAACACAAAGACACACTGCTCCCCATATACAGACTGCACCATGGAAGAGCTCGATGCAGCCAGACATCTCACCTGGGGTCAGAGATAACTGTGACCACGGCCTGGTAAAGGTCCTCTTCTTTTATTCTGCTCCAGTCCATGAGGATGCCCATGCCTTTGGCCTGCACTCTGGTCATGATGTCAAACTGGTCACCGTAGAAAGGAAATCCCACCACTGGCACACCATGATAAATCGCCTCAAACACACCGTTCATCCCACAGTGGCTGACGAAGGCTTTCACGTTGGGATGGCCTGCAGGCAAAAAACACCCAAACCAGTAGCAGGTCAGTGCCTTCCATGCTGAACCAGGTCTACTTGGTGGGTGGCTTCCTCAAGACACCACGCTGATGTGTGTTTAGGGATAGCCAGGGATGCTGAGCGGAGAGGATGCTACCCCTTTTGGGAAGACACCTGGATTTCAGCAACCAAAAACTTGCCAAGTAGCACCTGGAAGAGGAGGGAGATAGGGGCCAACACCCAGCTTTAATCAGGTGCTAGGTGAGGACCATGGTTTGTACAGATCAGACGTGCAACAAGCAACAGATTGAACCCCACAGAGATGGGTCCTTGTGTCACCTTTGCTGTGGTTTGGGCTAAACTCCAGGGATGTTGCTAGCAGTGTATGCACACACACACACACACACACAGAGAGAGCCCAGCCTTACCAAGCAGGTCGTTCTGGGGCAGCCACCCCATCATCAGCGTGTTCTCGCCCAGGTTTCTTGGCTTCTGCCCAAAGTATCTGTGGGAGGAGGTAAAGGACAGGGAGGGGGAGAAAAAAAGGCAAAGAAACAGACACAGAACAATTATAAATTGAGTCAAATCAAGAGACAGAAAGGAAATTCTGTGTTTTGAGATGTTGGAGATTCCCTAAGTTAAGAGGAATCCCATTCCCTCCTCACCTCCACACCACCCTTTGCGGGAGGCGAGCAAAGGCACCGGCCATCTTCTCTACCAGGTCACTTGGAAGAGCTCGGATCCCAATCCCAAAGGAGACGACGACAACACCCGCATCTGCTGCTTCCACCCAGAGACGCAGACCCTGTGGGCGAAACGCATACAGATACCTTGAGGTCCTGTTGGAGAAAGGCCTTTCCCATTGTTGCCTCTGCCAGTAGAAAACTAAGGAGAAGATGAAGCCAAATCCACCCAGAGCAGAAAGCTACGTGGTTTTGACCCATCAACAAACGCTAAAACAGCTGTGATTTCTGCATCCAGCCACGCAGAAATTACTTGAGGACCTGCTGAGCTCGGGAGCTTGCAGGGAGGGGTCCAAAACTTGCATTTCATAGCTTTACCTCCTGCTTTGGAGGTACCATAACTACTCTTTGGCAAGGAGGGCTCTGAAAATGTAGGGCTTGCACAGGAACAACCAGCACAGCCAAGAAGATTGGAGTGAAATGAGGAAGGCTATTTTCCATCACCACTAAGGCAGGAGGCCTGTCAGCGTCTCTCAGATGAAACATCACACGGGCAGAGTGGGAAACAACATCTCGCTGGAGATTCCCACATGAACTCTCTGACATTGAAGGCTTCTGGAGGTGGCAGAAGGTTTTGCCATCTTGCCAGGGGACTTCCACCCATCCTTGACAGCTACTTGCAGGTAGATTTAGTGTTTGGTCATTAGGCAGAGAGGTAGCTCCAGCTCCAGGAAAAAGCACAACTGTTTCTCCTTCATTTAGAGGCTACCTATGATGCTACATAAACAGATATGTATCTAGAACAGAGTCTGTACTTTTTTCAACCGGGACCAGGAAGCTGCAGGAAGGAGAAATCAGCCCCTACAGCTGTTCTGGAGCAAACACAGACCATTCCCTTTTTTTATGCCAGGCTGGGCTGAGCCTATTTCTCGCTGGGGATACTGTCCTGTTTCAAGTTGTTCAGGTATCACAGCCAGGAGCATTTTAGGGAAGTTTCCTCAAATCTTTCTTTGAATATAAACGCTTCCTTGAAATGAACACTGTAGAAAAACATGAAGGGCAAAAAATAATAATAACAGTTCTTCCTGTTATTAAAGAAGAAAAAAAACCAAGATGGTTAATGCCAAATGTTTTAGTAGTAGTAGTCCACAGGTTGGGGGACCATGGTACAGGGGAGTAACACATTTTAGTGTAACTTCTGTGGATGTTTGTCATTTGTTGTGTGCTTCAGGAACTCAAACCTAACTTTGCAGAAGAGCTTAAAAAGACCCAGAACAACCCAATAACCAAGAATCAAGAAGTTTTTCAACTAAGAGACTTTGGTTTCTCCATTCTCTTGAGTTTCACGTCTTTTGAGCGATCCAAACAGGGGAAAAAAGTGAAAATACTAGTCTTGCTTTTCCAGGAAAAAAAGAAAAGTACAATGACCAATAAAACAGATGACTATATGATCCATTATAATTGGGCCTGAACCTTTGACTTTCAGAAATAGCACTCAAGTTGCTAGGGAAGCATGGCTGACTACCAAAGGTTGTCACCATCTCTCCCAGGTACGTATCTATATTTCACCGTGTCCTAATTAAAGGAACTTGCAATCATAGCGTTTCAAACACGAGGAAATAAACACCTTAATTACATAACTCTGCTCCAGTTCAGATGGGAGATTCCTTAAGCTACACCTAGACCTACAGAGGCCTTCTCTTCTGCTGGCATCCCGTAACCTGGCTACACACATGCCTGTTTCCTAGCATGACAGCCACCACCTACACCAGGGTTCTGGACTTATCTCCATCATTCCTCCCTCAGGCGCTCTGGGATCAGTTCTGGAAGCTGCGAAGCACATGAGTAATGCCCCAGCAAACAACTCCCTTCTTTATAAGGCAGGTGTGTACGTGGCCAGATGGGACCAAGCCAGTGTTTTGCAAGACCTGTGAGGTAGCCACTCTCTGACACAGCTTTTGGAGCAACCCTACACGCGTTGCATTACCTGCATGTGGTGCCACAGGGGAAAGGGTGATGTGCAGCCATACACATCTGGAGAACTTCTGTTCTAAAGCACCTGACCTCACTTTTTCCTTTCAACTGGGGAAAAAAAAATGGCACCCAAAAAATATCTCCATTAAAGCTGCCATCAGAGATCTTGACAGCCCTCTAATCATTTGAAACTTGAACCTTATCTCCATTTCAGTCCCCTAGTAGGGACACCAGGACAACCTGACTGCCCTTATGAGGGTCATTACCCTGGTCTACTTCCCCTAAGTGTTTCTAAAAGTGGTAAGGCAGCAGGGGAAATGGAAGACAGGTCCTGCACTGTTCCAGTACTGTCTTCAGTTGGAGGCTTTAACAGCTTGTTGTTCTGAACTTATTACTGGGCATAGTTAGGTACGGGCCAGAGAAAGCCTCTGAACACCTGGGGAGTATTCCCTCAGGACTGGACCTTGAGGAGAAGGAGATGACACACTTCAGTTTTGTACACATTAGGATTCCACATTGAATTTGATGAGGGAAAAAGCAGAGCTCTCCTCTGTGGGTTCTTAAGACTACAAGCTCGAGGACAGAAACACCCTGCAAGAAACAGGATTAAGGAGGAAATTCTGGATTGATATAAATCAGTGATGAAGCAATGAAGACTTCTTGTTTTTTCCCATTTCCACTTCAGGTACAGGAACAAACTACCCACGATCAAGTCCCAGGGGCCACACTGCCAATTTAGGACTTCCACACACTATTTTACATGGACAGTGAAGCTGAATCATGTTTTAGCATGGACAGCTTAATTCTACATCCTCCATAACTCCCCAGGTTAATGTGCAATCCCAGCTCGAAGCTCTCCTGCACTTACCACCGGGAGGGGCTTTGCAGGCTCCGCGAGGATCCCCCCTGTGAAAATAACATGGGGGAGCGTTGGTCGGGGAAAGTCCAACACCACATCATTACAGAGGAAGAAGAGGCTAGTTCCATGGACAAGGTCCAACATGGATGTCTTCGGCTCCACGCCGTGTTTCTCCATGAGACGTTCAAACTTGGGCAGAATGATGAGTTTTGTGGCCACGCGAGTGATCATGTAGACGAGGAGATTCCAAGTCCTACCGAAGAAGCCCATCCTGTCTGTCATCAGGGAGTTGAACTCAGGGACATAGGCAATGGGGGAAGTTGCACCAATCTCTGCTGGGAACCAGAAACCAGTGGAGATCACAGCATATTTGACATGGAGAATGTGGGCCAGAATAAAGCCGCACATCTCATTGGGGTCTACCAACAGCAGATCAAAGTGCTCATGTTGGAGTTTCTGCAGAAGGGTTGAGTTTCCCAGCACTAGGTCACAGTTTTCCAGGTACTTCTCCAAAAAGGAAAACATCTCCAGAGAGGTCATCTTCCCTTGGAAGACACGCTTTATCTTCTCCTGCACCCAGGCATCTGCACTCTCGGTGCTGAAGATACCCCAGTACCTCTGCATGCGGAAGCCAGGCAGGTAGGTTTCCACGTCCCGACCCTCGTGAAGAAGCAACACGGGGTCATGGCCCCGGTCAGTCAGTGCCTCTGCCACTCTCATGAAGACTCGTAAGTGGCTGTCAAAGACTATGGTGGGCATGATCAGCACCTTGGCACAGTGAGATGGCTCCAGACTGAATGCAGCCAGCAGGAAGAGAAGAGCAGCAGGGCATGGTAGCACCTTTATCACCTTCATCGCTGCAAGGAGAGAAACGTGCCATTAATATAGTATGAATTGCTCTGTCTGGGACAACTAAGAACTGAGGTTGTAGCTGCAAGCCAGAAGCTTATGAGCTGGGAGAGGAGAGCAGTCTGGAGTTTATCACTGAGGAAAAAAACCCAGCAAACTCACCACAACAACAAAAAATTAAGAAAAAATAAAGCCAACAAAGTCAGCTATCAAGGGAGTTTTCCAGAAATTCAAAACCTCCTCTCTGTGTTCTTAAGCCTCAAAAACTATCAGACTGACTTAGAGAGGGAGAGCATCTGGAGGAGCTTTGCTGGGCCACAGAGCCAGCAGAGACACCGGTTGCTCGATCCCTGGTTACCGCTACAGAACCAGCACAGCTGGATTTCATTTCTATTTCTGCCCAGCCAGAATGGCTGGTTCCCACTAAGCCCTTGATGTCTGTGCAATCTCGCTGGGAGGCCCACAGAGCCCAGTGGGAATGCTGAGAGGCATGTTCCGCCTCTGGAGCTGGCCTCCAAAGGCTGGCAAGCCACCTTGCTAATCACAGATGGGGCAGGAGCCAGCTCAGGTCACAGCAGAACCCTTCAAGAGGAACCGCAATCTGAGTGGAGAGCTGCTCCGCCACGAATCAGTCACGGGAGAATGGGGAAGCTCAGGGAATCATAGAATGGTTCAGGTTGGAAGGGACTTCAAAGATCATAGAGGTCCAAGCCCCTACCCTGGGCAAGGACACCTCCCACCAAACCAGGTTGCTCCAAGCCCCTTCCAGCCTGGCCTTGAACACTTCCAGGGATGGGGCAGCCACAGCTTCTCTGGGCAACCTCTTCCAGTGTCTCACCACCCTCACAGCAAAGAATTTCTGCTTAATATCTAATCTAAGTCTCCCCCCTTTCAGTTTAAAACCGTTAGCCCTCGTCCTACCATTCCATTCCCCATCAAGAGTGGATCAAGACTCCCTCCCATCTCTCCTGTAGCCCCTTTTGCTATAAGGCCTCCCTGAAGCCTTCTCTTCTCCAGGCTGAAGAGCCCCAACTCTCTCAGCCTGTCCTCACAGCAGGGGTGCTCCAGCCCTCTGAGCATCTTCGTGGCCCTCTGCTAGACCCTTTCCAACAAGTCTATGTCCTTCCTGTGCTAAGGACTCCAAAGCTGGACACATTGCTCCGGGTGGGGTCTCACCAGAGCAGACTAGAGAGGGTAGAATCCCCTCCCTCACCCTGCTGGCCACAGTTCTCTTGATGCAGCCCAGGATGGGGTTGGCTTTCTGGGCGGCCAGCACGCTTTGACGGCTTCTCATCCACCAACACCCCCAAGTCCTTCTCCTCAGGGCTGCTCTCAATCCATTCTCCGCCCAACCTGTATTTGTGCCTGGGGAAAAGGGCTGGGAGGGAAAAGCAGGCACCAGGATACTGATGCACTGGAAAGCGGCGAACCCAGAGAGAACGTGCAACACCCGTAGCACACTGACGCCCCTTAGTCACACTCCTACAGCCGTCACCCCATTCCCAGTTTGGTGAAACACCCAGCGTTTCTCTTGTGTAAGGGGTGTTGCTACATCACTGGAAGCGAACGCGCCTCACCCACACCTTACATTATTTTGGGAGAAGCATTACATGATAATTATTTGGGAACAGTCAGAAGCAGAGCTGTGTCCTGAGGACCCAGTTTAGACACGCTGGGGGATGAAGGAGGGAGGAAGGGGCGGGGGGGAAGAAGTTATAATGGGAACAATTATATGTGGATTTTGGGTGGCCCCACACGCTAAACCCCAGAGGAGCTGGAGGTATGTGGTGGAGCAGAATTTGGTCCAAGACTTTCTGCTGGCCTCCCCACTACTGCCTGACCAATTAAGAGGCAGGAAAGAAAGTCAGGGATAAGAACCTGCTAAATACAATCTCCAGGCTCCCCTCAGCAGCTGGATATCTCTGGGTAGAGACAGCGCTTGGGGGTACAGGCATGGGAGAAAATGTGCCATATTATCTCCCCCATTGCTTTCCTGTCCCATGCAGGCATGGACACGGGAAAGAAATAGAGCAGCCACCGGCTGGGACCCTCCCCTGTTTCAAAGGCAACCCCTTCTAGGGCTTGGACTGCCACCCTTCCCACCCAGGGACGACTGGGTGGCTCTGCCTGCAGAAGCCATGAGAACCACAGGCGATACCAAGGGAGTGGCTGGACCCACAGAGCAAGAGCTCCAGGAGGATGGAGACAAAGGTGATGGGCTGGAGAGAAGAGAGCAGAAGACCTCCAAGGAAAGTGAGTATCTGCCCAGGATCCTGCCTCCCTGCCAGCAGGAACAGGCTGGCTTGTGCTGGCCACCATGGAGCTACAGCCCATGAAGCTGGTCCAGTTCTCAGTGTCCTTGAGAGGTCCAAAAGGGACTTATCCTGCCCACACCAGGGAAGGTAAAGCATTTAGCAATTTCAGAACACATAAGCTTCCAGGGGAGGGATGGCAGTTTCCTACTGCCAGCCTTCTCCAGGACAGCAGGATCTCAGGACACGTTCCACAACAGGAACAGGTACTGGCTTGTCCTGGGGCACTTAGTGGGTCATACATATACCTAAGTGTGTTGAGAAGAGTAGAAGAAGTGGTTTTATATGTGGGGTAGGTTTTTTTTTTCCTCATTGGGCAACAAGGAAAAAGCGAAGAAATGATGTAAGTGAAATGAATAGTTATTTAAAGGAGAAAAAAAATAAAAGAAAAGGTCACCCACCTTCAGGAAGAACAGTACCCTGTCACAGAGCTATGTGCCAGACATTGCTGAGACTCTCAGCTCTGCCAGGACCATCTGGGGGCTACCAAAATCCACATAGCAAGCAAATTGGTCAGCTTCAGCCCTTAGATTGGGGACAGATGCTGACAGGAGTCTTGCAGACTTGTCTGCTTCATCCCTTCTTACACCAGGAGGAATTCCTCAAGGTGCCAACTCAAGAATCCCTTCCCCGTGCCTAAGCAACAAGAGAGGCTGTAAATCTTCCCAAGTGGTGGGAAGATGCCAGGCTGCAGGAAAGGACCTTTTTCCCAACCCAGCTCAATACCACCAGAGCTCATCTCTGCTCTGTCCATGCCCAGAGAAATACCCTGGCCACAGCCTCAGCCCTAGATCTGGGCTGGATGCATCAGGCAGGTCTTTGACCAGGCACATCCTGATTTTTACTGCTCTTGGGAGATACTAAAGGCGTAACTACCACCTCAAAGGGCAGCACTCTGCTGGCTACATCCCCGGTTCTGCAACTAGTCACTGTTAGGGTATCAGGCTGATAGCAAAGGGGAAAGGAGAGAGGACCTAAAACCTATGCACACAAAGGCTAGATGAGCTCAAAATCCACCTCCTCATCTCCTCACTTCACCTCTTGCCGACACCAAACACGTAGTTACAGCCACCACAAGAGATTTGCAGCAGGATCCTCCAGCAAGGGCAGGAGCTGTAGCCACCACAGCTCTGTGCACAGCCCAACCCTCTGGCTACCTTGCTGTTGGGTGGCAGGCGGATGGTCTTCAGGAAACCTCCAAACCACTGGGCACGGGAAGGGCATTCTGCTGGGAGGTGAATTCACAGCCTGTGCCTCAGCAGAATTGCAAAATATAAGTCAAGGACAGATCCTGTGCTAGATCTGAGAGCAGAGCAGACAGAACCACCTCCTATTTTATCATAGAATGCTCTGGGTTGGAAGGGACCTTAAAGATCATCGATTTCCAACCCCCCTGCTCTGGACAGGGACACCTCCCACCAGATCAGGTTGCTCAAAGCCCCTTCCAGCCTGGTCTTGATGGGATGGGGCAGCCACAGCTTCTCTGGGCAACCTGTTCCAGTGTCTCACCGCCCTCACAGCAAAGAATTTCTTCCTGAGATCTAATCTGAATCTCCCTTATTTCACTTTAAAACCATGACCCCTCACTTGACTGCCTGATCAATAGTTGCCCCCCATCTCTCCTGTAGCCCCTTTAGGTACTGGAAGGCTGCTATAACGTCTTCCCAGAACCTTCTCTTCTCCAGGCTGAATAACCTCAACTCTTTCACCCTGTGTTCATAGGAGAGGTGCTCCAGCCTTCTGAGCATCTTCCTGGCCCTCCTTTGGACCTGTTCTAACAAGTCTGTGATCTGAAGTCCTAGGACAGGGACTAAATCAAATAAATATTGCAAGAAATAGCATTGCCATTGAAAGAAGAAGGCCTGGAAAGGGAGAACATATCCATACAAGCACTTGGTAAAGCCGTGCAAACTGGTCGATCTATGCAGAGCAATCCTCCTAAACACCACAATTCATGTAAAAGTCAGAAGAAAACTATTAAACCATCCCATGCCACAGAGGCTTAAAGTTTCACCGCCACAGAAGTCAGGGCAGAGGTAAGAGCCATGACCAGAGCCTGCTGCAGGAGGGGTGGGCAAGGGGTAGCCCTCAAGTGCAGCACCTCCGCCTGCCCTGCACTCCTGACCACCATCAGCTGCTGGGAGCTTGCCTTCAAAGCCCTAGCAAAGCATTGACATTGAAATGGGGGGCAGCAGGAAGGGAGCAGAGAGAAAACATCCCCCAAACTCCCTTGGGGAATCTCTTCCTGGGCTGCAATTTGTCCCTTGGTTTTGCCCTATTTCACACACTCGACAGGGTAGGCTGTTGATATCAACAGAAGATTACAGCAATTCATTTTGAGCAAAGTAACCAAACAGCCACAGCACTACAGACAGACAGTTCTTTAATTCAGGTGCCTTCTATGAGGTTGAAACACTAACACCTCTGACAGCCAGCAGTCCAAGCAGAGAAGCCCAGGAAGAAAGGGCAGCGAACAGACGCCATTGCAAGGCCCCTGCCCTTTACATCTCTCCCTCTCCTCCAGTATTCGTATCGCCTAATTGCTGCCAAGGACCAGGAAACCCTTGTCCATGGGCCCAAATTATTTCCCCTCCTCATCCTAGTCCCCAACCTGGCTCTTACCCACAGTAAGAAGAAGTCTTTTGACTGTAAACTTCTCAAGAGTTAACAAAGCAGCACAATTCATTTGAGGCCAAAAGGAAAACGCATCTTCACTCGGATGCTCAAAACTCTTCCTGGAATACGAAACCAACATTTGCCTCATCTGTTGGGTGTGATCCAGAAGAAACAGGACCATCTGCTACCTTCTTCTTGATGACAGCCAGCCCAGTTGTGGCTAATTTATGGAAGCCAAAACTCCCTGCAAACAGGCAGGTATGCAGCTCGGAGGGCAATTCTGCCACTGCAGGAAGATGTCGCGCTCCAAGCAGGAGCTGCCCAGGGGAATCTCAAGTAAGATCTAGAGGATACAACGCTGTATAAAGTAAACTTAATAAAACATATGTTGGATCAGGGAAATCTAACCAGCGATCACATCCAACCCAGTGCTCAGGGGTCTTCTGTAATCGGGTTTTGGGTTATCACACACTCCTGCTTCACCAGAGTCACCCGGGGAAATAACACTAAAATTAACAAACTATTATAGTATACTAATATTAATATTACAGTATACTAGTATTAATCTTTCAGTATAAAAAAAAAACCCCAATGAACAAGGAAAAAACTTCCCTTCAAGTACAAACCTCCCCAGGCAGCCTACAGCCCTGGGGTTTTTAAATGTCATTGGTACAGAGTGAACAGTGCAGAGTCTGCTCAAAACACCAGACCTTCCTAGCGTTCTTCTTTCAATATCTTCTTGGTGGCCCACAAGAAATCCAGAGAACAAAGAAAGCCCAGATGCCCCAAAGACTAAAGGGAGCAATCACGGCAGCGACTGAGTTGGCATCAGAATAACTCACACTTTGCACCACACTCAGCGGTCCTCTGTCCACACAATGGTGTCAGAAGAGCTCTTGCTCATCCTCATCCATTTTGGACAAAGACTGATGTAAGTCCCAAAATCAGTTCCAAACTTTTGGGACCTTGGGCTGTCTTCAACATCCTTCATGGATCATTGGCGTTTTATGTAGGAAGATCTAGAGGGCAGGTGAGAACCTGTGGGCCAGCAGGAGGCTGGTAGTCCACAGGTGGCAGCTAGAGATCCATGGGACTAAAGAAAACACCAGTCCATAACAACCAATAAAAACAAATACCTGTGTCTCAGTTTGTCAAGGCATTTGAAATTACAAACATCTTCAAGACCCTGAGCCGGGGGATGTCGTCAAACACCACACATTTGCTTCCCCACCTCATCATACATTAAACCCATCCAGGTGGTAAGCAAGATCCCCCCCACTCCATATCCACAGGCTTCCTGGTTGTCCCCTGGAAGGGATAGAGATGGGTTTGTGACACCATGTGCTCTGCAAGGGCAAGTTCTTCCGGGTGGCCTTTCCCCCCTTCGCTTGCACCGCGGCTGCAAGACAGAGAAGCAGCCGAGGGGGAGGCTCTGCTCTACAACATGGAAGCTCTTAAGAACATGATTTGTAATCCCTGGACTCAAGAGACAGGAAGGCTCAGGGCCATTGCCAAGTATTCGTGTGAGCCACAGACCTTGAAGTGAGAGAACACCACAGCTCAGTGCACGTGTTGGTCTTAAGAAGGGGTTACAGCTGTACGACAGTCCAGTTAAACAAGTTCTTGGGACTGCAGAGAGAACTGGAGAGATATAAGCACGTCAAACTTGAGAGAAGCGATCAGAAGGGGTGAGGGAGAAAAAAAGTCTTCCATTTACTGCCCTGTTGTTTCAGCTTCTTTCTGCACAGAAGTGCCACATTAAAAGGAAGACATTCAACTCCCCGAAAGGTTGTGAAACCTTGTGTAGGAAGCACCGAGGATTGATAAAGTCCTGACAGACAAGTCTGATCACATTGGACAAAATTACAGCAGTAAAGAAGGTAGAGGTGAGTCTTATCTTCAATAAAACTACTGACGCCCTGACATAAAAAAAAACCAAACACCAAACCCAAAACAATCAAACAACCGAGAACCAAATCAAACAGCTCCTTGGATCTGAGGACACCGGAGGAATGAGACCTGGCTGAGCTGCTGTAAACAAGGCGTGAGGAGGGATGCATAGGAAGAGGAGGCCGAGCAGGAGAGGGAAGGCGCTCCTGAGATCTAATCTCCTAGAGGAAGGTGAAGCAAGCTACGCAAAAGCACTTTGAACGTTTGTTCGGGTGCCAAGGCTCTGATCCCACACGGTTAAGCAGATGCTTAACTCGTGCCCTTCGGTAGCCCCGTCGGAGGTACCCGGGCTACCGGCACCCGCATCCTGGCACAGCCGGGCCCAGGCGGGGAGCTCAAACCTCTTCCCTCTCTCCTTTTCCAGCGGCAGCGGAGCAGCCAGGAGCCACCACCACCACCATCCCGGGGGCTGCTACCGCCACCTGGACCCTCAGTTCACTCCGAGCCCACCCATGACCCCGCTGCCGCCGCGAACACCCCGGGACGGAAGGACCCTCCTCCCCGCAGGGTAAACCGGGAAGGGCGGCGGGGCAAACGCCGCAGCCCTTAGCCGCGTTCGCACCGGCGGGGCACTCCCCGGTTCCGGGATGCCGTGGGGTGCCGGTACTCACCTGCACCGTTTCCCGCGGGCAGCCCAGCCTGAGTCGCGACGCGGCGCGGCTGTGGGAGGGGAGCGGATACCGCCCCTCCGCCTTCCCCTTTGGGGCCGGGCGGCGGCGGGCGGGGCTGCCCCGACTCACGGACAGCCCCGCCCGGCCGGGCCCAGCTCCGAGGGTCGGGACGGGGGAATGGCTGAGGGCCGCCCCCGCCGATCCGGTAGCCCCAGCGGGCGGGAAGGCAGCGACCTGGCCGCGGGGTGGGTGGGGGAGCCCGGCTCCCGCTTGTGTCTCCCACTGGGCCAGCGTCTTAAAGTGTCTCTTCAGCCGCCGGTGCTGGACCCTACGGGGAGGTCTCCCAGGGCCGGGACCCCTCCCCGCGGGGTCTGTGAGAGGAGAGGAATAGGACGCGCTAATCCGGATGCAAAGGTGGCGTACTGGGACAGTGTCCCAGGACACCTTCACATTCCAGAGGGTGTGTGTCCTTTGCGCCTAGTTCCAGCGTTAACCACAACTGGTATTCCACAGGGAAACTGGGATCCAAGGGGACGCAGAAATTACTGGTTTTAACCAGGTATATACAGATTTTTTTTCACTTACCCCGATTGTTTCTTATTCCGAGAGGCTGGTGCTACTTAAATTACATTGCTCATGTGGTAGCCACACTGGAAAAGACCTAACAAGATATTCTGGCGTGAAGGGACTCAAGGAGCCTGTTTGGATTTGGTGTTAAGTGATGTGGTTTAGTGGTGGGTTGGGTTTTTATCAAGAGTGAGGTTGATGGTTGGACTAGACGATCTCAAAGGTCCCTTCCAACCCAGACAATTCTATGATTCTAAGTACATACTCTTCCCACTTCTTTCCTCCAAATTTCCCCCCAGTCACTCGACAGCCAGCAGCACGGGCCACCTTTCAGTCCTGGAGGTGCTACATGCTACATAACTAAGGAGAGAAAAAATTGGTTGTAGGTAGAGGTAGCCAGATTTATCACTCGAGACAGCGCTTCATTACCCCCAGCACTGACACCCTCCCCACTCCCACCTGCTGTTCCACACCTTTAACCATCAGATCCACTCAAGATTACAAAGGCAGCAAATCTTTATTTCCCCAAGACATGTGTATGCTCACACTTAAAATAAACTTTATAAAAACTTTTTTACCTTTTGGGGGTAAGAGTTACAAATGTACGTTCCCGATTAACAGAAGGAAAAAAACCAAACCAAACCAAAAGAGGGCAAGTTACAAGCCACAAGCAAAATGATGTTCAAATCCCCAAGCAGAAAATACTCTCTCTTCCCACCATCCTTTGGCCTCTAACCTTTAACACCTTGTAATAACCGTGGCCTCCTGGGCCCCTTAACGCTGCAGCCTGAAATCCAGGCACCGGCCCGATTGTGCAAGCCAGAGGGGAACTCCTGAAAAAAAGAAATGTTCACTGGAACCAAGGTGCAGCTCACACACATGGGGGTGGCTCATCCAGTCTTCATCCAACCCTCAATCAGGCGACACTGCTTTACACACAAATGTAGCCTCCTCGTACCAACAGGGCTCTTCCGGTTGTCACCCATCGGGGAGGGAATGGAAACGTGGAAATCAGGCCCTGTGTCACCTCTCTGGGTGGCCAGCAGGTTCATGAGACAAGGTGGGGAAGCAGTTCCCACAGCCCCATTTTCCAGGCATGCACTGCTGCTGTTCCATTCATACCAGCCACGGGCTGAGCAGACTGCACCACCAACTACAATTAAACTTATCCCACCATGATGGGGCAAAATTGTGCAGGAACCATTTTCTACCAGATGCAAATTACACCAGAAACGAGGCAGTCGTTGAGGGAAATGTGGGAATTCAATGAGGGAAAGCAAACCCTCCTCTCAACAGCTGGAAGCCGTTGTATCATCTCAGCTGCTCATGAAATCAGTTTAGGCCACGAGTTACTGACCTTCGTTGAGGTTCCCCGTATCAAATATGTACTCGTAGTGAACACTTCAAACCTTACAGCACTGGGCTGGACTTGCCTTAGTGCTACGGGGAAAGTGGCATTTCACTTCTTGAGAGGGTAAAGCTTAGCAGATGGGAAAGAGCTCAAAGAGCAAGCCATCCAAACCAGAAATTTAAGGCATCAGTGATACATTCATCTCGACTCCTAACAAGCCGCAGGGCGCGCTGCTGGGAGCGGGCACAAGCTGGCATGTTTTACCTTCAGAGAGAACAAGGAGAAAAGCCACACAGCAGTCAGAGCCTCTGGAATGCAAACACAGCGAGAAGCAGAGCAGGGTAAAAAAAGAGGGCTTTATCTCCTCTGCCTCCTTACCCATCCCCCTCGGAGCCACCAAGCACCACGTTCCGGATAGAGCGTTATCAGGATTGCCCCCAGCACTACTACAGACCTTGGTCTTTGGGACAGCAGCCCCCAACTTTCAACTGCAAACAATACAGTGACTCATCTACTAAAGCTGTATTTAGACACTGCTTCTCTAAGTCCTCCGGTTATTGGCCTCATCAGGAGTGGAAGGAAGAGGAAGGTGGGAATTTATTGCTGGGTGAAACCATAAAAGAAGGAAACGTAAAAGAGACACCCTGTCACACTGCCACTGTGAACTGGAAACGTCAGGTGGGGGCAGGGATTACAGCCAGAGGGTTCAAATCACTCTTACAGTAGGTAGCCAAAGGCAAGTTACCATGTTTGCCATTTCACAGGTATCCGAGTTAAACTGGCTGAAAAAGAATCGAGAGGTTAAGATACAGGTATGAGAATTATTTCTCTTTCTTCTACTACTTTCTGGGCAGGAAACCAAAATGAAATATTACTGCCAGCCTTTTAAAATAAGACTGTAAAAAAATCAAGTCTTGGAGGTCACCCTAATGGTGCCAGTAACACCATCTCAAGGACGGTTTCAAAGTAGGGGCCTAAAAACCAGAATTAGAAATAAAAGAGGGAAACATCCACCCATTTTCCCACATCCCAACCCTGGAGCTGCCTGCCCCCCAGTGATCTTAGGGAAGTGGGATTCCAGACAGGCTTCACATTCATAATGTCCACGTGCCCATCCCAAGCCATTTCGGTGAGCAGATGGTTTATGAATTACCAAGGAAACATTCTCAGTCACTTTCAAACTTGACAGAATTGACTTGGGTCGATATAGTGCCCCCACGGTAGCTGCCTCGTTTTTTCTTTGTCTTCTCATGACGGAAAGATTTGCCTTTAGTGAATTTCAGGATATTGTTAGCCTTCTCACCCCAGTCACCAGCTGCTCCTTTCTGTGAGGGATGAACGGGGAAAGGAAAAAGAAATTCAGGTCAGTACCCAAGAGAGTAAAGGCAACGCTTTGCACTTCATCCTACCCAGCAAACACCAGTACATTAATACTGGAGCTGATACCACTCTCCCACACACCTCCCGCCGGTGCTCACACACTTCCTAACAGCACCTCCTGGTGGAAAAAGGTCCCACCAAAAAGCACACCAAGGGTGCAGAGGCCAAGCATTATCACTCCAGGTACTAGTCCTACCTTTGCCTCAAATGAGTTATCAGCGACACGGGCATCCAGCTCAATCTCTTCTTCCCTTACGCGGCGGAACGGAGAGGCTGGCTGTTAAAGAGAAAGAAAATGAGATACAGTAAGTGCATACATGCACATGACATTCCTTTAGGGACAACCTCCTTCCCTCCTTGCCCTGCAAATACGGAGCCCTGTTCATGTCTCCTCAATTCCAGAATTGTCTGGGTTGGAAGGGACCTTTAGAGATCATCTGGGTCCAACCATCAACCTAACCTTGATAAAATCCATCACTAAACCGTGTCACTGAGCACTAAGTCAACGCGTCTCTGGAATCCCTCCAGAGATGGTGCCTCAACCACTTCCCTGGGCAGCCCATTCCAAGGATTAATAACCCTTTCCATGTAATCATTTTTCCTAATATCCAACCTGAACCAGGCTGAACACCCCCAGCTCCCTCAGCCGCTCCTCATAAAGACTGATCCTCCAGACCCTTCACCAGCTCCATGGCCCTTCTCTGGACCTGCTCCAACACCTCAATGTCATTTTTTTGTGGTAAGGGGCCCAATCTTTAAGTGTTTCTCAGATTCATAATTCTTTCCCTTGTTCAGATCAGGCAGATCAAGGATGGTCCTGGGCAAGCATTTGTGATCAACCCTTGTCAGAATAAGTTTATGCACTATGTGCACTCCTGAGGGTTCTCCAGCCAAGGTTCAAGTGGTCAAAAACAGAAGCATAAATATAATCCTGTGGGCCCAACTGCCCCCAAAACCCCAAAACAAGCCCACCACTTGTTTGGGAGGCAGAGATGCCTCTCCCGCCAGTCACCACAGTCCAGCCTCACTCACCCGTTTCACCTTGGGAACTGTGTGTGGTGTTTTGGCTTTAATCTTTGCCTTTTTACTCTGTGGTGTCTCTAGCTCCTGAACATCTTCCCTCTTCTGTTTCTTCCTGATCGTGCCTGTTAGATGTACAGCAGTAAAACTTCAAAAGGAGTAACTGCAGCGTTGGGGAAGGCAATGACATCTCTCCCCCAGAATGCAAACCCAGTGTTGACACAGGTGTGAGAATCAGTCCCTGCATTACCTCACCCAGAAAACAGACACTAACAGCCATTCTGGGTCAGTAAGGATTTTACCATCCTATCTTAAAGGATAATTTTGTGGAATAGGGTACCTCTGTCTTCACGGTGCACTAAATCTACTGCACTCAAAATTAAGTTCTGTTGGTTAAAATTTGACAGTTCTCGGAGTCACACAACATGTGTTTAACACATTCAAAGTCATTTTCCTCCTACTGTGTCCCCCTCCACACAGACAAGGACCTCCAGCAGTCTGCCTTCCTGTCACTAACTATCTTGTGCATGCACAGAGGACAACTGGCAACAACTGTACAGAAATGTACTCCACTTTACCACAAATTCCATTGCTGGCAGATACAAAATACAGACAAAAGGTATCACATCATATTAAAAACTAGCCCTTTCCTCCCAGTACTGCACCAGACGGCATAATCAAATAGCACAGAGATCAGACCAAATATGGTTTAGGAAAGGCTCCCATTCCTGCTTAGCTCAGTGACATTGCCAGACAGACACGCTTCCCAGGCTGTAGATTAATACCTCCATTGACTTTTCCAGTCTCTTCCTCAGAGCTGCTCTCACTGCTGGTACTGCTGCCACCAGCTGGCTTAGACTTCAGGTTGTTTGCTGCTGGAGTAGATGTTTTTGCTTTCTCTTTGGAGGCAGGGGTCTTAGAACCGTTCTGTGCCACTTTCCCTGCCTTTTTGGGCTTCTCATCCTCTTCACTGGAACTGTCAGATGAGCTGCTGCTGCTACTACTACCAGCAGCAGCTGCTGCCTTCTTCCCCACCGCTGCTTTTGCTGCCCCTGTAGATTTGGTGGCTGGTTTTGCTGCTGGCTTCTTTTCTTCTTCTTCACTGCTTGAGCTCTCAGAGTCAGAAGTGCCTGCTTTGGGAGCTGGGGTAGAAGGTTTGGACCCTGGCTTACCCACTTTGCTAGCTAATTTAGCTGGAGTGCCTTTCTTCTTCTTCTTCTCGTCCTCAGAGCTGCTGGAGCTGCTATCTGAATCAGAGCTGCTTTCTGCTTTCTTTGTGACAGCTTGTGACTTCTTTGTTGCAGGGGTTGCTGCTTTAGTTGTGGGCTTCACAGGGGCCTTCTTGTCAGAACTATCAGAATCTGGAATAGAAAAGAATCATCAAGGCTAAGCCCCATTCCTTCAACATGAAACGAACATACAGTTTCAATGTTGATATACAACATCAGCTGCTTGAAACACCACTGCTGAGGGTATCAGACTGTCCAACTGCAAACTCAGACCCTGCCTAGAAATGCAGAGGTCTGAGCAAGAACAACATGCAGGTGGCAATTCTCCCACCCCAATACCTGAACTGTCTGAGGAGGAACTGGAGTCTTTCTTTGCTTGTCCAGGCTTCACAGCTACTTTTGCTGGTTTGGGAGTATTCTTTATCACAGGTTGTTTAGCTGGGACCTTACTCCCTGCCGCCTTCTTGTCATCTTCAGAGCTGGAATCTAAACCAAAAAAAGGATGTTCTTTAAGTTAAAAAGCTTCTGGTGCAAATTACTTTAGTAATTATGTGTACATAATTCACAGGGAAGTAAAAAGCAAAACAGGTTGTGGCCCAAGGCTGAGCCCCTAGATAACTATCACTAAGCAGCATTTAATGAACGCTTGAATGGTCAGGGGACAGCACTCATCTTTCCACGTATCTTCTTTGTTGGGAGGAAGTGGAACAAGCAGGTTAAGTTCTTCACTAAAGCATGTACATGGAAGCAGATACTTGGAAAATAATATAGGAAAAGAGGTACGGAATAAGGGACTGGAGAAAGTACAGGTATCACCAGGAACAAACTCAGGGAGAAGAAACACTGAGAAGCTACGCACGAAAGAGCAGGCAAGAAATTAAGCGGTAAAACTGATAAAGCAGGAAAAGTGCGACAGCAACGGCACAATATCCCATTTTAGTTTTCCATTTCTTGTATCAGATGTGTTTAGCAGCAGTCCAAGGATGGACTGGAGAGTCCTGTGTACAAATATGCCTTTGTATTGTGTGTCAGAGCAATCTGGAATGCCAAGTCTGATCTGTTCCACTATTTATGAACACTTGAAAAACAGTAATCAAAACCTTCTCCGTTTGTGAGAAACTAGACAACAAAACCAGGAAACAGAACTCCTGCCACCTGTTGAAGGGTGACACAGTCCAGTGTTGGCTGTCTGCAGACAAGACAGGTACTTGCCACCCTGCAGTGACACCAGAGATGCCCAGATACACAACAGGAGGACCTTGCACTTGGAGGGGAAATGGAGCACACTGGGAACTTACATGGGAAATACAGCGTTGCAGACCTTAAGGCTGATCAGCAGAAGATACAAAGCACACTGCCCCCATTTCTAGGGTGACACTAGAAAGCATCTTTTGAGACTATTTCAAACTTGGTACAGAGATAACGTTTTTTATTTTGGCAACTTCTCCCAAATGCAATGGAATAACAGAAAACAAAAACCTGAAGACACAGATGCTCAAAAAGTGTAAACATTAACCTTCCCAAAGAAACCTGAGACACGATGTCCTGCCCTTTCCACCCAGCAACATGCAGACTTTTCTGCACTTGCCAGTAGTCTCAGTGGTGTTTCATGGTCAGACTCCACTCTGCATAGCAGGCCGCTGGTTTTCCATTTCAAATCATGTTGATATGGAGAATGGGAAGCTCTCAAGCTCATACACTAAGTATCTTAACTAACACCTGTAACTATAGAGCAACCTGGGCAATAAAAGCATTAACATAAAAAAAACAACCCAAAACTTTATTTCTTGAATTACCTGAGTCACTGTCAGAACTGGATTCAGCCTTCTTTGTGGTCACAGCTTTGTTTTGGGGGGCAGGGGTTGTTTTAGCTGCTACTGCTTTGCCTGCAAAAGAGAGTTTAAAATTAACTGCCCATCTCCACATCAAACCTTTGTCCCAAGATTCAACACTTTCCAAATGTGTACTGTGGTTTTGGCTGGGATAGAACTGACTTTCTCACCAGCAATTGGTATAGTGTTGTTTTGGGATGGGAATACTATTGACAGCACCCTAACATCAAGGCTTTTTTAGCTCCTTACACTGCTGTGCCAGTGAGTGGGCTGGGAGTGCACAAAACACTGGGAGGAGACAGAGCCAGGACAGCTGACCCCAACTGACCAAAGAGATATTCCATTCACACTCAGTAGAAAAAGCTGGGGGAAGAAGAAAGAAAGAAAGAAAGGGGGAGACATTCGGAGTTAAAGTGTTTGTTTTCCCAAAGAACCTGCTTTCCTGGAGATTGCTGAACACCTGCCTGTCCATGAGAACAGTGAATGAATTCTTTCTTTTGCTTTGCTTATTAAAACTGGCTTTATCTCAACCCATGAATTTTCTCACTTTTACCCTTCCGATTTTCTTCCCCATCCCACTACGTGGGGAATGAGTGAGCGGCTGCGTGGTGCTAACTGGTGGCTGGAGTTAACCCATGATAACATGAAAAATCTCCCACCTCGGTGCCACCAGCCATTCAACCAGAACATCAGAAGCCAAGCAAGGACCTGGCCAGCTGCAGTAAGAGGCCTGGCTTATTCCTGCTAAACTGGATGCTGATGACTTTTCAGACCAACACCTAAGAAGTAATCCAACCTACACACAGCTTGGATCCACAGGTTGTACACAGGTTTGGGACACCTTCAAATTATTCAGAAGCTTTCAGAGGAGAATATAGCAACATAGACCAAAGTAAAATGGCTTTTTTAAGGAAACCAAGACCGCATCACGTAGTACTTCCTCTGCAGCCTCCTCTCCTCACGACATACCTGCTCCTCCCTTTGGGGGCACCTGCTCTTCCTCATCGCTGCTGTCTGAAGAGTCACTGCTCTCAGCCTTTTTTACAGGAGCCTTGGCAACACCTTTCTTTGCCTGTGCAGCTTGAGGGGGTGGTACAGCACTGTACTGACCTGCAAAGAGAGACACAGCACTCAGACGCTTTCCTGATAATGTGCAAGCAGCACATGACACATTTGTAGCTACAATCAAAGATAATTTATAATGTGAGAGGTTACACCGACCCCACTGATACCTCCTGTTTCTACTGCGAGTTTTAACTCTCCACTTGGGGTTCAGCTGACCCAACCATCTATGCAGAAGCCTTCTCTGCATTTTATAAGAATGGGAGTTTGTGCTGCCAAACTTTTTCAGAAAAAAAAACAAAAACCCAACCACATAGAGATGACAATTGTTGATTGTTTTAATTTACTACCTTTCTTCAATCCTCTGGTTAATCAAACTGAGTTTTGATGCCTGACCCTCCATTCAGATTAGCTCTCTACTGGAATCCTAAAAGTGCTACACTCTATTGAGCAGAGGCCTATTTAGCCCATCAACTTCCCCCCAAAAGAATCTAAAAAAGCTTAAATTGCTGCAGTAACAGTATAACCAAACCACTGGCAAATTAATTCCCAAACCCTGCCAAACAGGAAAACTGCAAGAAGAATTTACTTAAATGTTACCTGAATAGAAGACAGGCAGTAAACCAGACAGAGCCTGTCACAGTCTCTCTCACTCCTCACCCCTTGCTTGAGGGAGGAGCTGAATTTAAAGCTCAGCCCCAAGAGGAGCTGCTGTATTTCTGATTCACAATACCACCAGCAGCACCACCTGGAACCTTGTGGGCAGCAAGATGTGCCTGTGCCCTGCACACACTTCTCTGGAGACTCGCAGAAAGCATTGTCCCACTGAGCAGCCATGATATTTAGTGCTTACCAGTCTTTGGCTTTCGTTTTGCAGGTGGTTTTTCATCGTCTGAGCTGTCTGATGAGTCCTCACTGCTAGAACTTTCCTTAGCACGTTTGTTTTTCCCTGGACATACTTGAGTGGCTGCAGGTTTCGGCAGAGGAGATTTCTTGGGAACAACCTTATCACAAGAAGGGAAGAAACACACATTAAAGAAGGAGTTACAAAAATCTTGTGGGGACAGCTGGATGTGGATCTCATTTAATTCTATGCCTCCTCACTTAAGAGAGCAAATTTTGAGGACAAAGGAAGAAAGATTAACAAAGATTCTCAAATGCAAATTTTAGGAAACACATGAGCATCATGATCTTTCTGGCCACTCTGCTGTTGTTTTCTGCTGCATGAATTCCTAATGAGGAGCTTCTCTGACCAAGAGGCACAGAATTGACTGGAATGGTAGCAACTGCCACTTAATTAAATACAACTAGGATTATTTTGGTGTTGCAGAAAACATTTTTAAGCACTCTCTACTGGAAAACTCCAAGTTACAGATAGCTAAGCACAAAAAGGTCATACAGAAGCAAACACATAGTGGAGAGCATGGTATGTTTATGACACAATGAGATGACTTCCTGTAAAAGGAAGGAAAAGGAAGGAGCAGAGGAAGTAGTAAGGGGGTATTAGGGAAGAAAGAGAGTGCATGGAGAGGTGCTAGAACACTACTGTATAAAGGAGCATGAGGTATAAGAGCCACAAATGCTATGCTCAGCGTCTTTGTAGTCTGTGCCTTTGTGTACACATTTCACAGTCCCTGCAAGACAGAGATACACCCAGTTGTTAAGACTTCTACAATGTTCAGGAAGTGTTTTTATCGTCTAATTTACCTTCTTTGGTGCAGCCTTTTCCTCATCTGAATCTTCGCTACTGCTGCTACTGCTTGCTGCTTTTCCATTCGCCACCTTGGTGGCTGCTGGGGCAGCTTTAATTCCTTTGGAGACAAGTGAAAGAGACATTAGAAAATATGTTATGGTAGATGAGGGGTAATTACATTCACCATAAAGCCAATAGGGCAGACTAAGGTTGTTTTATCCTACTGCAAGCTTAGAAAAAGTTTTCTGAACCACAGCTCATGGAAAGTTCCAGGACTAAACACTAAGTAAAGAGCTTCCCTGCTCTTTGAGGGGGAGAGACACTGGCAAAAGCACAATTTCAGTAGTTCAGGTTACTGATTACAGCTACTTATGCAAACAATGCAGCATTTCGGACCAGATACCTAATTTGCAATCCGTTCTACAACTCTTCCATGACAGAAGCAGACTGGACTGGAGTGCAAATAGCACTGACAGCAGATTTGCAGGCTGTGTTAATACACATGTTTTTGCATTATAGCTATGGCCCCCATTACTCCTCCCCTGGTTTTTTTGGGTTTGTACTTTGACTCATGACACACAATAAGAAGTACCCGATTTAGGTGTTGCTGGTTTTGGTGGCTGTTTCTTTGGTGCTTCTTCATCTGAGCTGCTCGAGTCAGAGCTGGAACTCTCCGCTTTCTTCTGAGGCTGGATTTTGGTTCCAGCTGGCTTCACCACAGGTTTTGCACCTTTCTAAACAATATGAGGGAAAAACTGATTAGCTCTTGGAGCCATGAGAAAAGGAGGCTAATGAGTGGGACACATGTACAGAGTATAAACAGCTGTCTTTCACAGAGGTTACCATTTTAACTTGGAAACATCACTCTGCCTAACAGTTAAGGCCTGAAAATGCCTGGATAACACTTGTGCTCTGCGAAACTGCCCAGAAGCCCAGGGGAGACTTCCTTTGCACTTCAGTCTCTGGTTCAGAACAGACTCCAGCACTGTTCCCTTCCTTCTCCGATCACACTAGTACACACACTGAAGAGGCTGGAAAGAGGAGCTGACCTTTGCTGGCTGCTTCTCCTCCTCAGAATCTGAATCATCGCTGGAGTCCTCACTGCTGCTCTCTGCCTTCTTGGCTGCAGGAACTGCTTTTGCCTTGGGGACAGCTGCTGCTTTAGCTGCAAGTCAGGGACAGCACACATTGATGATAAGTTAATTCAAACTTTCATGTACCTATAACCAGAACTAACGGATATCAGGGCAAAAGGATACACAAAGGTCATTAAACCATGACTGACTTTGTTTCTTGAGCAAGCTACAGCAGAAGACTCCAAAATGGGTAGGCACGAGAATAAAATGAATTTCAGTTTTTACCTTTTCTATGTACACATTTAAGTGCAGGATTCTGTCATCAAGAAGGACATCCCATAAGGAAAGCATCCCCACAAACCAAGATAGCATTAACTGGGTCTGCACACCTCCTAGCTTACAAAAACCCACTGAACAAGCACAGACTTCCAAAGAGAACCACTGCAATGTTGTGTTAAGCTTCCAAACACTTTCTTTAACATGTTTGAGCCAAACCTGCCCTTCCTGGTTACTGATTCCTTTTTAATAATGTGGAGCAAAATAAATCACTTTGCCTCAAGTTATATTTGCAACTGTCCTTATCAGATAAAAAACAGACCTAAGTTCAAGTTCAGCTTTAGGATGGCTCAAGTTGAAGACCAGATTTTTTTTCTGTGTCTCTCCCTGTCTATTCTTTCTCCCACAAGTCTGCTGCTAGATACACACAAACCTGCACACACCATGACTAAGGCAAGGCATAAAAACAATGCCAGGAACTGCTCACTACATATGAGGTGCAGTGGAAGGATATATTTTTGGTAGCACCGGGGCACAGGTTGAGAGAAACAAGAGTAGTAACCTGACACAAGAAGCAAGTATGTTTAACATTTCTCTGGAACTTGAGGATCCTCTGTACAACTGCCCTCCATCAAACTGGTCATGGTGCCCACCAGTACACAGAAGAGCCTGACAAATGCT
Organism: Nycticryphes semicollaris; assembly: GCA_013400055.1. Classification (NCBI taxonomy): domain Eukaryota; kingdom Metazoa; phylum Chordata; class Aves; order Charadriiformes; family Rostratulidae; genus Nycticryphes; species Nycticryphes semicollaris. The sequence continues at coordinate 476,367 of VXBJ01003652.1, forward strand.
AGACATGCAGGAGTTTTGTCAAGTTATACATATTTTTATAAATACGAAAGCTTTTATAAAACCTGAATCAGTTTTCCTACAGCAGCAGGATGAAAAGCCATTCTTTAAAGTTCTCAGCGAAACTGAGTCTCTAGAAAATAGCATAGAAAAATTCATGAAGTACCCACCTCCCAACGAAGCCCAATCTGCACATACTCATAACCGAATTTCACTCATTATTTAAATCAACACATAATTTGAATTTTATGAAGCAAGTAGGAGTAACCCTGCTGAAATACCCTATCAGCAAGTGTTTGGAATGCAGAATCTCAATACAGACACAGTAACAGAAGGTGTTTCTCCAATAGCACCATCAAAACTCAGTACAGGCCAAGGACTTCCCCAGTCTCAGCCAAATGAAATAAACTGAATGGCTTAAAAATTATCCTGGACACAACCCCTGATGTACTCAAATTATCACTGAATAAAGAAATCATCCTTAGCTAAGATAAACATACCCTACCTGCCATGAGCAAAAGACCTGGTAGAAACAAGATAGTCAATAAAAAAAATCAGTCCTCAGTAGCTGCTGATGGACCTCAAATGAGCTGCTAAAGCTACGCTCTATATCCAGGTGAGGAGCCAATGTCAGACACAACTCCAGCCCACCCCAGGGCTGCTCAGAAACCCCACCTGGCTTCTTGGCTGGGGGCGGCTCATCCTCCTCGCTGGAGCTGTCATCGCTGCTGGAGGGTGGTTTCCTCTTCGCCTGGGAACCATTGGGAACCAGCTTTCTCTTCTTGGCCGCCGGAGACCTACCAGGAGAAAGGCCAAGCTGGGGCCTTTACGAGGCGAGGGCCAGCCCGGAGGTAGCCCGGCAGCACAGTGCTGACACCCCCCCACCACCCTTTCCCGGGCCCGGTAAGGGTGGACCCCACCGTCGGAGAAGCACTTACTTCAGCCAGTAACTGAAGATGTCCAGGAGGGATGCAGCGTTGGGGTCCTGCTCCTTCTGCATCAAGAGAGAGGCCGTGGTAGTCAGTCAGCTCCGTGCCCTCTCCCGCCACTCCACCTTGCCCACCCGCCTCACCGCCGCTCCCCTATCAGTCAGTGGGTCGGTGGGTCAAGCCAGACTCCCCCCCCCCCCC
>VXBJ01003652.1:477684-529662 GCA_013400055.1 Nycticryphes semicollaris
CCTTGGCGAAGGCGCGGGCGGCGCCCTCGAAGCGGTTCTCACGCAGGAAGGCGAGCACGAAGGGGAAGAGGTCGCTGGGCACCGCGCGCCACTCCGCCATGCTGCCCACCGCCGCCACGTGCCGACGCCGCCGCGCAAGCGCGCGCACGGCGCCGCGCCGCGTCACGTCACGTCACGTCACGTCACGCACGGACGTACGCACCCCTCTCCCCCCTCCCGGGGCTCCGCCCTCGTCGCCATGTTGGGCGTCCTGAGAGGAATCTTCTGGCGCGGTGGAGGGAGGCGGGCTCTTGTGGGAAGGGCGCCCAGAGGAGGGGCCCGTGAGGCAGGGCTGTCTTTCCCTCCCGGTGTGAGGGTGTTTGGAACGTTCCCGCCCAGTGGCGGCGCCCGACGCTGGGTGAGGGCAGTAAACAGGGCGGGAAGGCTTGGTAGTGGCGCAGAGGAAGGTTTAGGGTGGAGAGGAGGAGGAGGTGAGAACCCGGCACAGTCTCGGCAAGTAGACTCAGGAATCCGCATGTGGCACTGGGAAACTTCAGAGGACTTTAAACCCCTTTTGCCCCACGTCAGTTTACTCTTAGTTGTAATCTATTTTAAGTATGGTCACTGGTAGGGAGCAGAAGGAGCATTGTGCTGTTCCACAGGTGGCTGTGGGCAACCTAAGTGCAGACAGTGTCCTCACCAACGGAGTGCAGTCCCATGTAGCTTGAATGTGGCAGGCAGAGCTGGGTGCTGACAATACATGTCAGTAGTCTCCGGAAAGGTGATCAATGAACCAGCCCTAGGATCCACATGAGGAATCTATTCAGGAGCAAGGCGAGATGGTACTACAGGGCTGGGGCAAAAGTAACGCTGTGTGTCTAAAGAACTATCTATGCAATTGAGCTATTAGGTATTGCAATTGAGGTATTTGGGATAAAGTTACTTAGAGCATGAATTTGAAGAACATCAAGGAGATAAGATTGGAGACAGAACGTGAAACAGATACACTTACAAAGTACTGAAAAGCCAGGCCTGAGCTTAAATGGAGCTTCTGGGCCTTTGGGCAGAGAGTGGGTGTGGAAGCCACAGGTAAGGACAAGCATGGCCTGTTAGGGTACTCAGGACCTCGATAAGGAGAAGATGTCGTTCAGCTGTTACATGTTGTGATGGCTTTAAATTAGTCATGTCTCTGCTGAAGTTTTTTTTACTTGTGTGAAACAGAAGGTTTGCTCTGATGATTGTAGTGCATTGTTCTCCTTGCCCTTTGTGATGGGGATTTTTTTTTTTTTTTGATTCTCTTGAATAGAATCATAAAGTCTGCTGAGGGTAAAGGAAGAAGAGAGTCCCATGCTGAAAGGCCTCAGTTAAGTTTGCCAGGGTCAAACAAAAAGCAGCAGCAGTAGCAGGTAGGTTGTGTTAAACTTTTTACACTTTCCCTACCTAGTCCTCTGCTCTTAACTGCCTCCAAATGTTGCTGTGCCCTGCTGTGCTGCGGTTTTGTTCTTGTGTGGAATTGTGTATTGCCTGCTGGGCACGCTCTCGGGCAGGCTCTATGCCCAGCAGAGCCCACCTGGTGTCTCTGGAAGGCGCTGCATTTGCAGTGCTGGGGAAATAAAAGCAGCTTGTGCAGAGGTAGATTGTGGTATAAGATTCTGTCATTTTTGTACAAGTGCGGTTGCCTGTAGTGTAGAAAAAGGACGTTGGGCTGAGGGCTTGTTAAATATGTGTACTTTGTTTTCAGATACCCCTGATCTGGCCTGCCCCTGTTATGTATAGAATAACTTGGGGCTGTGTTGTAGAAAGGAAAGTGTTTCCAGGAACCAATATTTCTTTCTGTTCTTGTAGCTTCCACTCGGAGCAAGCTACAGCTGTAAGCTTCATCTGCAAAGCTCAGCACAAGTTCTGTGCTTTTGTCAGCATCAGAAAGGAAGAGATGCAGCTATTGCTGGTAAACTGTCCTTATTTTAAATCCTGCTGTCTGAAGTAACTGCTGTAAGGAACCAGGGTAATTACTGGCTGTGTTTGCTTCACTGGCTCATTTTGCTTCTTGCCTCGTTAGTAAGTATTTCTCTCTCTTGCCAAGCCTTTGCAGTTAGGTCTGTTCCCAGGTCCACGGCAGTAGTGGACAATCCTGAAATCTAAAAAGCAATCAAATCCAACTGATTTATGCTACTACTTGTGAATTCTTTTGCTCCCCTCGCTTACTCCTCGTAGGTCTCTTCAGTCCTTCCCTTTGGCTGGCGTATCTCTGTAAGCCTGCAGGGAGAGCTGTTCGCCTCAGAAGAGAGCATCTCTGTGAGAGGTCTTAGCTCTTCCCACTCTTTTGTGACGCTTACTGACCCCTCCAAAGTACCTGGCAAAAAAAACAATGACTCTGGAAAGAGTAATTTAGTCCTTTTCTTTGGCCAGGGAAGGCCACAGACCCTTGAAAATAATGCCGGAATTGCAACTGTGTTCACGTGCTTCAGTGACTTGAAGGCAGGAAGGTTAAGACTTGTACAGTCAATTTTGGTCAAAGGAGGATGAAAAGCTCCCTGTGTTCTCTCATTTTGTTCTTAATTCATGGAAAGCTGTGTAACTCTTTCCCTTAGGCCAGCTTAATGTTCTAGAGTGGAAAGGGGCTTTTGCCTCAATCTGTCATCTGATTTTTCAGGTGGAGGTTGCTGAAACAATGTGCTAGCAGTTATTTTATTGAAGCTCTTTTGGGGAAGCATATTAATTTCACTTTAGTGGCTTAGGAAGTTTAAAACCTGAAGAGGTTTCCCGTGGGCTTTGCATTGATTAAATAAAATACACAGCATCCTAAGTGGCACTGATACGTATGGAGAGGCCCTATGGGTTCTGAGTAAGCAGGAAGCTGGCTCTGCTCGTCCTTGCAAGCTTTTAAAAGCTTGTTCCAAGAAGCATGTTCCTCATCTAACAACAGAGAGATTATTTTGGTTATAATGTTTTATTCTGTGGTGCTTCTTGCCTGTGAAGACAGGCTGAGAGTTGGGGCTGTTCAGCCTGGAGAAAAGAAGGCTCCGGGGAGACCTCAGAGCCCCTTCCAGTACCTGGAGGGAACGTATAGGAGAGATGAGGAGGGACTGTTGATCAGGGAGTGGAGTGATAGGATGAGGGGGAATGGTTTTAAACTGAAAGAGGGGAGACTTACATTAGATACTAGGAAGAACTTCTTTGCTGTGAGGGTGGTGAGACACTGGAAGAGGTTGCCCAGAGAAGCTGTGGCTGCCCCATCCCTGGAGGGGTTCAAGGCCAGGCTGGATGGGGCTTGGAGCAACCTGGTCTGGTGGGAGGTGTCCCTGCCCAGGGCAGGGGGGTTGGGACCGGATGATCTTTAAGGTCCCTTCCAACCCAAACCATTCTATGATTCTATTAAGGTAAACAGCTTTACAAGGGAAATAAGGTGGAACAGTGGTGATAAAGTGTGTGGTTATCCATTTGTTTTACTAGCTCTTAATATGAGTATTATTCCATAGTAGTAAAAGAATTTGGCAGTAGACCCTAGTTTCCAATGAGTAAATTTTTGTCCATCACGTAAATCCCAAGAAGATCCTGTATTTACTCATTTCTCCAGTGCCCAGGTGTGCTTTACTCTATTGTATGTTTTTTTTTTCTGGAGGATTCAGATGGCAAAATGCTGTTTTCTCCTCTGTGTACCTGGAGTTTCTCATAAGGCTTTATCATCAGGAGGTGATTTTTATCCTTGTACTTTCTTATTTGTGGGGAGCAAGTGCTCTGTTTTCAGAAAACAGGCTGCGGCAGCAGTTTGTAAGCTTACAGTAGGTTTTGGGGTAAAGAGAGATTTGGAGGAAACAGAGTTTAACTTCTAAGATAGAGTTGGTTAGTAGGAAACAGTTGCTTCCTTGCTGGTTTTGCTTTGCTGAAGTGTATCAATGCAAGACTTCATTGGTTCTTGGTTAAAAAACCCCGTGTTTCTGAATGTGAATCACTGCGAGTGTTTTTTCCAAGTTTGTGAAGGAATAATCTGAAAATATTTATTTAGGCAGAATTTCTCCCTTTATCTTCGGTGACAAAATTAAATGGAGTCCTCCTCTCTGAACTCCAGCACTGCCCTTCCACTGCTTATTTTCTCTGTTCTCAAACATGAGCATAGTCACGGGGAAATCTCAGCTAAGAGACTGCATCTTCTGGAGGAAAATGCAGATTATCAGGCGCTTCATTCTTTATGAATGAAGTTTGAACCATACAACTTGGTTTTCCCCCGGAAAAAACAAAACTCCTTGCTCGTGGGAGACAGAAGTTAGTGGTGTGAGTAAAGCAAGTCTGGCTTGTTCTCTTCCACAACCATCACTTTTAAGTTTCTCCCGCCTCAGGATGCGGAGTTTCTCTATCACCGTAACTCACGACCTCCCCTCACCTCAGCGCTGTTTCCTCGCCCGCCTATGGAATATATGACGGGAGCCAGCTGGAAAAGGGCATTTCCCTCCTATGGCAGGAGGACCCCGCCGTGGCAGGCGGTGGGGAGCCGCCCTGTGCCCGGTTCCGCAGGGGGCGCCGCGGGCCGCTCTCCCCGGCGGGGCGGGGCCGGGCGACGGGACGGAGCTCCCGGCCGGGGGCGAGGAAGCGGCCGCGGGAGGGGACGCGCCGCGCCGTCCCACCGGCGATGTGAGGAAAAGGCAGCGCCCCCCTTCTGCACCAGCCCTGGACCATGACGGCCTCCGGTAGGTGCCACGGGAGCCAGGGAAGGGGGAGCGGCGGGTCCTGGTGGGCTCTGCCCCGGCGAGGCGAGTCCAGCCCGTGAGACTTGGCGCCGTTAAGCGGGGAAGTAGCGGAGCGCTGCCCGCCGCTCCCTGCCCTGCGCGGCTCTGCTCGTCCTTGGCGGTCTGGGGAAAGGAGAAGGAGGGTCCCCTCCCCGAGTTTAGGGGAATTGTTCGAGGCCGGGTTGCGGCGATTTCAGCCTTATCTTGCTTCACTTGGCTTGAGCTCGGGACAGGTGCTGACAGAGCTCTCCTGTGTCTTTAGTGCGCTTCGTGCTGGCAGCTCAGCCAGCTCTGAGGGAGAGTATTATGTAGAAGAACCTGTCCCTGCCACCTAGATGTTTTTCTGTGACCTTTTCTAAAGAATTCAGTTCTTCCTCAATACTGCTCTATCCCACTGTCGTTTGCTTACTTCCTTTCTGGCGTACGACCTGATGCCCCTTGCCTGATCCTCTCCCTGGCAGAGGATCACAAGCGAACTGAGCTAGGTTGCCATCAATGAAAATGTTTTAGCTAACACATGTCCAGGTAAAACTGATGAGAATAGAGCTGGGAGCTCCAGGGGGGAGAGGGTTTTAGTCTATATTGTGCAAGTTTTGCTAGTGCCCAGTTTGCAAGTTCCCCTCCCTGTAGGGAAGTGTATAGGTTTTATCTAAAAAAGGAAGAACGTGCCATTCTCAGGGTGTGAAGTAACGTTAGTGTTTCACCGACGCGTATCTCCTTGTGATATAAAAATAAGCTAAATGGAGGCCTCCAGAGACTTGTGGGTGAAACTACTTTTCTCCTTATAAACAGAAGGTGATTTCACAGATACTCTTAAAAGTAGAACAACTTAAGTTCAGGTATCATGATGCAAATCTCGTGCTCCTGTCACTGAAGTTTGGTTTGCAAAAGTTTTATCTGCTTTGGTTCTGCTATTTCCTCTTGCTTGTTTGCAGCACTTGATTTAAAGTGAACGTTTTCTCTTCCAGTCAAAGTGAGAGGTTTTGCTAGGGTGTTAATAATTATTGCATGTGATCATGATTACTTTGTTATGCATTCCAGCCAGGCAAAGAATGCATTCGTTTCCTCATACATCACTTAAATACACACACTCAAACACTGAAATATGAAAGGACTTCTGTTAATGACCCACCGGCTTCTAATACCTCCTGGAAGCACCCTCTCTTAACACCTTGGATTGCTTTTCGTGTATATCATAGGCAATTAGTGAATCTTCGTCTATCAAGGATTGATAATTTGGACTGACATATTCGTGTATCCTCCATACACATGAATCCCAATACAAACTGTTATCAGGCTACGTAGTGGTTTTTCATTTAGTCAGAATTTGAGGTGGATTTGATCTAGTAGATGAAACTAGATTTGCTTGCTGCTGCATATGATTGTCTGAGTAGGAGAAAGATTTTGTTTGTTAGTTCTTTTTCCCTGGCCTGTGGACAAGAAGAAGTCACGTCCTACTTAGGAGAGGGAAGGGAAATGGTGACACAGAAAAGCTGTATGTTATTAGAGGCCCTGAATTTGCTTTATGGGACCCACAAATACAATGGAAAACTATTTATGAACTACAAATTTAAAAAAGGTCCAACCTTTTGGCTTTTAGGATGAAATAATAGGTAATAACAGTTGATGAGGTTGGATTCAACTTTGGGAAGTGTTAAGTGGGCAAGGTGTATTCTTACCCAGAGCTGATATGCCAGCTTCCCGTGGTACTCTTCAGCTACGCGAGTGGTAATCGGAACCTGACGATATGGCCATAAACCACTCTCCTATGTTTGCTCTGAACTCAAGGATTGTCACCTCGCTGCTCCCAACCACAGTGTGAAGACGAGCCTGATTTCTTTGCTCCTCAGAGAGGCACTATGAAGGCATGATATAGTCTATCACTATAGGGTACTTTTATCCTCTTGCCATGGTCCTTCTGTGATTTTGCCTGAATTGCTTCATCCCCTTCCATTCTGCATGCGGTTTATAAGCTAGGGAAGGTTTTGTATTGTGTTCTGTCTCTGTGCTATTTAGTCTGTGATCCTTCCACTTCAATTAGAAGGTCTTAAGCATTTCTGCAGTACTGGTTTGTAATCTCACCAGTCTTTTGCCATTGCTTTGTAATGGAGTGGACAACCAAGCACTGGAGAGGCAGAGCTGCAAGAGTCCAAAGGTTATGTTTTATCATTGCAAACTGCAACAGAACCCCACCTGGATGTTTTCCTATTAAATAAAATAGTTAAACGTGCCTTGCAATATTATTAATAGTGCTGACATTTTGTCAACAGGAGCAAAAGTCACTTTTATACCTGAAGTTTAGGAATGCAGGAACAAGGCATTGGTAAATTTTAAACTAGATCACACTTGAGAGTGTGAAAGATTTTTGAAATGGTTGGTTGGCACAGATGTTTTTTTCTTCTTGCTATTGTGTATACTGCTCATATCTTTCTTGCTTGAATTGAAGGCTTCCTTGGGTTTATTTTTCTAAAACCAGCCTGTCAAACACATTGTCAAAGCATCCATCTAAGGTTTGGGTTTAAAGAAATAAAATGCTTGGTGTTCACCTAAGGATTTCCTTGTATGTTTACAATGGGTAGAGTTTACATTGTGCTATGAGTTTTTCCTCTGATAGGTGAAGGATTGTGGGAAAAACTTCCCAAAACATTCTGTATTCTCCATTTATTATGCTTTTCCCTGAGGACTGGGCAGTACTGGATGCTGCAAAGGGAAGTATTTGATTTGAGAAATAATTGCGTGATCCAGGAATGCGAGTCCTGTGTCATCCTTCTTTTAAAAGGGGATGTTGCAACTGAAACTATTTCTAGATTTTTGTTTTTCTTTGAAACAGTCTCATTGCTGACTTAAGCTTAAGTCTCTTCAAGACCCACTTCCAGTATTTTTGCTTATGAACATAAAGACTTTCCTGGAGTCTAACAGTGGAGTCAGTAATTTTATTTCTCAGTTCTCCTTTTACAAGCGTTTTTCCTCTGCTTATCCTAGAAGTGTCAGAGGCTGTAGCAGTTGGGGTAAGAGGGCCAGGGGAAGATCTGGCACAGGTCTCTTGAGGGGAATGATGTTCCCATAAAGCAAGTGTTATCTAGGGAATCACTACCATTGAAGTTCCTACCTGCTGGGTGCAGAGGCTGCACTGCTCTAAGGGATGTTGTCTCTAGGGGTGCAAATACTGGCAAGAGACTTGCAGAAAGTCTGTCAGATTTGCATCTTCTGCTGCATGTTGGAGAAGGGAGGTTTCTCGGTTACCTCATGCCCCTACAGCCCAACCCATATTTAAAATCAGTGACTCCCCCACCCTGTGCCCTCTCCAAGCACAGCTGCTTCCTTTCATTGGAATATTGGAGAAGGGCCTGTTTGCAAACAGGGTTAGGTGTAGAAGCTGTTCTCTTGTTTTAAAAATGCATGGTGGGATTAGGTGTTCCATTTTACAGAATGTTAAAATGCCCTGGAGGCTGCTGCCACTTTCTCCGGGGTCTAAAGGTGGGACTTCTCCCCGAGAACGCCAGGGTAGGACTTTAGGAGCCTTGGGCACATCTCGGAGAGTCACTGTGTTGTCTCCCCATCTGAGGAGGTCGGGCTCAGCTGGCCGTGCTGCCGTGCACGGACTCCATTCTTGGCAGATGTGCTGCCCCTTCCCACTGTACTGCACGTAAGTCAACGTGTGGCACTGGAAGCAGAAGTGTCTGGTTCTCCTCCCTTTATTCTACAATAAAACAACTGACCTGAATTATTCTGTTTGGCTTCCCTCTTTCTGCTCATGTCATTCTGTCACCTTAGTCGGCTTGTGTTTCAGCTAGAAGCAGTTCTGCACTCTTAGCTTAAAAATCCCAAGGTTTTGCATCTGTTTCCTCTATGAGTTTCCTGGATCCCCTCTGTTGTGAATGCTGTCTCCTACAAGCCTCCATCAGGTGTTCAAGAGCTGTATTTGCACAGGAACATGCATCTGTCTTAGTGAATTCCACTAACCTGCAGTGTCTGTGTTCTCCATAGCTAGAACATCATCCTTTCACTGCTAGAGGCTTTCCATTTATGCAGATGACCGTAATGCTCCTGGATGAGCACATCTCCACACTTCTCAGCTGTACTGCTTCTGTTCAACTCCAATTTAAAGGTGGTGATTGTATGTATTAGAGCTGGTGTCCCGTAGCCTAGGTGTCATTGCAGCCTCTGTTTCTTAATGAAGGTTCTAGGGAAGGTGGCGGAATGGAGTCTTTGGAGGCTGTTCAGTTTTGGTTGAATTTTAATAAGGTGACTGCAAAACTGTCATCTTCAATTCTAATAAGTTCACTCTCTGCAGATGCTCTTTTTGGCATGCTGAATTTTAGGGATTGTCTTCTACCTTAGAGACATCTGTCTTTGCTTGCTTGTGTCTGGATGGAGATAAGCTGGAAACGTTGACGCTTTGAAAGAGTCAAACTGGAATTAGAAGACAACAATTTGCTAACAAGATATTAAATGCTCACCAGTGAAACCTGTCATGGGACCAGAGTCATAATCCTCACGTTTGGGTAAACTTCTTCACCGGTGAATGGAAAAATAAAGTTTAGACTTAAAAGCTTTCTTGAGATTGGTGGGAGAGCACTGCATCACGTCATGCTGGTTCAATCTGCATGGGATCTTCTTAGCAAGGTGGAAATGGGTTTTAGAAGTGCTGCTGTTTCAGAAATGCAGGAGTGTGTGGGAAGGAGCTACCTCTAGAGAATTAGGAAGTAAGTGCACTTTGGTGAGTGTGTTTTGGGCTGTGTCATGCCCACAGCTATTGTATTAGTTGTTTTCCTCTTGAAGAGAGGGTTTGTGATGCTGAAATGGTTGGGAAGCCTTTGTGTGATAGTCCTGGGGAAAGACTGGGACACTTTGCAAGTCTGAATTATAAAACTGCTGTGCTGTGTGCATTGGGGTTGGGGTACCCTTCAGTTGCATGCAGTTGTTTTTTTGTAGGCAGGTTGCTTTCTGCTGCAATGAGAACAAATTTCTAACACCATGGAAAGCTCTAGTGACTTCCTGTAAGCATTGTGGGACCTCATTTAAATGAAGGTCTGTCTTATTTTAGGTGTGCTGTGCTTGGTGTATATTCCGCTTGAGCATGTAACAGTCTGCAGTTGTGTTGCAGAGGACCTAGAGCTGCCTCAAATGATTTCATTTCACATGCAAAGATGAACTCCCCTTTTCTAGCTAGTTTATTTTGGAGGTTGGGTTTTTGTAGGCTTTTTTTTTTTTTTGCTACCAACATGCTTTAAATCTGTAAATCTATATGTGGTTTGTTTCACTTGAAACTACATAGGAAATCCCCTTCCTTATAGTAAGATTTTTGAGAATGAAAAAGATACTTAAATTTTAGTGGGGTAATTGCACGTAGGAGTGTGCTCCCCCCCTGGCCTTAGAATTGCTTTGTGGCTGCCAATACCTCACTTTGAATGTATATGCTGTTGTTTTGAAGTGAATTGGAGCTTCAGACATGAATTATAGGGACAACCTTTTGGGTTTTTTTGAAGCAAAGCCGTGGGTCAGTTCTTGCTTTATGTTTAATCCTCCTCCCTGTGATCATCTTGCACCTGTACAGGAGCCCCTGGAGGATATGATGTGCTGATTGTGTATGCGAGTGACGCCACGGAATGGTGTCAGTACCTCCAGAACCTCTTCCTCTTCACTCGGCACATTCGAAAGCATCGGATTCTGAGCTACCAGCTGGAAGGCGAGTCTGCCATCTCCGACGAGGAGCTGGACCTCTTCAACAGAAGTCGGAGCATTGTCCTTTTGCTATCTGCTGAGCTGGTGCAGAGCTTTTATCTCCCTCCCGTCCTGCAGAGCCTTCAGGAAGCTTTATGGCCCCCGTACAAAGTAGTCAAGCTGTTCTGCGGTGTCACGGACTGTGATGACTATTTGACCTTTTTCAAGGACTGGTCTCAGTGGCAAGAACTCACAAATGATGACGAGCCTGATGCTTATCTTGCAGCTGTCAAGAAGGCTATTTCAGAAGGTAAGACAGTAGCCGAGGAGTCGTGATTCCTGGTCAGGGGTTGGAGGAGGGAGATATGTGATATTGTTCATCCTTATCCCTGGTAACGTGTTTTACTGAAATAGAAAACTGAAGCAATTTGCACAACCCTTGTAAACTAGGAAGTTTTGCAACCTAATTTCTCTATGCCTGATCTCATTCAGGAGACACTACCAGTCTGAACATTCCTAAACTCCAGAGGAGCGTGTGGTGCTCCTTTCTCATAGTTTGTTGAAATGAATGTGGAGAGTTCCAGGGAGCTGTGGTGGTCGGGATGTTTTGATGACACTGCCATACTTAAGTATTACAGTGTTCTTTACCAGCCTTAACAGGGTTGGAGTCCTGTGGTTGCATCTTTGATTAAGATTGATCTGTATTTGGTGGCATGAAGGAGGCAGTGCAGTCTTCTAGTGTGGCTGACTTTGTGCACATAAAGGTGCTTTATGCAGAATAACAATGGGTAATAATCGTGATGACAAATTTATCACAGTAAAAGTAAATGTTGATCTTGGCCAAAACAGTCCTCCTGAAAAAAAGATGAGACAGGGATTGTGCTGAAGATGCCATTCTCGGGTAACCAGGTCACAACAGATGTTTCCTAGTACCTCTTGAAAATCTGCATAAACTGAAGTCTGTGTCTCTCTTTCAAACACCCCTAAAATGTCTTAGTTTGCCAATGGATAACCGAGGGCTAACATGGTCTGGCTCCTTTGCTTTCAGTCTGGAAAAAGACAGAAAACAGTGGCTGAGCTTTGTACTCTGAAAAACAAAACTGACCAGAGATTAAATTAAGTTTTTCGACACTTTCTGGCAAAAGTAAATATTTAGTTACCATGTTCCTGCGAACTTGGGTCTAGAGCACAGCACCAATATCTTACTGATTTTTAAATAAGCTACTCAAAGTTTGTGAGGTTTAAACAACATCTCCTTGGATTACTAGTGTTAGGAGATAAAAATGAGCTCATTTGCTGTGGAGTCTGCTGTAGCATTTTCCAATGATTTGGTACACAAAGGTTGAGAATTTCTGGACTTCTTTTACTGTTATGGGAGCCCTACCTGACGTGAGCTGTCAGCTGCATGTGAGAGTCGGGTCATGACAGGCTGTCCCTTCAGAGCAGTGGCCAAGGCAAGCCATCGGCTGTCACTGAATGATGTGAAGGAAGAACCTACTTAAGTTTGGCTGGTTTCACAAGTATTTGGATGACTGTATCAGATCCTACCTCTGTGTGGGGAAAAAAAATGACTAAGTGACCTCTTACAGGTGACTCTCCAGACCAAGTTTTGTGAATGGCCTCAAATGCAAATATTTTGATGCTTCCTCTGAAGAGAAGACAACCCCAGGTGTACATAGTTCCCTTTTTGGGTGAAACTGTGAAAACTTTCTTCTTGGTAATAAAAAAAAAAATAGCATCTGCCTTATAATTTGGTTGCAACCAACCCCAGACTTAAAGTGACAGTGTTTGTGACAGCAGACTTCTCCCCCAGAAAAACCCAGCCTGTGCTCTGCTCCAAGGACTTCATCGTTGTGATTTTTAGATGAAGGCTTTGAAGTCAGGAGCTCTTAAAAGGTCTCAGCTAAGTTCATTCTCTACAGCAGATTCTGAACTTTTCCTGAGTAAGACAGCCCTCAATTCCTACAGCACTTGGAGAAAATTTTTGACCATATTTGAAAGTATTTATCTGGGCATCTTCCTCTGGGAAGTACTGCTCTCCCCAAGTGTTCACCAATATTTCTAACAGCAGCGTCAGCACTAAGCCTGGTGCAAAAATGACCAAGCTTCAGCTTCCTGATAGCTGAATCCTGAGCTGGTGGAGCATATGACACCGGACATGGTGAGGGCAGATACCTCTCCAGAGCCTGCACTCTGGCCCTGCTCAGGCTGTGCTTTTGCCTCTAGCACAGCTGTGAGGCTGTGGTTTGTTTAGTGCATCATGGGAACAAGACACCCCCAGACATCACATGCTTAAAGTTATTTTAATTTTTATTAGTTTAGTACAAATTCACAAATGAGGAAGCGCTCGTGTAGCCTTATTAAGAACTATGTGCTGATGCTGACTCTTGCTCTCTTGCAGATAGAGCATTTTTACTTCTACAATTTCTCAATCCTGGCAAACTACAGAGGACCTGAAGGTTTCCATCTGCAGGCATTCCTGCTGTGAAGAAGTTTTTCAGGCTTTGCTATAACTCTGCTGAGGGTGTGGAAATGCTCAGGATGGCACTGTACAAGCCACCTCAGGTCTGGCAGGGTATAGTCACCAGCAGTGACCAGCCTGTTACTTAAGTCCTCATCTGGCCTGTGATACCACACTGTGCTGTACTGGGTGCCCTGGGAAGCTGGGGGACTGTGACCTTTCTTTTCCTCTTGTGTTCTCAAAGCTCAGTTGATACCTGTTTTGTATTAGGCACATTTCAACTTCTCCAATTTATTTCAGTTCCTACCCGTGTTGTCGTGAAGATTTTCAAATTTCCTGCTTTAAAAGTTCATTTTTCCAAAGCATTTGCTAATTAATCAGTGGCTTTGAACTTTCTGTACCCGAGCAAACTCTTGCAGGGAGAAACCAAGGGAATTTGACATCTGCTAAGGTGGCTAAGGTGATAACTGACTGTAAGAGCAGCTCTGAACCATGCTGTTTAAGGACAAGTGCAGCCTTGGCTGAGCAGAGCTCTCATGCAACGGAATGGGCAAGAACAAAAGATCAGTACCAGCAAACTTCTCGCATAATAAGAGGGTCAGAAGTGTTTGTAAGGAAGCCTGTGGTGAATATGGAGGACAGTGGGCAGTTAGAAGAAAGATGAGCATTTTGCCAGAGCTGTGTAGATGAGGAAGAGCTGTGAAGTTACTCCACCTAATGAGGGACTCATCGAGAGATACCAGAGACCAAGGCAGTTAGCTGTTGTTGGTAGGGAAGTAGCAAAAGAGAAACAGTGTAAACTGTTATCAGTCTTCCTCCTGTAACGTGTCAAGGAATTGAATTAACTTCCTGGCTTTCTTCTGTTGCACTGGTGAAACCATGAATAAAACTTGAGAGCATATCACAGGATCATTCAGGTTGGAAGGGACCTCCTGAGATCATCTAATCTAACCTCCCTACTCAAGCGTGGTCAGATAAAGCAGGCTGTCCAAGACCACATTTCCAGTCAGGTTTTGAATGTCTCTGCAGGTGGGGACTTCACCAGCCCTTGGAGCAACCTGTTCCAGTCTTTGACCACCCTCAGAATAACCAAGTGTTTTCTTGTGTTCAGATAGAATTTCATGTGTTTATGCCCATTGCCTCTTGTCCTGTCAGTGGACCCTATGGAGAAGAGTCTGACTCCCTCTTTTTTGTTCCCTCCCATCATGTAAATGTTGATGAAGTATCTCCAAGTTGTATTTTCTCCAGGCTGAAGAGTTCCAGCTCTTCCAGCTGCTCCTTGTATGAAAGGTCTGTTAATCATCTTCGTAGTCCTTGTGCTGGACTCAAGCTGTAGAGATAAAGTAACCTTGGAAAAGGCTGCTTTGAGTTTGAGGTCAGGTTGGACATAACACGTTCTCAAGTGTGTCTCAACCCAGGGGGATGAAGTGGTAGCACGAGGGAGATTCCCTTCAGCCTGACACTTCTGTAATTACTTGATTGCTAACTTTTGCTCATTGCTGACATTTAGGGCTAGAGCCCTAAATTCACAATGAATTTTTAAGAGAGCAGCTCCTGCCACACTTGTTACTTTGGGGATTAATGATGAATGATCTGGGGGTTCAGTCATGATACATAACTTGTTATGTACCTTGAGATTTCTGCAAAAAGGCAGGGTGTTTTTTTGTGGGGTAGCTTATTGGCCAGTAGTCTTTCCATTTGATTGCCTGGAGAAGCTCTGCATTAGACCTTGATGCACTTAGGACCTGTTTTACTGTGTAACTATTTCAGGACACAAGCACAGTGAAATCCAGTGTTCTCTGGTGTGTTACCCTTACGCTTGAGATACCCTGAGGAATGACAAAGCAAATACCATAACCTATAAGAATAGTCTGTGGCTTTTGTGGATTAATTTGAAAACTCTCTCTTTTCTTTCCCCCTCCCTTAAAAATATGTTAAATCACATTGAAAAGTTGCCCTTAAAAGTATTCGCTAGAAACCACAAAAGCCACCAGACAGTAACAGAGCTGCACACTTCAGCATCGGACAGTGGTGATCTTATCTCAGGTGCCTACTACAACAATTCATTGAGGTGTGGTTGCTTTTTACTCTACAATTACATTGATAACTATTCCTAGGACTGTAGCAGCCTCTTTATGTGTTGTGCTGTGTTTGTTCTGGCAGGTAGCACTTCAGTCAGGACCTCTCTGTCAGCCTAACACTGAGACTTGCAGGTGCGGCAGTAGTGAAGGGGATGCAACTGGGAACTGCAACTTGCCTCCCCACAGGTCCCTTCTGTCCCGCATGGGAACGTGCTTCTACAAGAGGGAGTGCTGTGGTGTGATTTCCAGTGCCTGTAGAGTTTGCTGTTGCATGTGGAGACAGAATGAGACCTGAATTGAGCAGCTCTTCCCTGTGTTGCTTGTTAAATTTCATAAAGCATGATTGTTGAGGAACATTGGATCCAGAAAGTAATTCTGCCAGGAAGAGACATGACATGGCCAAGTACTTAATAGGAAACTTTTGGCCCTCTCCCACCTGCTCCTTAAAAGATAAATTCTGGAAATAAAGCAGCCAAGAAGAGTTCTGTGAGTTAATTTGACACCCCTGCTCATCTTAGAGAAATATTGTGGAGCTATGTCAGATCAATGCCTCTGTGAAGCCACCTGCTAATTCTTTGGCCTTGCAAAAAATGGTGCTTTGGGACCTGTTATATTGCTAGAGAGCTGATGCTGTATCTCTGAGTCTCCAGGTTGTGAGCAGATCCCAGTTTGTGTAGATTTATTGTGATGTTCCTCTAGCCCTGCTGCAGTCTGTACTTGACTGTATGAGATCCTAGATAAGATGCCAGCATTGCATTTTCCTCACCAGCTGATCTCTTCAAGCCCTTTTACTGTGGTCCCATGTCCTCACAGTGTTCCTGAAGAGTTTCCAGTCCTGTGCATGCAATTGCCGTTCTCTGCAAGATCCATTTTGGCCTTTACAAGGTTCTAGAAACTGCAGATTGAATGTGGATGCCTGGGCCAAGTTTGTGATTTCTACTTGCATTTTCAGAGTGATTTGATTTCAGAAGTACAATAAATGAAGTGGGAAGGAACGGGGATCAAGATGTGAGGTAGCATGATTGTCTGCTGTACTGGAGACTTCCCTCCCTCCCTCTGCTTCTTCCCCCCCCACCACCCCCCCCTCTTTGAAGAGATAAAATTCAGTGAATTCATAAAACGGTGTTTTTCTCTCTTACGTTGTGTTGAAATAGAAGATACGCTTCTTTGACCCTGCTCTTTGAAGAGGAACCGGTGAGCTATTAGTCAGCCCTCTGGGTGCAGTGAGTCTGCTTTGTTCTGTGGGAGCTCTGCAGCCTGGCCTGTTCTCACTGCCCATCAAGGAGAGGAAACTCTGACGCCCTTGCACAGGAGTTAAGGTTGAAAGAACATACTGGTAGCAGGCCTTTCCTTGCAGATGATGCTTGTATGGTTATAAACGACCAATGCTGGAAATGTGGAGACTTCAGAGGGCTGGTTAAAGCAGTCAGAGAAATCTTAACTAAGCCTCCAGGTGATATAGAAATGCACAAATGTCCTTACCCATCTGTAGCAAACAGGATTGAGCTGTTGAGATTGTCTTCCCAGCAGCAGGATGGATGCATTGCTTGTCGTCAAGGTGCTTCATCAAGTCCCAGTTTATGCCCATTAGGAGCGATACTTCCCAGCTTGTCTTCCATGACAGTATTCATGGAGCAGCAATATTCTAGCAGTGCTAGAATAGGTGCACACCAGCTTTCTAGACAGAGACAATGAAATGATAGTGCAGAACTGGTAAAGTACAGAAACTGGTGTGACTAAGAACCATCAGGCTATAATAGACTTAATGCACATTGCAAATACTAATTATACTTCTCTGTAGCTTATAGTTCTGGTAACCTCCCCGCAGGCTACTTGAAGGTAGTGGCTAAGCCTGATTCGAAGTCTCTACCAATGCCAGGTATGAGGCTTTAAACCACCTGCTTAAAATAAGAGCCTAGTGACCATCACTGATGTCTTTTTCCAGGTTTGGAACAGCTGAGGTAATTTCTAGAAGATCTTTGCCCAAGAGTGTGGCCAAACCAAAGATGCTTTACAGAGCAGGTCTGAAGAGATCTCTGGAGCAGACTCCACGTTGTTTCAAAGACCCTTGTTGTGCTCTTGGACAGCTCTTTTGTGTCTAGGGTTGCATTTTTGTAGGATTTTCATGGCTGTTTGTTATTACCACAGAAAACTCTCAATGTGTTTTTCAAAAGTGACTTGAGAATAACAGTGGATGTTGAGTTTCCCAAGAGGAAGTTTCATCTGTGGCAAAAGCTGAGTTTAGCAGAAGAGAGTCATCTTCTTTGTTCTCCAACATGGAATCTCCAATCTCCATCTGTCTGGGTAG
This sequence comes from Nycticryphes semicollaris, assembly GCA_013400055.1. Classification (NCBI taxonomy): domain Eukaryota; kingdom Metazoa; phylum Chordata; class Aves; order Charadriiformes; family Rostratulidae; genus Nycticryphes; species Nycticryphes semicollaris. Next base: position 494,902 of record VXBJ01003652.1, read on the forward strand.
ATCCAGTGTGGCACAGGACTGCAAGTGTGGTATTACAAGAGACACTAAAGGAGAGAGAGGGCAGAACTGCCCTTTCAGTAGTGATGTCCTAGATCTACTGAAGCCAATTGTATATCACATCTTCAGCCAAACTGTGATTTCCTGATGAGATGTTTCCAAAGCAGCTACGCAGCTCTCTTAGGTGGGATTCCAGCTGCTTGGTGGGCTTTTCCACGTGCAGTCTTTTCTGTCCTGCAAGCGTTACGTTTTGCACTTAAATTGAAGCAAGGAGGTAACTGCAAGAGCAGAGATAATTCATCAGCAAGTTGGATATTGATGTTTCTCACATGTGGTTGCTCAGCAAAACTTGAAGCGGTGACGGATGTAATGTGATTGTCGGCACCCTCAAAAATCATCAGTCATGCACACACTTTTTCAGTGTGTGTTGGCTCCTTCTGGCACAGGTGGATGAAGTGAACTATTCCAGCCCTTCTTTCTTGAGATTTTAGTCGTGTACATGGTGGCTGTTGTCTGGGTGGCCAGTACCCCGCGTCTTCCTCAGCAGCTCTTTCCCTCCTCTGTCTTCTTCCTGTGCACCCCAAGTAGTTCTTTAGGATTATAAGCTCAATCCTGTCACGAATTGACCACTTGGCCTGTGAGACCCTGNTGAAGTGAACTATTCCAGCCCTTCTTTCTTGAGATTTTAGTCGTGTACATGGTGGCTGTTGTCTGGGTGGCCAGTACCCCGTGTCTTCCTCAGCAGCTCTTTCCCTCCTCTGTCTTCTTCCTGTGCACCCCAAGTAGTTCTTTAGGATTATAAGCTCAATCCTGTCACGAATTGACCACTTGGCCTGTGAGACCCTGAGACTGAGAGCTCAAAGAATTGAGTTGACTTGGAGTTTCTGAGCCATAATACCCAGGCGTGGCTTTAGCTTGAGGCAGGCATAGTGTGGTACATGTTTGCTTGAACCTTAGTGAAGGAACTACCAGCTAAACACACTTTGGATTTGTAACATGGGCAGATAAACCATGTTATCTCTGTGTTATAGGGGGGACTGCATTTCACCCCTCAGCTGGCAGCTGCTGTCATTGCAGTAGATATGAGTGAAATGTATAAATGTTCCTCCTCATCCTGAAGTCCAGGGACTGGCAGCTTTAGCTTCCGCCCCCGTTGTCAGCTGCTGAAGCAGAGATCCTGGTCCTGTGTCTCGCTGACGCAGCCAAACACGTGCTTTTTTTTTCCACTGGTTCTGCGTGGGCCATAACCTCTGGTGAAAATAAAGACAAGAAGGGGAAACAGGAAGGGGAAAGAGGGCTGTGATGGGTGTATTTGTATTTTAAACTGGTATAGCTCTTTCTGTAGTGAACAGCTGCCCCCAGGTGAATGCACAGATTGATTTATCTTTTTTTTTTCAGCTCAGGAGACTCACTAAACCAGGATAACTCTCTGGAGTGAGGTGTGCATTTGAGCTGAAACAGTCTTTTCTGGACAAGTAACAGCACTGTAGGGGCAGCGTTGGTACTCAGGCTTTGTTTGGTAATGGAAGAAGACCTTTCTTCTCCAGGATGGTGCATGGTCACCTGCTGAGGTTTCTAAGAGCAGAGTTTGGCACAATGTTGGAACAATATTTTGGGGGGGGTCTGTACTTGGGGAACATCTGTCTGTTCTTGGGGTTGGAGGAAAAACCATGCTGGATTCAGACTGTGTGTTTTCCTGAGGTCTGGCATGTTGCAGCTGTAAAGTCACTGTTACCTCAGGTGCATCCAGTTCTTTCATTAAAGGTCCTGTTCTCAGGGCTGAGGGTGAATTGACAAAATCTGTGAGTTTGAAAGAGTTTTGCAGGAGGTCACAAATGGCAATTTCCTCTTTAATCTGTGATAGGATTACTGAGTGTTGGGTAAATCGGTGAGCTTCGGTGAAAATTCCCTGTGCTTAGCTCTTGGTGGATTCTGCCTTCATTCAACCTGCAGCGTTACAGGCTGCTGCATCCATGACAGGAATTCCGTTGGCATTTTAATCCAGTTCCCATTTCCATCCTTTGCTAACACGGAAAGGAATTTCCATCTGGGATTCCTACCCACGCTTCTGCACATCAGGAAATGCCATGTGAGATGGAATGGTGACGTGCACCAGCCTGATCTCAGTTGCTTCGCAGCNTTCTTTCTTGAGATTTTAGTAGTGTACATGGTGGCTGTTGTCTGGGTGGCCAGTACCCCGCGTCTTCCTCAGCAGCTCTTTCCCTCCTCTGTCTTCTTCCTGTGCACCCCAAGTAGTTCTTTAGGATTATAAGCTCAATCCTGTCACGAATTGACCACTTGGCCTGTGAGACCCTCAGACTAACTGAGAGCTCAAAGAATTGAGTTGACTTGGAGTTTCTGAGCCATAATACCCAGGCGTGGCTTTAGCTTGAGGCAGGCATAGTGTGGTACATGTTTGCTTGAACCTTAGTGAAGGAACTACCAGCTAAACACACTTTGGATTTGTAACATGGGCAGATAAACCATGTTATCTCTGTGTTATAGGGGGGACTGCATTTCACCCCTCAGCTGGCAGCTGCTGTCATTGCAGTAGATATGAGTGAAATGTATAAATGTTCCTCCTCATCCTGAAGTCCAGGGACTGGCAGCTTTAGCTTCCGCCCCCGTTGTCAGCTGCTGAAGCAGAGATCCTGGTCCTGTGTCTCGCTGACGCAGCCAAACACGTGCTTTTTTTTTCCACTGGTTCTGCGTGGGCCATAACCTCTGGTGAAAATAAAGACAAGAAGGGGAAACAGGAAGGGGAAAGAGGGCTGTGATGGGTGTATTTGTATTTTAAACTGGTATAGCTCTTTCTGTAGTGAACAGCTGCCCCCAGGTGAATGCACAGATTGATTTATCTTTTTTTTTTCAGCTCAGGAGACTCACTAAACCAGGATAACTCTCTGGAGTGAGGTGTGCATTTGAGCTGAAACAGTCTTTTCTGGACAAGTAACAGCACTGTAGGGGCAGCGTTGGTACTCAGGCTTTGTTTGGTAATGGAAGAAGACCTTTCTTCTCCAGGATGGTGCATGGTCACCTGCTGAGGTTTCTAAGAGCAGAGTTTGGCACAATGTTGGAACAATATTTTGGGGGGGGTCTGTACTTGGGGAACATCTGTCTGTTCTTGGGGTTGGAGGAAAAACCATGCTGGATTCAGACTGTGTGTTTTCCTGAGGTCTGGCATGTTGCAGCTGTAAAGTCACTGTTACCTCAGGTGCATCCAGTTCTTTCATTAAAGGTCCTGTTCTCAGGGCTGAGGGTGAATTGACAAAATCTGTGAGTTTGAAAGAGTTTTGCAGGAGGTCACAAATGGCAATTTCCTCTTTAATCTGTGATAGGATTACTAAGTGTTGGGGAAATCGGTGAGCTTCGGTGAAAATTCCCTGTGCTTAGCTCTTGGTGGATTCTGCCTTCATTCAACCTGCAGCGTTACAGGCTGCTGCATCCATGACAGGAATTCCGTTGGCATTTTAATCCAGTTCCCATTTCCATCCTTTGCTAACACGGAAAGGAATTTCCATCTGGGATTCCTACCCACGCTTCTGCACATCAGGAAATGCCATGTGAGATGGAATGGTGACGTGCACCAGCCTGATCTCAGTTGCTTCGCAGCTGACTTTGTCTCCTCGGTCCCATTTTTCATCTGACAGAAATAATGAATGCCAGGAGTAATTAAAAAATGAGCCCAGCCCAAGCAGCCAAGTGGAAGTTACTGGTAACATATGTCCCTAAACTGGCATATTCCCACAGAAGGTACCTTTGATCCTGTGGGTCACCTTCCTGTTCTCTGCCAGTTTTGCATCTACTTGAGGTTTTTATTTTATCCTTCTTTCCTAGTGTTCAGTATTTTTTAATAATGTGGGGTTTTTTTTGGCTTGCTTTTCTGTGTCCTCTCCAGTATGGTGGCTCTTCAGGCTTTCCTTTCTTAATTTCACTGTTCTTAGAACTATGTGCTGAGTTTCCTGTTCTTGCAACCCAAGTATGGTATTTTTTGGCTGTTTTCTCATGCCTACATTCCAGTATTTGCAAGAGTGACATGGAGTTGCCCTTGGCATTGTCAACAACTTCTGGTGACTCGGCTTTCTCAAAATCCTTTTCATTCCAAAGATAAATAAACCCCCCCAAAACCCAACAACTTGAAAGCAGCATTCGGGAACACTGAGAGAAGTGAGCAGTCACTCACTTGGATTAAATTTTCATGAAGATTTGGAAAGCCTCTTGCACTCTGCTGCAAAGACATTTTTCTCCTGTCAGTAGTTCTAAAATATAACAGCAGAAAACACGTTCCTTGAAGTTTGGATGAGATGTGCTTCATAAAGAAACTCTGGAGTAATGTATGTTTTGAGGTATTAAGGATATATAATGTCCTAGTGGGTTGCAAAGGGAAAAACTGGCTTCTGGCTTCTCACAATTTGCTGAAACGCTGGTCCCCTCAACAGGTCTCTTAATAGTTTTGTTCTTTGTAAGAATACGACGTACCGAAGAGGTGCACAAGTGGGTGTGCACACATGGGCTCAAGCAGAACTTGGCATAGTAAAATACAGGGTTTTTTTCTTTGATGGAGAATGAGAACTAGTTTTATTGTAACTCCCAGCTTTACAGGACAAATGAAACGTCACCATTTTCTTCGTAGAACTAAAAATGGACCTGTTGGAGCAAGTCGAGAGGCAGGCCACGAAGATGATCAGAGGGCTGGAGATCCTCTCCTGTAAGGACAGGCTGAGAGAGTTGGGATTGTTCAACCTGGAGAAAAGNTTTCAGGTTCTATGCTTGTAGACAGGGTGAGGCATTTGGAGAGAAGGGGGAGATGTCCTATGCTTTATTTCTTCTATCTGGATCATTTTGCAAAGTCTTACATTTTCCTGTTTTGTGTTGGTTGGTTGGGTTTTTTTTGTCTCACATGTTGCTTTTCAGCATGCTTCTCTCCACTGCTGAAAGGGGAAACGTTGCTACAGCACAACAGAGTTTTGAGAGGGCTTATCACAAGAAGTTTCACCACTGAGTGTGTATCTTCTTGGTAGAGTAGAGGCTCTGAGGTTGGCATGATGAAAGAACCCCCAGACTGCTTTGTCAGTACTCTGCCCACTTCTGGCAAATGCAGCTGGAGCTGCTTTGGGAGACTTAAAAGTCCTTGTTAGCACTTGGAAAAAAGAAGCTGGCCAGTTGCAAGCGTCAAGTGATGGCGGGAGCTCTCTTGGAAGGCTTTCCCTCTTGATCTGGGCGTACTGAGGTGAAAGTCCAAGGCCTTTTGAAAGGTAGTTGTCTCAGCTCGGCGATGGACAGAGTGGGAAGCATTCACAGATGGCAGTGAGAGAGGGTAATCCACAAATGCAGAACCTCTGAGGACAAGCTGTTGCCCAGATCTGATGACAGGGCAGGCTGTTGACTCCTTCTGAGCCTTTGCATGTCCTGTGGTGTGAAGGGCTGACTTCTGAGAAACCACAGCTGTCATCTCCATGCTGATAGCCCACTCGCTTGGCCAGGAGGAAATGGATGACGGAGCAAGCTGCCTGTGCCATACAGCAACAGGCTTTCAAAAATAAGAGGCTGCTTTGTATTAGTTTTTAAAGCTGCTAAAAAAAGGCTCTTGAAGTGTGGGGCCATTCCAGTGTGTTTCCCTGGGCTTTTCCCAGTTTCCACAGGACAGGCGTGCGAGGAGCCTGGCAGGCCAGGCCAGGAGGGGCTGTCATGGAGCTGCTCTCTGTAGCTCAGCTACTGAGGCTTCCTGGAGGGGGGGCCACGTTCTTCTAAGGGGAAATGTGGTTGGGTTTCTTGGACCGCATCTCCTCCCCTTGCTGCTGTTCTCACAAGTATTTCGCAGCCTGTCGAGCGTGGCCTGAGGTAGCCTTTGTTTAAAGGGGAACAGAAAGGCGCCCTCCAGACAAGGGCTGTGCCCTCTATAACCATGAGGTGTTCACCTGCAGCAGCTACTCATGGAGAAGCTCAATTCAGGTATTCACTTAGCTTCCTAATGAGTCTGTTGATCTCCTCCGTGGTGGCCTCTCTAGCCTTGGCATCATTCCAATGATCTAATTGTTGAATCTGTACATGCAAATGGGTTGTGATTACTCAATTATCTTAGTGAGTGGGAAGGCCTGATCTTAACAGTATGTCCCTTTAGAGCATGGATATTATCAAATGTAAGGGGATGGTTTCCTTTGCCAGTGCTTGCACGTTCATGAGGCTTTTGCACGTGACTGGAACTTGCAAGGTGACTGTAGCATCACTTCACTGCTGATGTGGGAAGCTGGTGATTTGCAATTTCAGATTTTTCTGAATGAAAAAAAACGGATGAATAATTCATACCCGAAACTCTGAGTGCCTGTTCCATCAGCTGTTAATCCCATTACTGATTAACAGTGCTTGTTTCTTCCCATATTACCTAACAGCTCTGCTCTCACGTATGACCTCGGGGCAGTCAACTCTGTTAACGAGAATGCGGAAGTGCAAGACAGGATCAGGCAATGCCAGAACTTCTTTAAAAGCTCAAGTTGGTCTTTATCTGCTGATTTGTTTCTAGTATCAAATAGGCCAGGTGGCTTGTTGTCTCCTTGCTTACTGTAGATGTTGAATCTCAGACCCAGGGGTTTAGGTTTCATTTTCCTCTGAAGTGGACCGTATATTGGACATGTGAGGTACAAATTACCACACTAACAGTTCCATATTGGGGTGAGGATGATGCCCTTAGTGTCAGGATGTTGGCAAGTGTCAGCTTGTGGCATCTTGCAGAATCATTAATGCTTTGCTGCAGTTTGGTCATCGTTGGTGCTCTTATCAGCACTGAGCTTAGTCTTTCCGGTTTAGTCATATTGGAAATAACCAACAGAGATTACAGAGATGCTGTTCTACTAACAGTTGCCTCTTCTCCTCCTCCCTAAAAGACGTGGTGTCTTGCTCTGCATGTGCAAAACACCTGATGTGGCAGCTGTCACATAAGAGAAGGATGTGGGACCAGTGCTTTATTTTCTCCTGGGCAGCCTGGCACTCCCAGGTGGGAGAAGTCCACCTTTCCCTAAGAGAAGGGCTCCCAAAACTGGGGTCTGGCTCTTGCGCAGCTGATGACATGGGCAGTATCCTTTAAAATATTGAGTTAAGGAATTTAAAACCTCAGTCTATTTTCTATAATGCTTAGTACCACTGTCTGAAAATCCACAAGACCCCCTTCGGTACAAAGCCTTGAGTCAAAGTAGTTTCTTAGTCAAATCTGCAGATTTGTGTTGGTGCACTATTAAAACCTCTTGGCTAAATGACAAGTGCTGTTCTAGGTTTGTTTATGAAATGTGGATGGTGGGGGTGATGCCTTACTTGAACTTTACAGGGCTGTACATTTTTGGGTCTACTCTGTCTACAGCAAACATTAAAGCAGCGATCTGCTTGTACTCAACTGAGTAGCCTTACTTACCATGAGGAGTCGTTCACATACTTAGAGCCAAGTGTATCTACCACTATTAGTGACACAAATTTCAGCTGATTGATCACTAAAATTTTGCAGCTTAAAACCTGTGTCCTGAAAGCAACGTTGCATTTGTATAATTAATACAATCCCACTTAAATGTATAGAAAATATATTAAAAAAAATACGTGTATGACAAAGAATTTCACATATCCTAAGTTTAAGTCTTTTTTAAGTGATAATAATAATAAGGAAGTAAATTCCTGACTGACTGGAACAGGACATGAACTCCTAATAGAAGCCTGCTTCAATAACTTTGGCTCTCTTGAGTTGTGGAAACTTGATGTACCCAGAGGCTGGTGGATTCTGAGTAAAACCTGAACTGTTGGCAGCTTCCCTGACTGAATGCCATGGGTGAGTGTGGTCGGTCACTTAAATCTCACTCATCAGGACTGAGCATTTTAAATAGAACATTTCTTACTAATATAAAAATTCTGCAAGTCCAAATCTGAGATTTTTATCTAGTAAATAATTTGTACTGCTCTTTATGGATGTGGTTTACAGCAAATACTAAATAACAAATAACTTCCAAAAATGTTGTCTTAAATCCTTGGGTGCTTCACAGTTTTCCAAGGTTTGGAAAATTTTGGCCGTGAGAGAGGGAGTTTTAAGAATTCTTGCTGGTCTTCTGACAAGAGAAAGTCAGTGACTTTCACCTCATGTGCTGGGAGACGAGAAAGAAGGTGTGAATCGTGTGAATCAAGACGTAGAAACCAAGTAAGAAAGCGCTTTCGACTTAGTTTCCTCTCTCTAGTTGGGAAACGTATTTCCTGGCAAGGGTAGGAGAACTGTAATCGATTTGAATTTGTGCTAGGTTTTGTTTTGAGCCACTGATAATTACTTTGTTTGCTTTTCCATCAGTTACCATCCAGGAATGAGAATGTTGGTTTGTACACCTGGTTTGTAGGGTTATGTGTGTTTACTTCTACTCTTTGGTCTGTTTGGGTAGAATAATGTTATTTTTCGATGCAAAGGCTCTGGCATGTTTCAATTTTACTCTTGGATGGATAATAGGAGCTTCTAGTTCTTGCTTGAGGAACAGGATCCCTTCAGTCTACTCCCTCACGTCAACAAAATAATGAACCTCGGAGTTGGAGTGAGCAACGTAAGCAGCATGCAGAAATGAAAGAAAAGTTGTTTTTCTTCATTTACTTTAGGAGAGACAGACTAAAGACTGCTGCCCCTCCTACAGTGTACTCGGAGCTCAGCTGAAATCCGATGAATCCATTGACATACTAATTTTCCTGTCTAACATGAGACGGGACTGTCCATCTCAGCAGAGAGCGACACTGTTGTTTGTTTCATAAGCACGTTCAGTGCTACTTCAGCACTTCTGTACCTTCTGTGAATTTTTCCCAGCAATCCCCTCTTGGGAAATGAAGAGGAAGCTCTGTAGTTTCGCTTTCTTCAACTAGATTTCCTTTTCTGACCATTACTTTGAGAAGAATAGCAAGTTCCACCACACCACCTCCCTGGCTGTTTCTCAGGATGGATGTATATGATAAGCATTTTCACCAAAGGGGAGTGATATAACAAAACTCTGTGTGCTTTATTTCAGACTCAGGCTGCGACTCTGTGACTGATACAGAAACAGAAGACGAGAAGAACCTAGTTTACTCCCACAGACTTGCCATGAATGAAGAACATGGATCGTCCAAGAGCACTGGGGACCATCTGGTGGTACAGCCTGACCGCATACGGTGTGGGGTACTGTATGTCCACTCCTTGGGCTCTATTCTCACTGTGGGCTGATACAACCTGCTATGCTGCTCTGTAATGGACAGCTTTACAAGCCTGGCAATTAGTTCCTAATTCCTTTTCTATCACTGAAAGAATTAAATCTAAATAATTTTATGACTCTAGCTTTAATCAGTTTGTAAATCTAGTTGATAAATCTGGAGTTTTGTCAGTTTACATGTATGTATCTGTGCTGGTGCAAGCTGTAACAGAAGCCACTTGCCCAGTTACTTCATGACTGGAAGATGCTCATCAAAACCATTCAGGACTGTGAAAATGACAGATGACAATTCATGTGTTAGTTGCAATGACAATAAAATCCCTCAAAAAGGGACTTAAAATCAGTGTTCTTGTGAACCCGCATGTAGTAATGCCTTTTCTCTTAGGTGCAGACAACAATTTATGTTATCATGAAATGCAAACTGGATGGCGAAGTGAAAACTGAAGTTGAATTCTCTCCAGAGAATGCATCACCTGTACGTGTGCTGGCCGAGATGGAGAATGAGTACACAATCTCTGTGGAGGCTCCAAGTAAGCTGGGCTGAGATTTCTCCCTCTTCTCCTCCCATTGCTTCCTCTCTATCTCAACCTGCCTGGCCTGAAAAGTGCCAGAGGGATAAGGATAAAGATTGAGGAAAACTTGAGATCAGGCAATCTCGAACTTGTGTTCTCATCTGTGATAACTTTAGCGATGAGGAACTGAGACAGGCTGCTGCTGGGGGGGGGCTCTGTATTCCCCTCAGCAGTGGCAGAGTTGCAGCGTGGAGACACCTTACTGGGAGTTGTGAGAGCAGACTGCAGCTTGTAAAGTGCTTTGAAACTTTACTGTGTGTTATAACTACCTGCATATCAGCATTGGTAGGGCACCAAGAGAAGGTAAATGCCAATAAATAATTGCGTGACTGTAACAGCACATGCTTCATGTGTGACGATCTCTTTGTGATCAGAGCTGAAACTATTTATTCTGGCTTGCCTTTTTAGTTTAGGTCACTCTAGGTATTTACACTTTGAAAACTTCAGGTTGTCTAAACTTCAGGTTCATGATTTCAGAGCCTTACAGGTTGATAGTAGTTTCCCAGCATGATTTTATTTAATCTGCTTTGATCTATTTTCTTGAGGAGTTATTGTGACGATAGAGACTAGTAGTCACTTACAGCAACTGCGGTAAAGTCAGTGAGGGGGATTGATTTAAAGAAAGTGGTCTCACCCACATAAAAATATTCAACTAAATCTGTCTTAAATCAAGGCTTGTAGTTTAAGCCTGGACCTGGAAAATAAGTTGCGCTTTGAATTATAAACATGACCTTCACATTGATGGAGTGTACAACTATCAGTCTCGGCAGTTGCAGTTTCTAACAGTAAGATAAATCTATTTTTGATTCCTTTCATGTGTGACTGTAACTATTTCATCATTTCCTGAGTTGTTAACAGGCAAGCATGTATGCAGGGAAAGATTAATTTCAGTGGGATTCAAAATATTTGGGTTTCAAAGTTGCAAATCTAGAATTCTTTTAAGTTGGTTCCAGAGTAGTGACGCTGACAGGGATTGCAGAATCTCTAGTGACTTTTCTGGTTTCTCTCCCCTTACTTCCCAGCTCTCATATTTTACAGCACAGTTTAGAGGCTGGTCCAGAGAAAGCCGGAGATGGCGAGACTTGAGGTTTTGGGGTGGTGTGTTGTTAACAGCAGTGTTCTAGACTAGGATTAGCAGAGGACCTAACAGGTCACACGTTATGTGCTATGGCTACAAAGAAGGTAGCTCCAAAGTACTTTCTGACCTAGTTTTCAGACCAACATAATCCCCTTTTTTTCCTGACTCTTCATGAATTCAGTTACAAAGAAACTCTTTTGGTATCCAGCTGGCAGTGTGTCCCAACTCCTATCCTCGGGGTATTTGATGCGGACTCCTTCTGCACTCTTAATGGGTGATTTCTTGTCTGTCTTTTCAGATTTAACTTCTGGGACAGTGCTTCTGCAGATATATTCAGGGGATTTGATGGTGGGAGAAACAAGCATCACCTATCACACCGACATGGAGGAAATCAGCAGTCTCTTGGCCAATGCGGCCAACCCAGTGCAGTTCATGTGCCAGGTAATGACACCAGCAAAGAGCTGCTTTGAAAACCACTTCTGTCAGAGGCTACACAAGTGGAAATAAGCAAAAGCACTTGCCATGAAGTAGCTCTTCTGAAATGAAGAAATGCAAGGTCATTTAGGGATTCACCTCTCAAGGAAGTAACAGTGTTCTGTGCTTCTCGTTGCATGAGTGACTTTCTCATAGTGCTCTGTCTTGTTACGGGGTGTACAGTCTGCTCAGATTAATGATACTCTGTTTCTGGTCCAGGAAGGTATTTATGTTCTTAGTTTGACCTGAACGTTGCCACTTTCAGTGTCTATGCCTTCTGTTTTCTGATATGCAAAATAAATTTATGCTAAATAAAGAAACACCTTATAAATCTGACCTTAACTGAATCTCCAGACTCCCCCAAACAAAATCACTTTCCATTTATACCTAGGCCTTTAAAATCGTGCCGTACAGCATAGAAGCACTGGACAAACTGCTGACTGAATCACTGAAGAAGAACATTCCTGCCAGTGGCTTGCACTTGTTTGGAATCAACCAGCTGGAAGAAGAAGATATGACAACAAGTAAGTTAAAAGATTTTTGTTTTCATTTTAAACTTCATCTGTATCAGTTAATGCTGCAGTGTGTGGTACCTGCACAGACTGTCTCAAAAATCTTGGATCTCAGCCCAGGAACCTAATTTTCTGAAGTCTCTCAAAGGGGGATTGCCCTTGGGTTTTTTTAAACATCCATTGGTCTCTCTTCCTTGCACTGTGACAGATGCAGCTATGTAGACAGTGTCAAATACAACCAAGGTGAAAAGATGATGCTCCCCAAAACACCTCACTTGTTCTTCTCCCAGTTCCATATGGTATTTCTTCCCAGCCCAGTCCTTTTCCCCCAACCCCATGATTCTACTCTAAGGTGTACAGTGGATTGGTGCAGTTGGATTGGTGTGGTACCATGAGATGGTTGCCTTCAGTAGCTGGATCCTACTGGAGTGATGATCCAAGAGATCATCTGTGATCCTGTGCAAACCTGTGATCCTACATATGTTAAGGTGTTGCAGTGCCAAATTCCCCACTAAAGCTCATAGGGCTCAAGCCTGGAGATGCAGTAGATACCTCCGTTAATTTGGGTGGTTTGGCTCCATTTTGAGATAGGATATGTATTTTTCAGGGCTTTCACACCTGCTTTGGTGTGTGTGTTTGCTAGGAATTTAGTTTCCTCCCTACTGGCTTTGCTGCTGGGGAGAAACTTAGATTTTTAACAGGCTTCTGTTCTCACAGATCAGAGGGATGAGGAGTTGCCAACGCTGCTTCACTTCTCTGCAAGGTACGGGCTGAAGAACCTCACTGCCTTGCTGCTTACCTGCCCTGGAGCGCTGCAGGCCTACAGTGTAGCCAACAAATACGGCCACTATCCAAACACCATAGCAGAAAAGCACGGCTTTAAGGACCTCCGCCAATTCATTGATGAATATGTGGTAAGAAGGAGCAGCAATTCCTTCTACATTGACCTACAGCGGGTGTTGGGTGGTGGCACCAAGGTTGGCAGGAGCGATGGGGGTTGATAAGGGGTGCAATCTGGAGTGGTAGGTGTAGAAGACAGACATCCAACCACGCTGAGAGGTTCCGGGCTGGAGGATTGGGTGCATCTGTGGAGCTGGGGAAATTCTTGGGGAGAATCTTCCAGCTTCTTTGGAAGTTCAACAGCGCACAGAGCAAATAAGACTGAAGCAGAGACTGCTGCACTGGGTTTCCTTATCATCCATCTTATCTAATGAAGTTTCTACAGGGATGTAATTGGTACCTGGTGTACTCTTCTAACCTCTCATTTTGGCAATACAGCCCCTTCATCCCACTTCAGGGAGCAATATGGGAACAGAATGTGTTTGGGAAGGTGCTCTCTGACTGGATTGCTTATTAGCTCATTCACAGCTCATCTGCGTAGGCTGCCTACTCCACCCTAAATCCATTTCTTCCTGCATTAGGACAGTTGTCCATTCCCTGCTTGGGGAGCCCAGTTCCAAGTTCAGTTGTCTTTGCACTAACCCTGTTTCCAGAAAAAAAGCACTCTGACTTTTCCAGATTATGACATGGACCAACTCCAGCTGCATTAGGCAATTATTTCCGTGGGTCTGCACGGGATTTACCCTTTCTTTTCCATTTGAGTTGTTTCCAGCCTGTGCCCTTCAAAATCACAAGCAGCTCCTTGACTCGGATCATGTGAATTCTTGAGCAGATTTTATTTGCTTTGGCTTTCAGGTGAAACGTTGTGTGTGGTTCTTAGACTTGTGGTTTGCTTCTTGGCATAAGTATGAATTTAGGGTTATACATTAGACCTAAATAAATGTCATTCTGTGTTCTCAGAGCAGGATGGCTGCAGAAACTGTCAATTGTGTGATTAAAATTTTTGCATTGGGGTAAGTGAGAAACGTTTAGGAAGCCCTTCCAACCTCACTGCAGTACTGTGCTTCCCCTGTGTCCTCCTCTCCACCAGCACAATGACAGAGCTGTCTGAGTAGGTCTTGCTTATTGACCATCAAGCTGTCTGTGCAGCTTATCTGTGTATCAGAGCACACAAGTGATCTGCACCAGTGTGTCCGCTGCAAGGGAGTGACAAGAAGCGCTCTGGATTTAGTAGCAGTACTGCTGTGGGTGTCTGAAAATCCCAGTAAACCCCCTACTTGCCTCCTTTTCTCTCTGCACCTCCCTAAAGCATCATGTGAGCTACATGCCTGACCAATTTTGCCTGTGGAGGAAAGCGTGTGTAGACAGTTTTGACACACATGCCCTGTGGGTTGAAGGCCCATGAGGTGGCGGTTATGGATGGAAGAGCATCTTGTAGTACTGCAACTGATTAAGGTGGCTGTGCTTGTGACACAGTTGGAATCTGGGGAGGAGGCTGGGATGAAGCTTTACATTTTTCTCCCTTGTTTGGTTTGATAAAGACCTGCGTGGTTTGGTGAAGATCTGCGTTGCCCTCCCTCCCCACCCAGCTCATGTTACAAAGATGTGAGAAAGGGTTCTGCTGTCCTGGGAGTCGGAAGTCGCCCGTGTTACACGCACTGCTGCCAGCTGTGAGGTTTCCTGTTAATCTTACAGAAGAGGGTCTGTGCACTCCCACTCCGGGTGTTAAAGTGCTGCTAATACCAAGAAACTGAAACTGAATCTACACCAAAGCTAGGACTTTGCTGTCTTGTAAGCGCTCTGCGTGTGGCAAAGCTTTCCCCCTTATGGTCAGCTACTCTTTCCTCAAAATAGCCTTTGATAAACGCCTGTGTTTTTAGAATGAGCTTCGCTTATATTCTAGGGGTTTGCAGACATCAGGTAAGACGTGAAATTGAGGGGGTGAGAGGCTGTAGCGGCTACTCAGTATGTGTCATCATCAACTTGTTTCACCCTCATTTTGTGTTATTACAATATAATTCTTGAAGGCTGGGCCTACACAGCTGTAATGGGGATTTAATTCTTTTGAGAAGCCTTAATCTTTGCAAATGGATTGCATTTAGAAGGGGTTTTTCCATCAGCAATGGGAGAGTTGAGATATCTTTTGCTCGCTTTGATTCTCCAGATTATTTATGTAAATGAAACTTGTACTTTTTTTTACTTGCCCTCTTTCCTCTCCAGGAAACTGCAGATATGCTGAAGACTCACATTAAGGAAGAGCTGATGCAAGGCGAGGAGGATGAGTCCGTTTATGAATCCATGGCTCATCTGTCCACTGACCTGTTAATGAAATGTTCCTTGAATCCTGGCTCCGATGAAGAGCTTTATGAATCTATGGCTGGATTCGTCCCTGGTCCCCCCGAAGATCTCTGTATGTATATACATAGAATCACAGAATAATGGGATGGTTAGGGTTGGAAGGGACCTCTAAAGGTCAGCTAGTCCAAGTGCCCTGCAGTGAGGAGAGGCATCTTCAACTGGATGAGGTTGCTCAGAGCCCCCATCCAAGAGGGCTGAGCTGTTCCGTCTCTCTTAGATGTGGTAACGCCTCAGCTGAGTTACAGTGTAAGGGCTGGTTATATCTTTTCTGCTTGAACCACAAGGAAACCATGCTCCAGCTCCAGCTGATAAAATTGCTCTGAACCTTATTTTAATTGTCAGTGGACAGGATCAGAGCATTTCCCTCTGTGCTTTAAGGATGACCTGAACCAGCGAATTAGCATTTGAAAGAGACAAAATTTTCTGCTGTGTCTTGCTCTCTTGAGGCCCAGGGGCACTGACTTAGAGACACAGGTGGAAAAGCACACTGTATAAAATGCATTTTACTGACCACCATGAAAAGGAAAAACGGGAGCTGAGCTTGTTACCTCAACAGCTTGAGAACACAAAAAAAGTTAATATCTAGAAACAGGTGTACTGAAAAGATTATAATTGAAAAATCAATATTCATAGTGAGGCCGATTGCAAATATCAAGTTAAGTAACTACAGTAAGCAATTACTTATCTAACTATTTGGTCTGGCTTCATCCCACTGAATTATTTTAGGATTCCCATGATGGGCAGGGAATCTTGCTTATTATAGATAGAGTACCTGCATAAGGACTTCTAGTGTTTCTGCAGTTTGAAGTGTGCTGCCTCAGGGGAAAAGCTTTCACACTGAAACGCTTTTTTCTCACAGACTATATCTGTCCTGGGCTGGTTTTCTTCACTCTTAGATCAAACAATATTATAAAACATGGTTTTCATTGATTGTGGAGTCCAGAAGATTGTTGATTCTTGGCCTGAAATCATAAACTCTTCTCTGCAAAGTTGTGTTTGACTGCTGCAAGGATAGTTTTGCTACCAAACCCAGGGTTGTTCTGCCTTCAGGTGGAGATGAGCAGTAAGGCCGGTTGGACTCCTCAGGAACAAAGCTGGTGCTGTTTTTCACAGTAATGGGGGTGAGAGTTTCTAGATTTTTTGGAAGCTCTGCCTGCAATCAGTGCACCTCTGAATGAGGTTCATTGACTAAGTCTGTGGAGGGATAAAAAACATGCTTAAAGCCACTAAGCTCAATGTGTATTCTTCTTCCACCCCTGAAATGTCCAGGTCTTCCAGAAACTACACCAAGGGATAGTCCTTTCTTGCATGCAAATCGAACTCCCTGTAATTTGCCACTTCTGAACTGAACTCTGAAAAGCCTCTCTGAAAATATTCTCATATTGGTTCAGATTTAGATCAGAATTGCTGCCTGTCGAGAAAACCATTGTCCAGCCCTGCAGACTGGTGGTGAAGGAACTACTTGTTTTAAGGTCCTTGTTTCTTCTTCTCTGCTGAAGATCACCACCTCCCTTAGTCTGCTCAGTGGCTTGTGTGCCTGTCCCCTTGCCTGTTTCTGTCAAACATGCCACAGTAAGTTAAACAGTTCAAGTACTTAGGTTTTACTGCCCTCCCTTCCTCTGATTGACAGATCTCAGGCGGGAGTTTGGCTGGTGTTCTGGGTGAATACACAAAGCAGAGCCTGCTCGGCTGGAGATGGAGAGCTACCAAAGGTTGCTATGGGATGGGAAGGGTTGTGCACTCAAAGCCTAAGTCGAGCTCCTTAAGCCACCTTAGAGGCAGAGGCTCAGCAGGCACATGTCCTTTAGGGGGAGCTTTTGCAAGCACAGCCACACCAGCAGGGTGGCAGAGGACTCCTAGATCAGCACTAGAAAATTCTCCTGGTCTGCAAACGTGCTGAAGGCTCTGCAGGACCAGTAAGACTAAGATGAAAACCCAAGCTTTCACTTACTGTTCCTTTACTCAAAAGCAGAGCTGAATGAGCCTGCATTTTGAAATGTTTTCCTTGTTGGTGAGAGGGTGTATATGGCTTATCTGTAATATATCAGCAAGGAGTGTGTGTTTCCTGCTGCTTCTGGAGTTCTCCAAGTGTATTGTTCCTGCACACAAATCTCCATTACCTTGCACTCAGGAGTCTTTTACTAAGAATCTCTGTGTTTCTTATGTAGCCTGTTAGTCTTTGCCTGAAGAATACTTACAGCTTGTGTGAGCAGTGCTTAAAATCTAGCTGTATTATAAGAGGTAAGGTTAAATGGCACAATGTTCAACACTTAGAGCATTATTTTCTCTCAAAAGAAAGTTGTTTCTATATTATTTAGAAGACCAGCGCACAGGCAAGTCCTCACTGAAATTAGTGCTGGCTGGTTTAGAACTGCAATCATAGGCAAAGGTTTCAAGCTTTTGTACTGACTTAAAGATCTGTGAGGATGAAGAACTCTCTAAGAAATCATAAACAACTTCTACTGAGGTACTTTCTCCAGGTCAGAGTAGCCCTTCTGTGAGTAGTTATGGCTCTAGAAGACAATACTTGGGCTATTTTAAGTGTAGGTGTACCATGGCAGCGTGCCCATTTATTGTGATCAAGATATACTTCCACCAGAGTTCTTTCAGACACTGATCAAAGGAAGGTTAGATACCACTGGGCTGATGTATGTGGCATGAACTGGTTTAGAATAAGGTAACACAGGACTGGAGCCATTGTAATGAGTTACAAGTAGTAGCAATTCTTTGGATATTGGAGTGTTCTGTTAGTTCTTGTATTCTTCATCCTGCTTTTAATTTTCTGATGCATTTGGTCCTGGGGAAGCATTTACAGAGAAAGGGCAGAAGCTGCGCAAGGGCCAGGTTTTGCTGAAACTGATGCCACTAGAGTTGGTTGTTAGTTGTCCCTTCAAGTTTTGAGATGAATGATGGAATTAAAGGGCATGGAAAAGGTTTTGTTCATGTACAGAACATGCCTCCCCTTCTGCTGGAGGGGAGCATTATTTCTTAGGTAGGTCTTAATGCTCTGAGCAGTTTAGATTAAATAAAGTACTCCAAATCAGGGGACTTCACTAGCTTCTGCTGTTGTGTTGTTTGCTCTTCTTTAATAATG
The DNA here is from genome assembly GCA_013400055.1 of Nycticryphes semicollaris. Taxonomy (NCBI): domain Eukaryota; kingdom Metazoa; phylum Chordata; class Aves; order Charadriiformes; family Rostratulidae; genus Nycticryphes; species Nycticryphes semicollaris. The sequence goes on from VXBJ01003652.1 coordinate 513,018, forward strand.
AGATTGTATTGCCTTATTTAATTTCTTATCATTAATCTAATTGTTCCCGCTTCAGAAGAGCACTTCCCCTTTAACTACACTTTTCAAATACCTGTGAAGTCAAACATAGTTTTCCAGAATATGCTCCGGGTTGGTCCGAGTTACCGACAAATGTCATTTAGCTGAGTCACACACTGCAACAAACAGCAGCTGATTAGCAAAAAGTGAGAGTTATCTCCATTATATCAGTCTGCTGCTCTCAGCTACAGCATCAGATACAGTGCTTTGCTTTTCCTGCTTTCCTTTCACCAGCACCTCCCGCTGATTTTTCTTTTTTTAATTATTATTTTTGGTAAAACAGTATTTTGAGTAGGCTGGAGTTGTGTGCAGGGGAGGCTCTGAGAGCTAGGACCTTTGAAGATGCTGAAAACCTGTTTGATTTGATTTGGGTGAAGATTAAACCGCCTGGTTTGTGCGTGTGTGCCTTATTATGCTCTTTCACTTGGGGACAGAGTTAGGCTCTATTTCTTCTGTCCGAGGCCAGACAGTAGACAAGGGCTGGTGGAAACAAGTCTGGACTCTTGGCATTTGTGTCCTTGTCTAGGAACTGTGTGGACAGTCCCATCCTAAATAGTGTGAGTTTCATGCAGAGATTTAATCCTTTGCCCTGGAGAGTTTCAGCTGCCTAAAATCTGTTGTCTTCTACTGTAATTTACAGATCTCCAACACCTAAAGAATAGATGTGAGTTCACATATAAATACGTTGTGATGCCCTTATTCTACTCGCTTGCATATCCTTTCCCCCCTCCACTATTTTTATTCTCTTGAGACCAACCTTTCAACACTGTTCTCTTTGTTTTATTTCTTTTTTCTTAGTTAATCCCCGAAACAGCAGCCTCCTTGTTATCCTTGAGCAAACTGAGGGAATTGTGCACAAAAATGTAACTGCTTATGAAGTTGTGAGTTGTTGTTTATGCCAACACATTGAAGCCTTTGTCTTGCATAATAAAGGGCTGGTCTCTGTGAAGAAGTAGCTTATTTTGTGGACAGGAATACCTGGCATCTCGTGTTTGCAGATGTCTAAAGGGGGGAAAGGTGTTACTACTTTGTAAAGGGTGCCTACACATGGATATTTTAGCTGTTGGGAAAGGTCTGTAGGTCATAACTCATATTCTGACTGCCTCTTTGCAGGTGGGTTGAGCTCCCTTCTGAAGCCTTAAAACCCTGCAAAGGGAAACTGAAACTCTTTGTGTAAATACCTTTTAACTACTAAATTCTGACATCTAGGAATTACTTAGCCATCTTCTTGCTAACACTTCAGACCAGCTTTCCCCAGTAATCTCTGGAAAATCTAGGGACCTTTCCTGTGGTACCCAAAGTTTTGTGTGCACCACCTTCTTGTCACTTCTCTCACTGGTCTATTTTTGCAGCAAGTGTAATAGAAGGTGTCACTGATGAAGTCGAGGACTTCTGTTCAGTGTTGGAACATGGGTGAGATGTTGGGTCTCATCTGTGTCCCAGACAGGCCTGTGTGCAAGAGGTTAGCGAGGTGGCAATTATGTCTTCTAAGGAGAACTAATTTGCTGATTAAATTAACAACATTGACTATGTGGTAGAAACCAAACCCTGCAGTATCCTGTTGCACCGCTGCATCAGTTATCCTGAAGAGCATAATTGAATGAAAGGAACTTTGCACATCTGTCCCATTCGTTCTGCCCCCAAATCCATAAAGCACGGGCTTCCCTCTGGGCCTGTATTTGCTACAGATTCACTTCTAAAAGTTACCTTAAAAACAATCAAGGTGGCTGCAAGGTGGAAAAATGGCTCTACAGAAAAATACAGGTCTGTAGTGCTGATTCTTTAGGATGATCAAATGTCAAATCTGTGCTTCCATGTAGTGCAGCGGTACTTAAGTGAGCGTCACGTTAGGTTGGTGGTGAGCAGATCAGCTTCAGCAGCGTGAAACTTGGCGTGGAGCTCGGAGTGCTTAAGAGACAGCTGGTGAGGTCAGGCCACACAGCGTGCAGTATTGCTCTGGCTCTGCCAGAGGTATCCTTGGGAAGATAAAGCTTGGTTGGGTGTATTCACATGACTGTCAGTAGGTCCTTCAACAATTAGTCTTAAAAAAAACCCCAAAACCAAAACCAACAACAAGGCAAACCCTCAACATTCTTCTAAAAAAGTAAAATATTGCTAGCATATTCTTATCTCTTTCTTATAATCTCCTCAGCTTTGCAGGAAAAAAATAAGAAAGGTCAGAAAATATGAAAAAGAAATTTATAGATAAATATTTTGTATCTCATGTAACCCAAACAATCTAGTTCATGTGGTAATACATAATTCACAATATGCCTCAATTCACTTGTGTCAATAAACCTCAGCAGTTCATTTCTATCACTCTTGGTTTTAATATCATTAGGAGCATGGTTACCTAACATTTTATTTTAGTTCTAGGATTAGTTTTAGGGTTATGATGAGGTTGACCCTTTTTTTAAAAGCAGAATTTTTCATGTCAAAACAATGACTTAACAAAGTATCTTATTGTTTGCTGTCACTGTTTTCTCAATACTGAATTAACACTTGACCCTCTAAACACCTTCCAGTCCAACTAATTAACTCACTTGGCCGTTTTGACTTTCATTCAATAAACAAAGCCAATACTATCTTCTGTGTTACAGGCAAATTGCCCTTAATGTCTAGTTTTGCCAAGTCACAGAGTTTTCCTCTCAATTCGGCCTCTCGGGAGCACAGTGCAGAGGCCAAAACCTTCATCTGGCCAACACACTCGCAATAATAACTAATCCTCAGTGCTTTCTTGGAGCCTTGTCAGAACTTCTCAAATAAGTGACGTTAGTCACCCTCCAGCATAAGCATCAGGCAGAGGTTTGTGCAGAGTAGATTGAACACAGCAACCCAGGAGCCTTTTTTATTTGAAGCAAACATCTTGTCTCTTCGATTTTCACCATAGACCAAAGGTCCAGTCAGAAATACCACGTCACTTTATTATATTACATTCATCCACATGTTTAAGAGTGTAATCAACAGGTTCATCTTTCTGATTTATATTTTTTTCCCCAGATGTGGAGATGCTTCAGTCCAAACCAGACACTCCAACTGATGGAAATGAAGTTTCTCTGACTACAAAAGACTCAATGCTCCGCAAGTTTTTAAAAGGTGGGCCCTGTTTGGAGAGAGGGACGGCAGTAGCGCTGTAAAAGCAATTAAATAGAACTTGAGATTTCTCCTTGATCTGTTAAGGACAGGCACTCATCCACACTGTTTGCCGTGGATAATAGCTTTGCCTTGGTGGGTACACATGAGGGACAACAGAAAAAGCAGCCTGTGAGGTGATTTCACAAATGCAATTAGTTTCTTACCAAAAAAGAGGACTAATTTCTAGCTGCAATCCCTGCCTACCAGTGAGTGCAAGCACACAGCTGGTAGCTATTCAGGAATGGCTGTCTTCTGTCCTTATCTTAGTGACGGGAGTTCTGGCGTCCTGACGTGGGTGCAGACTCCCCTTATGGGGCAGAGGCTGAGTGCAAAGTATAGCAGCGCCAGCTAGTGCTGAATTTTAATGTAGATGTTTTAGTCAAAAGTCTGTCTGTTGAAAACAGCAGCCTGGAAAGTTGAAAAAAAAAAACAACTGCTGGCTCCCAAACCTGATCTATGCTCTGCCTTCCCTGACCAAAGCCAGGCCTTCACTCCATGCTATCCCCACTGGGCACGATTGGGTTTTCCGAGCCTTTTCCTGACCCACCAGGTTCTGTGGGATACAGGTTTATTTTTTGTGGGTGATCCAGCTGCACTCTGAGCAAGATTAAGTCTGGGTTTCTTAAAATAATCACTCTCTACAACGACTTGAATGGGCATTGTAGAGAGGCTGGTGCTGGTCTCTTCTCACAGGGAATTAGCGCTAGAATGGCTTCAAGCTGCAACAGGGTAGGTTTAGGCTGAACATTAGGAAAGAGTTTTTCCCAGAAAGAGTGGTCAGACCCTGGAATAGGTTGCCCAGGCAGGGGGTTGAGTCCCCATCCCTGAATATGTTTAAGAGTTATCTAGATGTGGTGTTGGGGGATCTGGTGTAGGGGAGAGCTTTGTAGAGCGGGCCTGATGGTTGGACTCGATGATCCCAAGGGTCTCTTTCAACCTGAATGATTCTGTGATTCTATAATTTTGTAACTGTTCTGATCAGTTAATTAACTGGAACTAATTGATCTAACTGTTCCTTGAGTTCTTAAAAACAGTTACAAGATTTTCCACTGTAGTTTCTTCACCAAAACAGATGGTACTGCCATAGTGGCTAACACCATGCTACTAGATGCTAATGGCTTTATCGAGTTGTATCTTGAAGGCCTTTGGCACTTTAAGTTACTGCAAAAGTGGATAGTTTTGCCTGTGAAACGGCCAGCTTGCTAAGAAGGAGGGATGCAGTGTTTAGTGAAGTGGCTGATTGTTTTTCTTACAAGCTCTGCTCTGTTACAGGCAGCAGCGTGGATGTGCCAGATTCAGAGGAAGGAGTTTACCAGCGGTACGGTGAAGATGTATACTACTCAGTGGAACAAGATAGTTTTCCGCAGGAAATGGCTAGCAGACCTCCAGTTCCTGTTCCAAGACCAGAATCCAGCTCTCCGCAGCCAGACAATGAGCTGTACATCTCCAAAAGTGAGTGAGTAGGGTGCCAGGACCTAAACTGTAGATTAATTAGCTGTAGAATGACCTTGACATGGGCTCCAGTTGCCCAAAAAATGACAAAAAAGTCTACACATTTTTGAGACATGAGAATTATTTGGCTCTGGAGTATATATTATTGTATCCTGAGGTCTTGGCCTGAGCTTGGGTTTTAATGAAAGCAGTAGGATGACAGATCACCCCCAAATGGCAGATCACCCCCAAATGGCATAAACAAATCTAATAGGAGCGTTCCTGATATTATAAGGATACAATCAAATTCTGTAATGATATCATTGATTCAATGGCATTTGTATAGGACATGATTCTATACCTCAATGCAATCCCTAGGTGGGGTTTAATTGAAACTGAAGAAGATTGTGCCTCTTAATTTGCTAGGCAGTTTTGGAAATCCTGGTTGTATTTCACAAAACATTCCATCAAGAACTACAGCAACATGTGGGAGAGTAATTTCAGTGACTCCTTCCTCCCAGGACAGGACTGTGAGGAAAGCATATCAGGTTTTCTCCTGGAGCTAAATTCTCTGAGGTCAATAGAAGGGGAGATCTACTGTACAACTCCTTTTCTTGTTTTCTTCAATGAACTTAGTAGGGTAAAGGAAGCTGTAATGCAGTATAGAATTGTATATGCTTCCCATATTCATCCTTGCTAGTTCTCTCTTTGTGAGATGCATTTCAGTATCTAAAGAGTGTTTGTTTTACAGTTTTTGCACAGAAAGCTCAAAGACCTGAGAATCTCTACGTTCCTAGAGGAAGAGTTAAGAAAGGTAAGTCAGAAGCTCACCCTGAAAATCTATGCAGTAATCCAAAAGCACATCTGCTGAGGTAGCTTCATTTGTGTGAAGTGTGACAGAATAGTCTATTTTATAAGGCTCTGGGGATAATTGTCCTATATGAGTGACCCGACCTTTCTGACCTTATGTGACATGGGAACCTTTATAACTGCAGAGTGTGAGAAGGGGAACCCTTTTGTCACATACTGTATGTATCCCCTGTCTTGGAGTTTATCCTCAGTCAGGACTTCATGAAGTCAATGTCCCACTTTTGATCTTTGGAATACAGCTGCTGCCCGTTGATTATTTCCCGGGATTTAACCTTTTGTGAACTGCTTGCCATTGATCTCTGCGCTTCCAGAACTGCATCCTTTTTTCTTTCACCCCTTATCCTCTACGCTATCAGAGCTTTCATCTCATGTTTTGGGAACTCCTATTTCTGTTGCAAATGGCTTACAAAGGGTGAGTAGGGTGATTTTTCACCTCTCTGTTTCTGGAGTTACGCTGTGCAGATTACCCAGGAAGAGTCTTGCTTTGTAAATGCCAAGGTGAAAGCTCTGGTTTCTGGATTGCTGAAGAAAGAGACATTTTTGCATTGAGGAAGCAGAGCATTTTAAGGAGTACATTTTGTGCTGTTCACTTAAATAATGTGTTTCAGAACACAGATTATCCCTGGGAGATATTTGCACAGGAGGCTACCTCTCTGCTGGGCTTTTAGCCCTGACAAATAGCAGGATGGCATAAGGACAAAACACTCTTGTGATTAGGGAAACATTCAGTCTGTAATACTGATTTTTAATTATTTTTTCTTTTTCTCTGCTATATCAAGGATGCTTGAGTTTCTTTATGTTCAGATAATATATAGGAGTGCAGATAATATTCAATAATACTTTTGGTGTTGTTTTCTCTTCAGAGACAATAGTCAGGCCTGTAAGGGACCTGTCTCAATCAAGCATCTACGATCCATTTGCTGGAATGAAAACTCCAGGTCAACGGCAGCTGATTACGTTACAGGAGCAAGTGAAAATGGGAATCCTCACCGTTGATGAAGCTGTGCTTCATTTTAAGGAGTGGCAACTGAACCAGAAAAAGAGATCGGAATCATTCCGGTTCCAGCAGGTACAGGCTTATTCTGCTGTTTTAAGAAATACAGCTGCCTCTTGAGGTGTACATCACGAGCTGTTCAGTGTGGGTATGGGTTTTTTTCCTGGTTGGAGCAGGAAGACTGGTAACTCAGTCCCCCAGCTAGCAGAGCTCTCCCCTGACAGAGGGGCCTGTTCCCACACAGCAGTTTTAAGCAGTAAGGAGCTGGTTTTACAGGTCTGTTTGTCTTGTAGTGGTATTGTTAGTTTGGGGAGGGCTGGACACTAGGAATTGGGCTGATTCCAGTTGGCTAAATTACCTTTCTACAGGTCACCTAATACCTACCAGCTGGCAGGGGACTTCTGTAATGAACATCTAGCTTGTGAGTTCTCATCTACTTTGGATCAGGGAAGACCCAGTTTCCCACATGGTGAATTGGCTTTAAAGTCCTATCTTGTAGATGCTCTCATCCCTCCCTGGGTGTTTGATGGCTCCAGGACTACATGTTCTTTGATGGGCAAGGTCTAACAACAACCATTAGTCATTTAGGTGGATTAGCTAAACGAGGGAGTCATTTAGTCTGATCTAGTTAAAGATGTCCCTGCTTCCTGCAGGGGGCTTGGACTAGATGACCTTTAAAAGTCCCTTCCAGCCTAACACATTCTCTGATTCTATGTTGGCAGCAGCAATGCAATGTCTGGTAGAGGCAGCAGACATAGTTTAAAACTTCCATTCTGAAAACTACTGCCTGCTTCTTTTGGAGCCTTTTTTTTTATGGTGCAGCACTCTGCTCTCACACTTGAGGGGCTGGTCTCCTCTGGGTGATGCTGTTTTGGGAGCTGTCGGAACAAAGCCAAGACTTCTCTCTTATTTCTCACTTGGAAGGGTTCTCTTTAGCCAGAAACAGAGGAATCCCTTCTGTCAATAAAGAGCACAGCGCTACTTTAGTAGATGTGTAGCGGAGAAGAACCCTATGAGCAGCTTTCAAAGTCTCTGTTCCAGACTTTCACGGTACAACAATTGCTCCATCTGCTTTTCCACCTATTCAGGGGTTTCCTCCTTTTACATACGTACCTATTTCCCTGCTGGAATTGTTGTCTTTTTCCCTTTCCACCTTTTTTTACCATAAGGTGCAGTGTGCTGCCACACAATGATGAAGAGACATTGCTCCCAGTTACATTTCCAGTTGTCCCCTCTGGCTTCAGTGGGGACATCCTGAACCCTTTCTGAATTGTCCCTCATGCTGTGGGATGTGTGGCAGCCTCCTCTGTCCTGGCAGTCAAAATCATCTCTGCATTAGTACAGAAAGGACTATGCAGTTGCTTGAACGTGGATCTCATTTCTCTGCCAGTGTCACAGTGGAAATGGAAAATAGAGTTCTAAACCTAATGTGCGGCTTATCTGTAACTGCCAGTGAGTCTGTGAACTTGACTGTCCTGGTTTGACACAATGAACATGTTAAAAAAATAATGAAAACCTAAAATATTGGCTTCTGAAAGGCCTGCATGGATTTCTGAAGGGAATGGATTAAAACCTGTTGATGTGGTTTGGACTTTAGCCAGGCCTAGCAGGCTTTGTTACAGCTTGGCTGCAAAGTTAGCTGAAATATAATATTGGTGTTGTCAGAAAGCTGCTCGTCCTCCTTTTTATCTGAAGCCCTGAAAAGAGTATCTTGTGATTATTGGTTTGGTTTTCTTTTTTTGTTTTTAAGGAAAATCTGAAACGGCTACGAGACAGCATAACCAGGAGGCAAATGGAGAAGCAAAAAAAAGACAAAAGTGCAGGTAACATTCTCTGATTCTGACATTCTCTGGTGGTGAAGCAGCTAACAATATTCAGGCAGAAATATCTCTGTGTGTATTGTAGTTATGTGATGTCTTAATATTCACATCCATGTGCCTGTTGGCTAAAACATAGGGATGTTACTTTATTCCTCAATTTTCCAGACTGCGGAAAGGATGTCCCCCATCTGCGGAGTGAACCTTAATTCATTCATGTGCAGTTATGATTGCCCTTAGGTCATTGTGTTTGACTTTGTACTGGGGTGCAAAGCTGTCTCTGAGGCTATACCATTCTGAGCCGTTCATTTTCCCTTCCAGATCTGGAAATTACAGTACCTATTCGACATTCTCATAATACTTTGGGGAAACTAGAATGTGGAATATATGAATATACCCCCAGGAAAAACGTTTTCCCACCAAAAAAGGAATTCAAGCGAGGAGACTGGAAAACAGAAAGCACATCCAGCACAACAAGTAAGCAAAACCTGACTGTCACCCTCTCTAGAGAAAAACTGGATGGAAAACACTTCTCCAGCCTGGAGTCACCTCAGGGGACAGATCCCGAATCCCAGCGCTGGCACTGCCACCCCAAACGCTGTGTGCCTCAGGCTGGCTGTTCTCAAAACTGTAAAAGCAATTGTAGGTACAGGTTTGGGCATCTTGTGTCTGCACCTCTGCAGAAGGAAAACCTGAAAGCTGAGCGGAAGATTCCCTTGAGCCTTCTCAGGGAAGGCCTATCCCCCGTCTTCAGGTCTTAAAAGCAAATGGCAGCTACTGCCTTAGAAAAAGAAGGATGCTCCCTTGCTGTGACTCTCAGCAGACAGTGTTCTCTTCCCATCTGAAAGGCAGTTATATTACAAGCTGGGAACCACTCTACATGTTTTCTTAATTGGTGTAGATAAAGGACAGCATTTTTAATTGGTAACTGTGGGGCCTCTCTGCGCATTTTTATTTTCTTCGGGTTTTTACTCGGTTTAATTTGTGCAAATTAAATCTCTGCATTCTTGCAGAAATCGTTAAGATTGTTTCGGTCCTTCGAAAGGGAAACCGAGTCCCAGTGAGGTTACTTCCTTTGTGGCTCTTGGCAAGATGTATCTGGCACACGTCCAGAGTAGGTGCCAGAGGCAGCTGACTGAGCCAGTAACATGCATTGTATAAGCAGTTGTGAGACGTGTTAACAAGCCTGTGGAGTTCCCTGCGTGTGCATTGGCTCTCTTCCCCCATGGTGTGATGGTGAGAAACAGACCCTAACGCAGTGTTTAGTGCTCCTAAGTGCTGCTGTTTATCCCAGCTGATAATGAGTTACCTCACCAAGGCTAGGGAGGGATTGCATCTTGGAAAAACACCCCTCTAGCCTTCGTTTCAGTACAACCTACAGGACATCATATTTGTGATTGGAACCAGCCACAGCAGCGTAGGATTTGTTTGTGAGCTCCTGTCCCCCTCAGAGATGGAGTGACTGATGGCAAAACCATTCCCTACTCCGAGTCTGTGCAAGTTAAATGGGTTTGCATAAATATTTGCTGAAGATTGAACAAACCTAAAATTTTTAGCTCTGCAATAGACTAGGAAACATTCCTGTGAAGAGTAAGGATCGTTATTGTTGTGAGAGGAGATGGTGAACAGCTCGAGCAGTCACTTATTCCAGGAATGAACGTGTGACAGTGCTCAGAGCCATCTACCTCCACTCAGTTATTCAGGACATGGGGACTGATAATTTAAATATACATTAAAGTTGGGTGTGTAACACTTGGGAAAATATTTATCTGACTTACCAGCTGGTATCGGTGTTGGATCTTCTCAGTTATAGATTATGGTTGGGAGGATTTAAGCAGAAACCTGCCTTATCTAGGGCAGGAAACTGCTCAAAGAAAGCAAAATAGAATGGTTTTGACCCTGTGGTCTCTGTTGTACGAAACTTCATTGTTTAGATTCTGAACATGTGAAAAATGACCGTGGAAATAAATGAATCTAAACCCGCATTAAATGGTGTGTGGCATGAGGTAGGCATGAGGTTAGAATTTTCCTTGAGTTAGTGATTTGCAATTAAGTCACCAGGATTTAATAACAGTTTGTTTTCTCTCGCTTACTCACTCCAGGTAGTGCCAGTAACCGCTCCAGCACTCGGAGCATATTGAGTGTCAGCAGCGGGATGGAAGGGGACAGTGAGGTAAGCTCTCACTTCTGCTGGTGACTGGTCCATTGATCCATAAGTACATGGCTTTGTTTTTTGTGCAAAGGAAAAGGAGCTGAGGGATGGCTTTGCATTTGCAGAAATGGCAAAACGTGGCCAGTTCTGTTGTGAAGCGAACAAGAACCAAATTCTGCTGGTCTGTAACCTCTTTTCTTCACTTTGTAGGACAATGAAGTCCCAGAAACAACTAGAAGCCGCAGCCCAGTTGCCCATCAAACAGAGAGGCTGCCTTTCCCAGAAAGGCCTCCCAGAGTGCCTCCTCGAGGCGCAAGCAGGTAAAGCTAAAATGCAGCTCAAACAGTTTTCAGTGAATCAATATGGAAGCCTCGGGCAGAAAGCAAGGCAGAGGAAGCAAATGTGTCCTCCCACAAAATCTACCAGGCTGTTGTCTCTAAACACACACAGTTAGGAATTCTCAGATCCTTGTTTCTCATCTGTAATACACAGTGGAATTGGTTCCCTAATTCATAACGTGCCTGTTTCAAAGCTGTTAATGTGGTCACACACTTGCCAAGAGCAGCACTACTGAAGCCCACAACACTTGCCATCATAAGCCTGACCCAGGTGGAGCAGGGTCTGGCCCCTGGCAGTGATTTAGCACTTGATCCAACTAAGAGGATCCTTTAGGAACACACCAAGTGTAATGCAGAGGGAATTCCCTTTTGGTATTCCCTTGGACTCTTGTTCTTTTTGCATATTTCAGATCTCCCCAAAGCACACTTGTTTTTGTGTATGATTGGCCTCAAAGAACTGTGCTGGTTTTATAAAAGGTGTTGAGGGGTTTTGCCTTCATTTGATCAGACCACCACAAACTTAACCTGTAAACTTTCCTTTAGTACAACTGGTGCAAGTCTATGAAGTCCAAGCCCCAGAGATTTATCTAAGTACAGATGCTAATAAGACTCTCCAACTATTAAAATAGTAATTACTAACGTGTGGGTCCAGTAAGTTCTGTGTGTTGGCTTGGCTCTGGCAAGAATGTAACTGGAATTTATCTGTAGTCAGTTTGAAAAATAAGATTTTAAATCTTTTGATCTCTTCCTAGTGCCCTTCATGTAGTTTTCAGGAGCAAGGTGCTACACTATCAGAGTTTTACTCTGACCAAGTATCACAGCATCTCTTTCCAGTAATAGTAGAATTACTGTAGCTGGAGAGCAGAAGACCTTGGATGGGAACAGAGCTGTGGCACCTTGGTATCTGCTCTGTTCCTGAATCATCAACAGTCTGTTTATCTTGTATGACTATTGCTTATGCAGTATTCTTAGATCTGATGTTAATACATGCGATTTGTTGTTCCAGAACCCTATTCTCTACTCTTTCTTTTTTTTAAAATGCATTTGTATTCTCTTTTTATAGGCCTGTAAGCTGTGAAGGCTTTTATCCTCCACCTGTGCCCCCACGAGGTCGCTGAATCTCTCAACATCTGTGGAATATGAGATTTTTCTGTTTGTATGTGTGTTTGTACAGATATTTTTGGGTTGTCTTAAATTATTTATAAGTGGGAGCCAAATGTTTTCTTCCCCTTCCTTCTCCCTAAAGCTCTGGTGACTTTTCCTGTTATTTTCACTGAGACTTCTTGGCCTTCTGTAACTTTTTTGCTTGGAAGAATTTTGGTGCTTTGGGATTTCAAGAAAAAGTATCATGGTTGGGAAGAAGAACCCTGATGTGTGTCTTGGCAGCTCTGCACCAACAAGAAATTTCCCTTTGACCAAGAAAAGAACACGTGTCCTTTTAGAAACTAATTCCTGCTAAGCATTGTTACCAAAAACCTTGATACAACCTACAAGGGCTTGGCTGGAAAACATGCTTGAAAAAGTAAAGAAAATAATTTGTTTGAAGGCTTTGTTTGAAGAACACTCATTAGAGCGGGGGCAGGTGAACGTACTGCTGTTTGCCATTACACTTTGGGTACAGACATACTGACCTTTCAGAAGGTGTAGAGCCTCCCTCCAGCAATTATTAACCGTGGAGGATAAGAAGTTGCCTTTATTGAAGAATGTATTTTGCATACAGCCTTGAAAACGCCTTTCCCTTTCCTCTTTTCTCCCTGAGGAGGACAGACATTACCAAGGTGTTGTGTGTGCGCTGCGTTTACTATGAAAATTCCCAAGGCAGCTGGTGAAGGACCTGCTGTGTCACAGAACAACTGTAATTAAACCTTTTTTGGGGGGGGCAGGGAGTGGGTATGTTGTTACTTTAAATCACGACTGACCTCTCAAATTAGAGGGAGGGGTTGGCAGCAACGTTATGTTCTGTAGCTCTTCCATTGTTCACTGCAGAAGTGATACGAAGGCGTTTCACTTCATGCCCTGGCACAGTAGAGCGAGACGAGTCTCTGATGAGAAGGGCACACACCTCACAAACCCCAACTGCAGTGGAAACAGGCAGCTGGGGGACTGGACTCTGCTTCCCCTACTCTTCCTTTCCAGCAATGTGAAATCCCCAGCAGCTGCGTCCAGCCTTTCTTCTCCCCGAGGGCTTACACACTTAACGAGAGCTTCCTGGTTTGGTTCTCTGTGTTCCAAATGTAAGAAATTATGTAAAGCAGAAATCAATTTGGGACTTGAATGAAGTAGTTTGGTTTTTGGGGTTTGTTGTTTTGTCGTAGTGTTTTGGTTTTGTTTTTTTTTTTCCTTCCAAGCCTTGCAATCTTCTGAATGTATTCTGGCCCTTGGGTTACAAGTGTAGGGCTCTGGTTGCCCATGGGCAACACAGATGAGGACTTATGCAAGATAACATTCAGGGAAGAGAATTAAGCATCATTACTTGGTTTTCAAGCCATTCCTTCTCTTCCAGCCCTGAGACAAACATAGATATATCTGTACTAGGTGATCCCTCGCATATAGGTAGGACATTTCAAGCTTCTCTCTGGTGATGTAAGCCCCCCTTAATCTGTAAGAGAGTGAGGGATAGACTTTGTAGCAGGGTGGTGAGACCAATGCGAGGAGCTGGAGGAGTTGACAGATGGCGATGGTGACTCAGGCAACACTGAGTGACGGTGGAGAAGCCCCTGCTGCTCTCAGGAGTATAGGCATAGGTCTATACATTAAACTTTTAGGATATGACTCCAAGTGCAGTTCGTACAGCCTCCCCTTTTGATGACAGAGGGATGCAGGGGTTGTGCTGCAGGCCCACAGCTACAGAGATGACCTTCTTATTTTTTATTTTTATTTTTTAAAGGCTCTCAGTGCCTTCTCCAGTATCTCTCACACTACAGGCTGTCACTGACAGTTTGCTCTTTATTCCCAGTTAGGTGGGGGAATGGTGAGCTGGGAGCTGCCTTCCTGTGCTCTCCTTGGAACAGAACAAGGTTCCCAGCAGCATTCGGTCAAATTGGAAGCAGAGAAGGAGGTTTTGGTGCTGAAATGAGGAAAACGGTAGCATGGATAAGTGAAGGAAATGGACATAAAAGAAATATAAACTAAAAGAGGAAATTCAGCAGCTTGATTGTCTTCAGCTGTGACACAGGCTTTGGTTTGCACACAGCAGTTTTGCTCAAAAGTTCCCCGTCTCCTTCGTGGTGGCTGCAGCTGCGCTCCAGAGCTTGGTGCTTTGATAAGAGGAGCTCATCTGGTTTTTACATCTGCCAGGCACAACATAAGGCAGAAAGGCTGTTAAGAAATCTATAACAGGGCAGAAAGGGAAGAGCAAAATATGAAAGTATGTTGTGCAGAAGATTTCCTTTCAAAGCTGTTGGACTGAAGCAGCTCAGGGATCTGTCTTCCCCAGCTGATTTTTAATTCTTCACTCCCTGCATGTGATAACCAGATGTCTTCTGTGGGAGAGGGTTATCTGAACTGTGTCTGAGGCTCTGCCTTTGCACAAGGAATAGCGTGGCTGTGGACTGGATTTTTATTCCTAGTGCTGCAGTTGTATCTGAATAGCTGAAAAGTAGTTGCTAAGTAGCCTTCCAGTCCCCCTCCTGTTTGCAGCTTAGATGCTTCCTTAGTCTGCCTCGATCTGTGATACGAACCCAAATGCTAGTGGGGGTCTGGTTTGGAGGTGAGCTGGGAGAGGTGGGGCTGAGTAATAGTATAAATACTCTCTGTTCTGGCCCCTTTTCCACGGTGTAAGGGGAGACGGGGGGATTCAAAGATGCAGCTGTAGTCTAAGGCATTTCCTTCTCGCTTTGTATCTTTTTCCTGGATTATTTGGGGATCTCTCTGATCAGCAGGCACAGCAAAACTATCACCCTGTCAAGGAGAAAACGAACGGCACTAAAATGGCTCTGTTGTTAAATGCAAGTCAGTAACTGGGATGCAGGTGGGACTTTCGTGCAGGCCAGCAGAGGTGGCCCTTCTTAGCTGCCAAAACCTTGGTTTGGTTCCATTTAGTGGTTTTAATCCTCTTACGGCTCAGCGTGTGGAGTCTTTGCCTGTGCAGACTCCAGTTACGTTGGTGAGCACGTGGTGTGAAGTGCTTCCACCCCAGAGAAGTGCACAGAAGAACTGAACCGCACGCAGGAGCGCACCGAGCACGACGTTCAGAAGACACCAGAGGAGAAAACTCCGTGCAACCAGATTGTTGATAACTCAAGAATATCCTTAGGGAAGAGAATGGGAATTAGAGCTCGAGGACTGAAGAGATAATAAAACCGCTGGTAAAAAGTAAATGGCCTGGCCACCTGTAGGGGCATCAGCAAAGCCACACAGCTCTGGTGGCAGCTGGCTGGCCCAGGGAAAGTGTTTGCTCTTTGCCCAGCGTGCCTCGCAAATCCCACTGCAGCAGATGGTTCTGGCTGGCCCCTGTATTCTCTGGGAGACTTAAACACTGAATAAACTGAAGATGCTGAAGCCTCCCCGTCCCTCTGTCTCCCAAGGATAAGCCACTCCCTTTTGGACTGAGATGCAATGACTTGAAAGAAACATACAGTGTTTTCAAAGCTGCCTAGTTGGGTTTTTTTGTTTCATTTTTAAATATAAAACAGAGGTTTTGAATGGGTTTTGACAAGAATCTCTACAGCAACATTGCTTTTACTGAACTGGGCAGGAGACGAGAGACTGCGAATGTACTGTCTGGAAAAGGCTTCAAATCAGTGTAACTTGCTAAAATATGTTCAGGGAAGGTGGATTGAATGCGTAACTCCACACGGGGAAAACCTTTTTGTGTAGGCAGGGTGGAAATGGTGAACAGGGAAATTTTTGCATCATTCATACAAAGCTTGGGGACATGTAACGGCACGGAGGGGCTCCTGCCCTCAGTTCACATCCTTCATGCTATCTCTGTGTGCTTGTTGGTTTGTGCAGTATTTGTGAAGGCGCAGCCTCTGTTTTTTATTGTTTCTGTGTTTGTTCAGTTTTAAAATTGTCCAATCAATGAATGCTTAACACCATGAGCTTTTTGGCTTTTTTTTTAAATTTGATTTGGCTTTTTTGAAGTTGTTTTTTGTGATATTGTTTGGGTTTTTTTGTTTATGTGGGGGTCTTTTTTTGCCTTCAGAGAGTTCCCAGTTCACACAGGGTTTTTTTTGCAGGCTTCACCCTAACCAGACCTGACAGAAAACGTTCTGCTCCTCAGGTGCGGGTGCAGCTCTGCCCCCTCCATCCCTCCCCTGGGGCGGATGGGGCTGTTTGCGCTTCAGCTACCCCGCCTCTCTGCACGTTTATTGTACTTAATTTTTGAGGGCACTCGAACACAGCCCTGTGTCACGTCAAATAGTTCCAGATTATCTCACGTTATGATTTTATCAACCACAATACAATTCCCCCAATTAAAAAAACACCAGAGCCTCAACACCCTCACGCTACAGGCCGCAGGGCCTTGAGTGCCCCGGCCTTCCGGCTTCTGACCGTCCCCTCCCTTTGTTTTCCGCGGCCCCGTTCCGCCTGCAAAGCTCCGTTCCGCCCTCTCAGCGGGGGGGGGAGGCCGGGCCGGGCCCCTCCGCCGGCCTGGGGCAGGGGTATGGGTAGAGGAGGGGCCGGCCCGGCCGACGCCGTTTTCGCCTTGGCTCCCGGCGGCCTCCGTAGGCTCCGCGCTTCCGGCGTGCGGCCGGATGACGTGGCCGGGCGGAGCGGAAGTGGCGTCGCAGGTTGGCGTTGGCGGCGGGGCGCGGGCCGGCTCCGCGGCGGGGCCTGCTGCGTGCGCGCGCGGGGACGCCCAGGCCCGAGATGGCGGCGCCCGGGCTGCGGCTCTGCGCGGCCGCCG
>VXBJ01003652.1:530068-584955 GCA_013400055.1 Nycticryphes semicollaris
GTCGCCTCCGGGAGAGGGAAATGTTGGCGGGGGTCGGGACTGAGGAGCGGGAGAGGGGCAGGGGGTCTCCGGACCTAGAAGAGGAATACGGACCCCTGAGGAAAATGGGTGCCTCAAACACCACTGACCTGAGTGCTCTCCTCTTGGTGCGAGGGCAGCTTTTTTTTTCTAAAACGCTCACAATATCACCCAAAAGAATCTCTAGGAAGTAAATAAGTCCCAGCGCTTCATCAGTTTCTCATTTGGCTTCGGAGCGTTGTTTCCCACGGGTTTCGGTGTGGGAGGGTGAAAGTCTGCGCCGCGAGCCGAGATGCGAATTTTTTGGAGCGAGTTTTTGCTGAAAGCCATCCCTGTTCCCTCACAATCGGAAGGGATTAGAGCGTGGCTGTAATTAAACACTGCGTCTGTCTGACAGAACTTCTGTGCTCCGGAGCAGCCTGGCTGGTGAACTCTCGCGGTTTCTTGACAGAGCTTTCCCTGGGTGTGGTATAGTAAGCTTAATAACTTAATAAAATGGATAAATAGCATCGATAGTTGTTGTATAAACAACAGGTAATTGGTTGCCCAGTTCCACGAGGCTTGAAAACTGGTTGTCTTTATTTCTTTAAAAGCTGGTGGGATTTATCAGTGCTGCAGCTAACGACAGGAAAGCTAATGTTCAGTACTTTGAAGGAGCTGATGTTCTTTGAACTAGCTTAGGTCCCGGTTTTGTTGCTGAACCTGTGTTTTAGGCTTAGGTTTCTGCTGAGCTGAGATGGTTTTCAGCGTAGCACTGTTATTTATTTTAAAGGCTGCGCGATTTGAGGGCTTCCTCATTCATTTCATACTGGTAGTCTGCTGAGGAAAAACCAGGATTTAATAAAGCTGTCATTTGGCTTTATTTATTTCTTCACTTCAAACGTGAATTTGGTGGGTTTTAGGTCTTCTGAATAATTGTGTAAATAATTAGGAACGGAAATAAAAAGTTCTTTTCAAAGCCTTGTTGCTTTTCAATCTAAATTACTCAGCTCTCCAAGACTGTAACTCTGTCTGTTGTTCACATGGTGTCTAGTTTGGTAGCACCACGTGATGGGTTAGGAATAGCAGATGTAGGAAGACAGTTAACTGTTTTTGGAAGTCTGTCTCCTTGCTTAGGTATTTTGATACTTCAATATCGTACAGGAGATTGGAGTGAAAGCCTTAATAGCATGAATGAAACACGAGCAGGGTTTCGTAGCAGTACACTCATTGGGAGATTAAGAGCCTGAAGGAAACGTTCCTTAAATACTGCATTTTAATGAATTTGAGTTTTGAGTGTGATTGCAGTTGGAAGATGAATCTTGTGCTTGGTTACATTTTGCTTGTTATTGGGGAAGTGAAGGGGAAATACTATAAAGCTGATTCAGGACTTCCTAACTTCAAAATTAAAATTAGTGCTAACTTAGAAGACCTGACTCCTCTTGGGAGGAATATACCCCATCACACGCTGCTGTTTCCTTCTTAGTGCTTTAGTGTGCAGCTGCTTGTGCCCAAGAACTTGGATGTGTCTGAGTGAAGGTGTGCCCTGATAATGGTGCCACAGTTTACTTTTAACTGCCGATGTACAGGGCCTTATCTGTATTGAACACACTGAACCTTCGCAAGTACTGACCTAAATGTTTAATGCTCTGTTAGCAGGTTAATTTTGTAATTCCTGTACTGCTGCTATAATACATAATAGCATACAATGATCATAAACTAATACACGCATGTGGTATAATATCTATGATTGTATTACTGTAAATCAGCTGCTAATGTTTTACGTGCCCTTTATTTTATAACTGTAGGGCTGCATAAGCAAATATAAAAGTCAATTGTGAGGAGGCTCCACGTGAAGCTCTAGGACTATAAGTACCAGGTGTTCCTGGAGAGAGTAGATACGGATGGCTTCATTAGATCAACAGTTGAATCTTTTATATTAAATTTGAATTAGGCTTTAAAAATGGTCTCTGCACGTCTTTAGAGGAAGAATAGCATAGATACAATTATACAGTAAAGACTTAGGTATTTAAATGGGATAGTCAGTGAAGAGAAATGGGGATTTGACACAGAATTTTAAGTCTCTAGAATCAAAAGGCAGTGCAGCAGCATAACTTCAGACCACAATATAGAATGATTTATGAGAAACTAACGGAAAAGTTGTCTGCTGATTCTCTTTAAATTATTTTCAGGCTTCAGAGTATGTCACGTACTTGCTTTTTGCCTCTAGTCTGATCTGCACTATTTTTTGATAGTTGGCCTTTTACTTGTGGAAGGGATAGCGTAGGTGAGAGATTGGTGGCCTTATCGCAGTATGTGCTGGTCCTGCAGAAGCGGGGCTGGTGGGCTTTGCTATCACAGCTTCTGGTGCTAGGCTTGTTGGAGTTGATGGTAAAATACACAAACCATAAAAATATTGTGAAATATCCTGTTTTTTTTTTTTTTTGTTCTGGGGGAATGGTCTAGGGTGTAGACAGCATTTTAATTTTAATGGGGTTTTTTTTTCAGTTTAATTATCTGTGGTCTGTAAGCGTGGAAATACATGACAGACATTGAAAATAAACAAAACCCAACCTATACTGCGTAAGGAAATTCCTAAATTATAATGATTGAGAAAAACATTTTTATTTTACTTTTAGCCTGGTGAAGTATGTAAAAGCCCTGAGCCTGTAAAGCTTATTTATAATTAAGAAGTAAAATATAGAATTTGTGTAGTATCCGTAATAAAATGTGGAATTTGTATAGCACCTGTAAACGGTCAGCCAGAGAAACACTGTAGAATACACTGCAGTGCCTGTGACATAACCTCTCCGCATAGGAAATTGTGTGCAGATGAGCAGCCCTGGTTCCTTTTTGAAGTCCTCGTGGTTCCATTTTTGAAGAGGTGAAATAAATGTCGTGGAAGCAGGACGTGGTGTGCTTGAGCAACCTTGTGCGTTCGGGAAGGGTATCTGTGTGAGGACAAGGGTGCACAGCAGTTCAGCCCGTGCTGGCCCTACGCTTACAGCCACGTTTTGGTGAGGGCCTCCAATTCTGAGAGAAATTGAGAGGCGTTGCTAGAAATAACCTGCTTTATCCGCAGGAGAGCGTGAGGCTGAAGTCTACAGTTTGAGGGACTATGGATGTGAGATGCAAACATTTGAGTATCATCACAGGTTCTCTAATAGATAGCCCACGGTATCTTACGGATATCTTAAAAGCCTGGGATATTACTCACAGGTTGAGACTTGATTGCTGCCTTTTACTTCCTCTCCTGCTTCTGTAGCTTTGCTCTGCCAGTAACAGGTAATGCTGCTCCTTTTTTCCCCCACGTTGGTGTTTGGGGATCTGCATTGTGGAATGTGTCACTCCAAGCTTCAGCTTGAGAAAAGGAGTGAAATTGCATACTTCCTGCAAGAAACTGTCTCCATTCGAATTTATTTTGCTGAATCATCACGTGAGATTTGGTGGGTGGAATCTTCTCTGTGCCTCCCTCGTTTTTTTTTTCATGGTTTAAAAAAGTGTATCACCAACAAGCCAGTCTCATAGCCTTTTTCTTTCATGTACTGACTTAATCTAGCCTTGTTTCACAGAATGAAGAGTTTATTTCTTGGGCTGCCTTGCTAATTTCTATGGTTGTGCAAAGAGAACATTCAGTTGCTTTCCACGGTAGCTTATTTGGTAGCAGGAATGAAAGATGCATGTACTGTGCTAAAGATAGTCTCAAAAATGGCTGGGTTTAAATAGTTTTTAACCCATACAGATGTATGGAAATTGTCTTTTTATTAAGCCTTGAAGTGGCTCATGCACCTGAGGTTTCCAGTCATTATTGTCATGAAGTTAAGTCTACACCTGCCCGGGTCAAACTGTGCAAGCTTCAGTCCAGTTTATTGTTCTGCAGGGGACTGGAAAGGTAGTGTTGCTTTGTTACTGGTATAGATAGATTTAACGATGATTTTTAGCTTGCAGATGGATGACATCTCTCTTAGCCCAGTGCTCTGAACACAGGCAGTTGTGACCATATTGTGCTGCTTTGGAGCGTACGTCCCCAGCTGTGTTGAGGGTTGTAGCTGATAACGTGATTTCATTTGAGGTGCAGATTGGTCTTCCACCACCTGGGTGGTAATTAAGGGGAAGAAAAGTTTGTGAAGGTTTCCTTTGCTTTAATCAGATTGTACCAGCATATGGTGGGTAACTTGTGTTGATGCTGAGGCTCGTTCAGGCTGCCCCTGTGGTCTTGCATGGTTAAAATACATCACTATATACTCCATATAGTTACTGAAATTATGGGAGCTGGTATTAAGCTTAGTGCAGAAAAAGATGCAAAGCCAAACTTGCTATGTTTACAGAACCAGTACTACGTTTTCCATGAATTCCAGTAGGTAGAAGGTATTTAACGCTGTGGTTTGTAGTTTTCTCTTGTATTTGGAAGTAGTTGTCTTGTATCTGTGAATTTAATTAGGATCTCTGAGGTATATGCAGTATGTTGTCCCTTCAGGTGAACCAAAACCAGGAGAGCTTGCTGAGATACACCAGGATAGAGGTTGCAGCATCTTATTTGTTGACCTTTTTTACCTTGTCAGTTACGATGTTCTTAATAGGGCACTGGTGTTCTTCTGGCATCTGAAAAGCTGCCTTTTCACCATCTAATTCTGTGCTAACAAGTCAGGAAACAGAATGAAAAACTAAGAAGAATTTCTGAAATAGCAGTACTTGAGTACAACAGAATAAGCCCTTCATGTTAGGAAGATGCTTGGCGCTTATTTTCCTAAAGGATGAAGATAAAATTGCATTGACGCATAAGTGTAACTCTAGATACTAGATTTATGTCACTCAGATTATCTGGAGTCTACTCTGTGCATCATTAGTCTTGCTTCAAATTGTTTTACTGCTTGACATTTTATTTCATTACTGCTTGCCCCTGTTGCAGGCCTCAGTGGTTTAGATAAAGCTGTAATAGGAATATGGTTTTTTATTTAGGTTTTTTTTTTTCCAGAAGTCCTATGGCAGTGATGGCTCAAATAGTGACCCAGGACCCTTATACGTGGAATGAGAGCAAGGAAGTTTTATTTAGATCTTCTACTATGGCAGCTATTCTCAGGGTATTTAACTTGTTGGATGAGTGACGTGGATATTCTTGCAAGTTGTAGCCAACATTCTCTTTTGTTTGTTCTGAACCTGTACTGAGAAGGGAGATCCTGAAACTTTTCTCATGTTTTCTAGCTTCTGGTGGGATCTCAATGAGACAAAGTATTTTGCTTGCTGATCGTGGAGCAGCAGATAAGGAAACTATCACACTTACATTTATATTGCTATGTAATAATTTCTGAAAGAGACCATTGGACTCTTGGTGTCCTGTCTTATTCTGTGTTGGTTTTAATGAACTGAACTTAAAAGTCCTCGTATTGAGGTGACAGAACAGTCCTACGAGATACTCTAGTTCTATCTTACCTAAATAAGAATTGCTTTCCTGTAAATTTGCTGACAGTTATTTGCTGCAGATGCTTTGATATTGTGAAGGCAGTATTGAAACCTGCCTATTGAAACCAAACAAACCCCAGAAACCTCAAACCAGCACAGACTTGAAATGGTTTGATAGCACTGAGTTCTTGCCACCAAATTAAGATTATAAGGATAAGATATGTCATGACAGGGACATGTAGTTAAATGTGAAAGCTCATCTTTATAACTGAGAATGAATAAAACCCAACAAACGTAGGGAGAAGAAAATCTGAGTTTCTACTAAACACCCCCACCCCTAAGTTCAGGCTGAAGTTTCCTTAGCTGGGTTTCTTCCTGCAGCCCCCTTCATTTTGGGAGGGCACTGGGAGCACCTGATGGATGGCAGATTGCTGTGCTGGGGGATTTGCTGATTGTGAGTGGGGTGTTGCCTGGGACAGCTGAGGTGCTGTGTTCATTTATGTACTGGTCCAGAATGGGTTTCTGTTGTGCTGTTCTGGGATGCTTGTGGGAGAGGAGGAAGGTCACAAGTAGACTGAATCATTTGCTTGTTTGATTTGGTCCCTCTCTTCAGAGCAGACTGATGGCATCTGTGGGAAAAACCTGTAGACCCTAAAGGAGAGCTGAGCATCGTGGGGATAAGAGACAAGGGAAGACCAAATTTGATATGGTAGATATTGTAATTACAGTGTAGCTACATCATTGGATCAGAAGATGTAGCAAGATTTTGAATAATGTGTTCTGAAGAGGTTGGGTTCTGTCACTTGAAGGTGATTTGCTATAGATCCAGAATTGCAGAGATCCCAACTGGGTATGAAGAAGGCCAGAAAAAAGAAGCTAAATAAAGCAGTGGTTAATGCTTCCTTTATTTGGGCACTGTCAAAGATAAATTCACAGGCCTAAGGACGTTGTCATGTTCTATTACTGAAGGTTGAAGAGAGAGGTAGCTGGGTTCACATCTAAGCTGTTGGGTTACAAGGAGTAATGCTAAAGTGGGCTCTTGGCAAATGTTCTGGTTTGAGAAAAGCCATAACAATTTACTGTGGTTCAGACAATTATTCTCTCACCCAATGACCCCTCCCCACCCAGGAACGGGGATTTGGGGAACGCAAAGAAACACGAGGGTTGAAAGGTAAATAGATTGAATAGAATAAGACTAAATAATTACCAATAATACTAAAGAACCGGTATTAATCCTGATACTGATACAAGATATACAAGAAGGATACTCAGCCAGTTCTATCAGCAGGAAGCTGTGCCCTCCCAGCAGGGACAGCAAATGTTGGATGCTCTGAGTGCAATGGCTTCAGGAGGAAAGGAAGGGCTCAGAGGTCCGGCACCGGGGCCGGGAGTTGTCTGGACCCACTGCCATCAAGGGAGAGCCAGCTACACAGCAAGCTTTTCTAATTTATATTGAATGTGACATTCAAGGTATGAAATAATTGGGTCGGATGCCCAGGCCTTGCTCCTCCTTGTCCCTGCACCTGGCAAGGCTCGAAAACACTAAGACCTTGAATCTCACAGAGCCTGGCTGACCATAAAGTAAATATTTTCATGAACTGAGACACTAGAGTCCTCTAAAAGCTCAATTTTTCCCCATCATTAGAAGAAAAGTTAGTCCTGTGCCTCTCAACCCAGGACAACAAGTTAAGACCATTTTGAGGAAGGGCTGAAAATACATTCTGCAGCTGTTAGAGGAAGAAACAGAAGACGTGTGAGGCATAACAGACTAGCTAGAGATATGGACCAACTTGTCCCTTGCTACGTTGGCCAGAGTGAGAGGCTGCATCGTAGCGCAAATTCCAGTATCTACTTCTGCTGCTGAGGGGGCTGGAACTGAGATTTTTTACTTACTTTCCTCCTCCTTTGCCAGCTTTCTTTGAACTTGGATGGCTGTGTCGCGCTGGTACGAACCTTTTTGGTTGCTGATAAGAGAGGAGAGATATCTGCTTTCTCTTGCTCTGTTGTTTATTCTTTCTTTGCTCCTTCATTGAGGTTCTTTACCTGTCAGAAACGTTCTGAAGCGTGTGCTCTGGTTTGTGAAACTGAGAAGTGTTTGGGCTCTGCTGAGGATTAAATTGGTAAGATATTTAAAGTTTCTGGGTGGAGATTGCTTATACAAGAAGCTGGAATGACCCTTGTGCATCTTTGTAAACAAAAAAGATGAGGCTTGTAATTAAGAAGATGTGCTGGTATAAAGGGATTAATTTTTTCTCCCAAAGTATGTCTGTTTAAATCCTTGAGTTGAACTTTTAAACACCTCATCTGAAGAATTTACTGCATTGCACGTGTAGGTAGTTATTTCTTAGTTAACAATTCAGTATGACTCTGATTATTCAGAATAAATGGTGTTGAAGAACCTTTGCTTGTTTGTTACAGAGAGATGCAGAACTGTATTCTGTATTTCAGCTGTGAGCTATGAAATAGTTACGGCTAATTAACATTGGACTTCCTTTTCCTTGCCAGTGTGTTCTGTGTTTGCATATTGGTCTTAAAATAGTACTTTATTCTTCTGTACTTCTTTACAAAATTAGGATCTATATGGTGATTATGTTTGGAGGTGTGTACAGTTAGAAGTAGGGGGTTTTTTTCTGCCTTAAAAGTGCTATCACCATCCCTGTTGGTGTTGAAATTCTTGTAGGTGAAGAAGTTGTGTTGGGTGAGAGGCTTTGTAGGAACCAGCAAACCTGCTACCTCATCCCGATGCATTCAGTGCAAATAGTGATTTCACATCACTTGATTCTCCTGAGTTCACGCCGTGTTTGAATACAGACAGATGAATGGCTTTAAGGACTTTTTGGTTGTTGAAAAGTTATAAGGGCTTGAAAAAAAATTACTGGCTCCTCACCAAGGAGTAAGTTTTCCTGGCCACCAGTAGCTGTGGAAAACGAAGGAGGGGGGTGTTCCCAGGAAGAATTTTATGGCAGCCACCAGACTCTTTGCTGTTCTGGGTTTTTTTTTCACCGTGAGAAGGTTGGAAATGCATCAAAATACAGTTTTGCTGTCTGACTTTTCTGTCTCTTGGCTACTGTGGGTATGCTACAGTCTAATTTCAGTGCTTCCTGAGAGGCGGTGCAGTCTGCTGGGAATTTTGAATGTAATTTATACTGTTACAAAAAAGAAAGAGTTGCATTTTAGGAAAATACAGTGTACCTGTCCCCGTGGGTAGGTTGCCTGATTTATTTGCTAGGATCTCATTTAACAACATGTTAGTCTAATATTTCCATTCAGTGGAGATAAGTTGAGTTTTGCTTTTTACTGATGTGTGTTTCCACAAAATTTGTAAAAGCTTGTTTGTTTTTGAGACTTCTGCCCTCTGCGTCTTCTGCTTCTCTCTTAAATTTGTGTGAATCCCCCTCTTCTGACAGCTCAGTGATAGGCTCTAAGAAATGATGATCAACTAAGCTGCTTCTTTTTGTAGGAAAGGTGGCTGAAAATCTTGTTCTGGAATCCTTGCCACCCGAAAGACAAAAATACTCAGCTGTCTTTAAATGTTAACTGAACAAATATGACTGAACAATTTTGCTTTGCTGGTTAATATGAATGAGAGTTTCTGGAATACTTTTGTTCTGCCGGGCTTCTGAGGTAACTCAGTAACTTTATCTTTCAGTACCAAGATAAAGAAGAAGTTGTTTTATGGATGAATACAGTAGGACCCTACCACAATCGCCAAGAAACGTACAAATATTTCTCTCTTCCTTTCTGCGTGGGATCAAAAAAAAGCATCAGCCATTACCATGAAACCCTTGGAGAAGCACTTCAAGGAGTGGAATTGGAATTTAGTGGCCTTGACATCAAATTTAAAGGTAAGCATTTAGAGACTTAAAAAACACCCCAACACACAAACCCTTAAAACTTGATTTTTTTGAACAAGAACAACTGAAAGTTTGCTGCCTGTTGTTGTAACTGTTTCTCAGATTGTTGCTTGAAACACCCTGCAAGGTTGTCTGCTGCTGTGGGCTTTTCACTTTACAGTAAAATTGTCATCTGTGTGCCCTTTACGGAAGGTTCTCGCTGCAGATACGTGCTTCTCAAGGAACTGATTACATTTTATAAAGTAGAACTAAGTGTATGAATGATTAAAAATGTATTTACCGGAATTTTTAATTCTGAAGACACGATTTTTTACAATGATGTCAAATACTTTGCGGACTCTCTGCAGTTGGAAAGGAGTAGTGAGAGCTCAACATCTCAAAAGCTCTACCTAAACACAAAATTAATTATTGTATCCCTCTGCTTACTGTCTAGTTTAAAATACCTTTGACAAATACCTTTTTATCATTTGCTCTAACTCATCAAATGTCAGTCAGGATGGAGCCAGTCAGGTTATTTTCCCCTTGTTTCCTGCCCTCTCCCTTTTCCCATATTGTTCCAGAGATGACATTCAGCTCCTTTTGCAAAGGCATTTCTTGGTGTTCGGGGCTGAGTCTTCTATTGCATAATTTCTCTGCGTGTGTTCTTTGATACCCAGAGTCCTTTCAGGTATCTGTAACTGGTAGTGACAGACCTTTTTGTGTCTGGATTGAATTTTAACATTTATATATATTTAATCCAATTCGGGTTTCTGTGTATATGTATTTTTTTTTTTCCCTAGAGGGCTACACTTGATTGCATCACCAGTGCTTAACTGGGTGGAGAACTTAAGCCTATGGTCCCTTGTCTGAGCATTTGCAGTCAAATGGAACTTAGTTTCTGGAAGTTGCAAAAGTTTTATCCCAGACTGGACATCTGCAAAATAAGAGACTTGATGATGTTTTTGTTATAAGTAGGATAAATGAAATAAAAATTGAAAATTTGATAAAATCCTAAATTCTTCATAAATTTTAAGTTGCACAGGGGGTAGCATCTCTGCATTATGGGAATTTGGAGTTGAATCTTTCCTTTTAAGAAAGGAACTGTGTTTGCACAGACACTGGAAATCAAGTCCTGTTACTGGGTTGCAAGACTCATAGCCTGCTGAAAACGATATTCAATATGGGAGAAATAGTTTTCTACATAGAATATGCTCAGAAATGCAAAATGGAAAGAACAGTGAAGGCAATTGGCAGCACTTCAACATGGCTGTGAAGACCAAGTAAAACTTTACTGTCAGAATAAGAGTGTAATATGTGTAATTTGTACTTCCTTTAATTGCCTCATCACAAAGAGATCGTGTTATTCCCGTGACAATTGTACTCTCTAGATGCAGCACCAAATTGAAGAGACTGGAAGGTTTGAGTTAATGTTTACTGTTAGGAAGTGTCCTATTCCCAGATTGATGTTCTTCAGAACATAAACAGTTAATTTATTCCGTAGTTAATTTATTCCTGTATCAATTTATGCTAAATCAAGTATTTTATTTTGTAACTGGGAGCAGTGAGCAGTTTGTGCTGGTCTGGAGCTCGTTTTTCAGCAGTTCCATCCCGGACCTGCCTTTTTCCTTATTGGCCTGGAGGTAGTAATTTAATAATCTGCTTTTACAGTGGAAGTGTTGAGATGATAGCGAGGGAAAGAAATAGACTGACTCAACATCAGGAACTGGCTGAAGTGCTTGAAAAATGCTCTTTTTTTAGGGGTCTGAAAAAACTAGACCCTGTCTTGTATCAGAAGTACGTGCAGTAATTGGGCTGGTTTAGACTTGTAAAGGATATTGATATTCTTTTTTGCTAAAATAACATGAGATAGATGAAGCTTTCAGTTTATCTTTTGTCTCCTCTCATATGACCACTGTGTTCTCTGTAATGAGGTGTAGTTTCGCTTTCCAGAGTATTTGCTGCCATTTCTGAGGGAAATACCACAGGATCAGAGCATCGGACAAATCCATTCTTCTGTGAATACACTGTCAAATTCTTTGGTAAAATACTCTAATAATAGAGAAATTAATGAGTTTCTGTATTGGTAATTATTTATTCTAACACTTAGAATAAAAGATACTTAACATCTGTTAAGTTAAACAAAAATAAGTACAACTTGAGTAATACTGAACTTCAAGCTCCTCAGGGCATAGAAATTGATACTGATTCCTCTTTGGCTCAGGGAAGTCTTTTGGAATTCAGAATTACAGGGATCCAGAGTCATCCCAGACTAAGGGGAATTAAGAATGGTGGAAAAACTGCAGTGCTTTTTGTACCTTATGACTGTTGTTTTGGGTTTGATCGGGTGCCTGACAGGTTAGTTTGTTGTCTTCTGTAGTTCTTCACAACAGGTAAATTAGTTTTTGTTAAGTCTTATTTTGAGTTAGGAGGTTTAGATTCTGATTCACAACTGCTCGTGCTGATGTTTTGACACAGAAAGCTTTAGATTTTCTCTATTACAAGTATTATTTGTTGTGAAGAATCGAGTGCAGTTTATTCAGGGTTTAAGGTTTGGTCTTCTACTCGTACTGTTTATTTCAGGTGCCTTTTTGCACTTCCAATTGCTTTACCAGTACATACCCGGTATGTAGTTGATATATTGGGGTATATTCTTCCAGACAGACCGGGCATGACGTCACTCAAAACAGGCTTTGAATGTGTACAGGAGAGCAGAAGATTTCAAAAAGAATCAGGTGTTTATGGCGTGTAAGTGTAAGTGGTTGATGCGACGGTACATTTCCCATCAGGTGGGGAATTCCTCTTCATCCACATCCTTGGTTGCTTTTTAAAAAATTATTTTTTGTTCTATTAGCACATTAATTAAAGCTTTGCACAGACTGATAATGTGTATTGGACCTGCAGGGAATTTAACTCCTGACCAAAGCGGCTGCAGGTCAGATGTTTTCCCTGAAGCAGATGGTACACGGTAGCTGGTTGATGACTAAAATACATGGCCATGATCTGGGAAGCTGTCCATGCTAGTTTGTTCCCCTTATAGTCTGTGTCCTCTGCATAAAAGATGAAGACAATGATCTCTTTGCTGGTAGTTGGTATCCAGCAGCTTCTCGATCAGGAGGTGCTCTAGTATTTCTAGCGGTGGATCCACGGAGGGAAATCTGAATGGCAGTCAACTCTATTTATCTTTAATTTGCTATTAAAAGTTTTATAATGCCCTTTTTCCAAATTTTCAGAGTAGAAAGTATAAAGTGTAACGAGTATAAATTAGTTTAATGGTAGATCTTGTTCTTGGCTGAAGGGGTGTTCACTTTAAAAAAAAAAAAAAAAAACCCCAAAACTGGGTTGTATCAGTGAAATTGAATTTTTTTTTTTTAATGGATAAATTTCACCTTGTTGTGATTGAGCCGTGCTCCCACCTCTGCACTGGTGGTCCACAAGTTGCTGCAATGAAATTGAAGCAGTGGGTAATTTGTGGCTTGTTTGTTTGTTGTTGTTTTTTAACAAGCAGAAGGTCACATTTTGGCTGCAATAGATTGAATATGTTTTTAAGAAAGGAGATAGGGCTTCTAGGGGTGTTGCATGTTTAACATCTCTAACTGAAACAATTAGGAGCTGCTCATGTACCTTTCAGTAATCATGGAGATGCTTGAATACGTGTTAAAAGACCTAACCATAAGGACCTGCTTTTCAGAATGTTGGCATGACCGTCTGAAAGACTTGCACAGATTTTCTTCATCAATCTGTGAAGCAGATCTAAGTTGTGAGTTGTGTTTATCCCCGTGTGTGTTTGGGATTATTACAAGACTAACAATTAGGGTTTGGGGTGGGGTTTTTTTTTTCCCCCTCTTGAAATGACTGTCATAAGAGTTTGCAAAATTAAATTAGATTTGCATTTTATACATTTGGAGTTTTATCTTGTGGAGTGAGTAAAGGGGAGTTAGAATTCTTACAATAAATTATCTTCTGCAATGAAGAACGGTTCCCTTCTTCTCACCATAGTTTGACTGGACAGTGGTAGGAGGACCCTTTTGAATCGCTGGACCCTGCCTGTATTTTTGAAAGAGAATAAAAAACTCTATGTATTCTACTGAGAATGGAGTTTGGCACTTGAATGCTTATAGTGGCGACTGGTGGGGAAAATCTATGGTGTGTTTAAGGATCCATAAAGTAGGATTTCTTTTTGTATTGAAAAAAGTGTCGTGTGAAAGGATACCTGCGCCATACAGGACAGCTGGCTTTCCCTTCTGCTACAGATATGAGCAATATTGTTTTTATAGGTCTCAAATCTGTATAAATGGCTCTGTGAAGAAAGTAATGAATTATTAAACTGTACTTACATTACAATATAACTTTATCAGTTAGCTTGAGTCTCTTGTCAAGCCAAATCTGGAGGAATAACGCTTTTTAAGTAATGTTGAATTCTTCATTCAACCGTTTGAATTGGCATCCTCTGCGTTACACCTGAGACCTAGTGAATTATTCAATGTATTGAACATTGGGATGATAGTGACTTCAATTAGAAAATTAATTTTTGACATTGCCATAGAATACCCATTCAAGAAGATTAAAGTGGAAAATGATTTTTTTTTTAACATAGGAAGTTTGCATTTGTTTAGAAATGTCATTGCAGTCATTTCAGGTGATAATTCTAAATTTGTAATGTTTTTTTTTTTTTTTAATAACAGCAGCAGAAGCCACTGTTTACATTCTAGAGCATTAGATGCAGAACGGCATCTAAGTAGCTAATAATAAAACCAAATCCTAACAGTGTTAAATTCCAGGTGCCTGAAAGCCCATGGAGTGACTTTCTAATAGATTGCAATCTCTCTTACCCTTGTTTTGGTCCACAGTATATTTTCATTTGACCTCTGTGTTGAACAGTCCTTTGTGAGTTAAAAAAAAAAAAACCAACAAAAAAACCATTAGAGAACTGTTATCCTTTATTTGAGTATAGTATGAAACTGCAAGAAAGTGACAATAAAGTGCCAAGTATTTTGGAAAGAATTAATCCCTACTCAAGCAACAAATCCAGAAGATAGGGATGCTGTTGGTTTTTTCCTTTTAATTAATGTCAAGATGACTCAGAAAAATCTGTTCAAGTGGAAAAAATGCCAAGCAGGAGCATTTTTGGGGGGGAGCATATTCCAAAAAGTATGGGAGCCAGCTCAGTAGAGGCATAAATGCAAACTATGGCCTGGATTTCAAAGTCTGTTTCTGCTGTGGTGGCAGCTTCAATGGCTTCCCTCTCCTGCACTTCCCAGTACAGGTCCTGAAAATGTAATTTGTCATCTAAAGGTCTTCTTGGGACTTTAACTTTAAAAGTTTTAGTTTTTACAAATGGTGTTCTGAGTCATTGAGCCTGATTATTGTAAGGCAGAAAGATAATATCGTACAGAGAGTTTGCTATTTGTTAATAATTTCATACCGCTGGTTAAAGTAAAAGGTAAAACTAGATCTTATTTTAGTGTGGGTGAAGTAGCAAAAGGATACCTTGAAACCTTTCTGTTTGAAGTGTGTCTCTGTGGGAAGCTTCTGTGTGTGGAAGGGTAGAATTACAGAAACAGCCACAGAGTCAGAGAATGGTTCGTGGTGGAAGGAACCTTTAAAGATCATGTAATTCCAACCCCCTGCCCTGGGCAGGGACACCTCCCACCAGACCAGGTGGCTCCAAGCCCCATCCAGCCTGGCCTTGAACCCCTCCAGGGATGGGGCAGCCACAGCTTCTCTGGGCAACCTCTTCCAGTGTCTCACCACCCTCACAGCAAAGAATTTCTGCTCAATACCTAACCTAAATCTCCCCTCTTCCAGTTTTCGGTTTGAGTTACCCCTCGTCTTATTTCTACACTCCCTGATCACAGGTCCCTCCCTGTCTCTCCTGATTGCTTTAATGGTTCTTTTTTAAATGTCCTTTTTTTTGTGACCTGCTTGAGAGTAGTCAACAGGGGTTAAAGACTCCAGCGATGTCCATTCCTCCTCCGATGTTCTTGGCACCTGGTTTCGCTTGGTTGGCCTTCACTTTGGGCCAGCTCATTAACAAATCATTAACCGCGCTGTAATGTTTTGCAGACGATGTCATGCAGACCACTTACTGTGAAATCGACTTGGACAAGGGCAGGAGAGATGCGTTTGTGTACGCCATCAAAAATCACTACTGGTACCAGATGTACATCGATGACTTGCCGATATGGGGTGAGTGATAACTCCGCGTAAACAACTTGATCACAGCTACAGGACTCCCGTGCTAGTGGGTTTCATGGAGTCATTTAATGAGTCGGCTTCGTTCAAAGAATCTCACAAGCATGTAGAGCTTTTGCAACCAAATAATACAAATAAATTGAAGGATTTATTTTGATGAAGCCATTAGGATGGCTTGGACTGGTGAATTACAAAACCAGCCACAAGCCGTTTTGTTTCTCAAGTGCTCATTTAATAATGCCAAGTTCTTATGGTTAAACTCTTAAATGCTCCAAGTGATTGGTAATTAGATAGGTCAGATGTAAGGTTAAAATGTTAATGAATAACAACTTTCATCAAACTCTCTCAGTGTTTAAACTTTATTTTGCTAGTTCTTGTGTTTATCACTAAAGCTAGAGCTGTTTCATTTACTTTGATGGCAATTTCGTGGCTTTTAACAGCTCTGCATGTGCCATCTGTGGTTATGTGAAGGAGTTTTATTTTAATTGTACAGTTCTTAAAATTGCTTTTGCAATTAGTATTATTGATCTGGGCTTAGAAGTGAATTGAAGAAAAAAAACAACTGTGTCCTTATTGCTATTGTCTCCTAAAATGTCTGGATTTTGTTACTCCCATGTAACCTGTGATCACACCCCCAATAGAGAGAGCTGTGCAGTTAGCACTTTGCACTGATAGTCATC
The DNA here is from genome assembly GCA_013400055.1 of Nycticryphes semicollaris. NCBI lineage: Eukaryota > Metazoa > Chordata > Aves > Charadriiformes > Rostratulidae > Nycticryphes > Nycticryphes semicollaris. The sequence continues at coordinate 546,171 of VXBJ01003652.1, forward strand.
AACCAACCCCCCCCCTCCCCAAAGCCCCAGTCTCCCTGTTGTAGATACAAACTGGAGGGAAATGAAGAGCACCACAAAATGCTTTGTTTAAGGTAAGGTCTTTGTTTCCTGTGTTCCGTGAAAGAGGTAAACCAGCCCAAGATAATCAAAATCCCACAACTCCAACAGTTCAAGCCACATGACAAAAAGTCCTTTGCTAATCGGTATGCTGGATAATACTGCTTGTTAATTCATTTTGGATTTTTAGCTCACTCTTACAATTTTGATTGGTTTTTAGAAAGTAGGTGTGATGAGCCTGAGCCCCAGACAGAAATGCTGATGCTTTGAAGTCATTTATTTATCGTTATTCAGGAAGGAAGGTTCTTCCTCTTTTTTTTTTTTTAATATATACCTTCTTTTTAAGAGATAACATCATAATGCTTGACAGGAGAAGTACATGTGTTGTATTCCTTCTTTCCAGCTGATTTGCTTGGTGTGTGTAATGGCTCTGTGGCAGGGCTTGGAGCAGACACTGATCAATCTGGGTGGCCTTTACTATACATCTCCCACAGTTGCTGGTAGGCTTTGTAAAAGCATGCCTGAGTGACAGTCCTTGCTTTTTGGCCTTTCAGCAAAAGATGAATGAATGATCTTCCTCGACTAGCGGCAGCTACGTCAGCTTTAGGCTGCCCAAGGATGATGGATGCTAAAATGACTACTCTGGAACCCTGCTTGGGGACTTTGTTTTTTAGGACTGACTTTCCTGATCATAATGGGACCCTTTTTTCCTCACCTCAAACACCAAAGAAGAAATACACTTGGTAAATCTTCTGTAGGCTGACCAAATTTTATGCTCCCAGCTGAAAAATCTGGTTTACTGTGATTCTGGTGTTTTTAATGCTCTTCAGTAGCATGCTTTGTATGCAGAAGTTGTCATTCCTAATGCTACAGCTAACAAACATGTAGAGTCATTTTTGTAGGGTATTACAAAGTTGGGTTTGGTAGTTGTTTGGAACTTTCTGACCTTGTGTTCCAAGTCTAGTTTAGAAAACTGTGAATGTAGCTTATCTGCGTTAATTCTGGTTTTGCTGGGTCTCTGTTCAACAAGGAGAATATTTCAGGTTCTGAGTGCAGTAAAAGTATCTTCTGTTAAAATAGCTTTTTTTGTTACTACATGATTCACTCCTGTTCTTCGTGATTTTCCACTTTGGTAAGGCTTACTGATGCCAAAGTCACATTCACAACTGTTAATATTTTAAATTCTCCTTAGGAAGTCCTCATATTCTCCAGTAAGAAGTAGTGTATTTCCAGTAAAGACTAGGCATAAAACAATTTTTCTCAGGTAATGACTTCAAACTGCTGTTTGAGGGCTTTGGAACGTTTACACTTTATTTTCTGACCTGAAGAACGGCAACCAGATCTTTTGAAGTGCCTTCAGATCAAATGATTCCATTTTGCCTGAACAGGAAAGGCCCCAGTGGAGTGCTTGGGCTTGACTCTCTGTGTCTCAGGCCGTCTCCTTCAGCATCTGGAGCGCTGTGTCAGTTTGCCCCTGCAGGTAATGGTAGATCAGAATGTCCTTCAGGTAGTTTAGAGGTTCTGCATCGTCCTGGGTTTGGATGGCACCATGGGAACAGGTGGTGTGCCAGGTGTAGGCTGTGTGGCACGGGCACAAACTGGCACGTGCTCCGTATGGATGGTACGTACGAGGCAATCCTGACAGATGAGTGTGAGTAAAAAACATGACGGAAAAATACCACCTTGGAAATTCAAAAGCAGAGGTGCTGTTTCCTCATATACCTGCTCCTTTGTGCTAACCTGTTCCGTATTCTTCACCTACTTGTTCTCCCACCCCACTTCCATCTGGTACATCATCTTTGGCAGGATGGTCTTGACACTAAGCGTGATGCTTGTAGCCTGTGAATTTGGGTGACTGCTAGACTTGGCTTCTCTGGAATTTTTCTGTATTTTGTGGTAATTTATTGAAAAGTAAGAACTTCAGCACGGCTAACGTTGAGTTCAGTTGAGTTCTGCTCCAGGAGCAGCTTTCCCTGTTGGAGGCACTAAAAGTCTTCAAGTAAATGATAACTTTCTGAATTTGTATTGTGAAAGTAACAGAGAGAATAGCCAAAAACTATCATTCTTGGCAAATACTGGAAGCTTGTCTACAAATGAGAGCAAAAAATGTGTGTTAGGGAGTCATCTAATGAGGAATACAGAGTGAAAGTAAATTTTTTAAGAGGAAGATAAATGATTGAAGGGAGAAATAGGGAAATGCTGGTTGCTTATCTGTTAAGTTGATTTATCTGAACTCTTGTGTCTTCTGTTTCTTCTCCAGTGTTTGTAGCTGTTTTGCTCTTAATGCTATTACAAGATGCTTCTCGCAGATACCTGTGGATTGAAGATGTAATCCAGATATTAAAGTTGAAAAGAAGTGCTTTAAGTTCTGCTGCGTTCTCTTTACTGTAGTTATGTTGCATTTTTAGCTGGCAAAACTTGTGTAAGGTATATTTTGAGAAAATAGTTGCAGAATATTTGACAAGCATACCTGTAGTTGATGCTTACGCTTGTTCCCTGTGCAGGTATTGTTGGAGAAGCAGATGAAAACGGTGAAGATTATTACCTCTGGACTTACAAAAAACTTGAAATCGGTTACAACGGGAATAGAATCGTAGATGTCAATCTGACCAGTGAAGGAAAAGTGAAATTGGTACCAAACACAAAAATCCAGATGTCGTATTCAGTAAGTAATTTGGTGATACATCTGTAATAAGAACTTCTACGTGGTGACATAGCTCGACAGCAGGTCTTTGTACACCTACACCTGTGTATTGATACCTCAGGGTATATATTACAGGAAGATGCATTTTCACTACTTAGAATTATTTTGTTTTTCATTACTGAAAAAGCTGGATAGGTTTATTAAAAATAAATGTAAAAATGGTGTGGTTTTTTTTGTTTTTTNAAACTGAAGCTTCTGTGAACTGCAGAAAAGTGTTTTGGTGGGAAATGAAGATGTCCCCAAAGATACAGAACTAGAACTATAGAAGCCTCTCCCAGTAGGCACACATTTTCTTAATGTTTGGAGCTCTGATACTCGCATCACAGATGTGGAGTGGATTTTGAGCTTGGACCAAAACTCTCTGTAAGCCCTTCGTATTTTGCAAGCAGTTAAGGATCAAAGCTTATTTTGTTTTTGCAATTCCAGCAGAAAATAGTCTTCTTAATCTAACCTTATTAGTAAGGCTTTCTCTGAAGCCCTCTGCTATTGTATTGAATTGCTATAATTAAAGGTAATGAATAAACAATGTTTGCTGATCTGAGGTAACAAACTTCACAGTTTTCCTCCTTATTTATTTGACGTTACTTAAATGTGTAATAGTTCACTCCTCATGTTCCCCACATCTGCATACAGAAGCTAGTGCTTAATGCATTGGGTATTTACAGTGTGTTAGCAGTAGGTGTCAGCACAAGATTGTATTTCAAAGGATTTTCTTGCTGCTATTACATTTGTCTTGTGCTGAGTAAATTGTATAGTTTGAAGTGTGAATAATTAGTCTTTATATGTGCTCCCTAGAATTAAGTTTATGCTAATCTCTGTATTTCTACTGCAAAGTTGTTAGTAGAAATTTTGAAGCTATTTCAAATTCTACCAGCATTTTGAAGTCTTGTCTGTGCTCTGAATTTTGAGGTGGGCAGCATTGAGTAGCTGCCAGGAATGAAAAATAACATTAGACGTTCCCTTAAAACACTTTTAGTGTACAGTGCTCAAGATTTACTCATCCAATTCTTTTGGCACCACTGGGCAATTCCAGGGCTGGCCTGTGTGTGAGTGGTGGTTAATTCCCAGATTGTCTCTGCTGGATTTGTTCTAAGCGGAGCTTCTTAGTGGCAGATGCTCTAACAAGAAATGGATCTGCTTAAATCTGCAAAAATACTTTGTGTTACTGTATCAGTAGCACATCATTAGTATGACAGAGTCTTCCAAATCCACAGCTCTCCTCTGTGTGGTTCGTGGAGTAACTGATAGCAGTAATATGCCCTTACCCTGTGATAAACACATAATTTTCCAGCTGGTTTCAGAGTTAGTTGTTGGCAATTGAAATGTCTAGATTGCAGAATCATGTGGTCTTACAGGCCTGGGTTTTTTTTAGCTTGTAGCACTTAAAATTTTAATGTCTGTATTTTAGAGTCCAGCTTGATCCCTTTTATCCAGTTCTCTTCCCGCCAGTATCTCAGTTTATGCTCTTGGCACCTGGTTTCAGTCTGCTCTTGTATCTTTTAATTTCCCTCACTTCCGCTGGACTGCATCTTGTTTTTTCTTGGGCACTGTAGTCAGAGAATTTAGGTCCAGATGATTTCACTCAATACCAGTTTTGGTGCAGGGCAGCAAAACGCATCTCGGCTGCCCTCGAGGGAGCAGAAACAGAGAGTGTTGTCATCGCTCAAGGGACACTGATGATGTTCTCCACGAGCCTCTTTTCATACGACGCAGCACATGGAAATGTTGAGAAAAGGGAGTGTGCTGACAGCAAAATAAAATGTTTGGAAAAATTCCACTGCTTTCTAGCACACCATTCTTTTTCTAACCTTTATTCTGAAAACTGGGGCAAATTTAGGAGGATTTTTTGAAGGTATTGCCTCATTTTATGAGTAACGCATCGTCTTTGGACTATTCTTTGGACAGAACTGGGTCATTTGGTGGATTTTGGTTTTGGTACCTTCAGTGCAAGTATCTTTATGAGCTGCTTTGATAATTGCAAGAAGGGTTTGTTGTATTTGGCAAGCAGAAACTTGTATAGTTGATTAGTCTCGCAGAGACTGTGAGAGCTGAAGTGGTGCAACACTGATTCTTCCTTGTTCTTAAACATGGACAAGGTGAGATCCACGAGTCACGGTGGATGATTTTCATTCTATGTCTGACCTGGAGGTACCAGTCTTTTAAGAACATCAGTCTCTTGTTTTTGCCAAAACCTGAATTCGTGTGGAAGAAAATACCTGCAGTGGATGATTTTTCAAATGTGATTGAGGTTTCTGCACGTGAGTGTGGCTGATCACGTTATAATGTAATTCTTTCTCTCTTCAGGTGAAATGGAAGAAATCGGATGTGAAATTTGAAGACCGATTTGACAAGTATCTCGACCCATCTTTCTTTCAGCATAGAGTATGTACTGTTCTAAGAGAACCTTGCAAATTAACCCTTCAAGCGTGGAGTTTTGGGTTGAAATCTTTGAATTACTGGGTGTCCCAGCTGTTCTGAGACAATGAAACGGGCAGGTCTAGAACTGTAGGTTTTAAGTGATAGTTGTCTTGCTCAAATAGGATGGCTCTGTTTTTTTTAGAGCACTTCAATAAATGTGCAGACATGCTTTGAGCCTACAGCAACAGGGCAACAAAGATGATCAAGGGATTGGAGAACCTCCCTTATGAGGAAAGGCTCAAAGAGCTGGGGCTCTTTAGTCTTGGAGAAGAGAAGGCTGAGGGGAGACCTTATTAATGCTTATAAGTATTTGAAGGGTGGGTTGAAGGAGGATGGAGCCGGACTCTTCTCAGTGGTTCCCAGTGACAGGACAAGGGGCAATGGGGACAACCTGAAACACAGGAAGTTCCATTCAAACATGAGGAAAAACTTCTTTAGGGTGAGAGTACCAGAGCCCTGGAAGAAGCTGCCCAGGGAGGGTGTGGAGTCCCCTTCTCTGGAGACCTTCAAGTCCCACCTAGATGCAGCCCTGAGTGATGTTCTCTGGGCAACCCTGCTTTAGCAGGGGAGTGGGACTGGGTGATCTTTAGAGGTCCCTTCCAACTCTGACAATTCCTCAATTCCTTGAAATACAAACCAGTTAAAGAAAATAGGTTCACATGATGGGAAGTTTCAGGGACACGACTGCACAGCCTGTTAGCTGAATAGCTGCATTTTGTCATAGGTATGCTTTTCAGTGAAGTAAATGCAAAACAAAAAGCTTTAGTGGTATCAGTTGTGATGGTTTAAATCTGTGTTTGACGTTTCCTTAAGGGTTGTACACTGAGCTGTACTGCTTGCTGAAATTAGAGGGTTTGGATTGTGTTTGGAGCTGGGTGAAAGCCAGATGTGCTTGTCAGGGGCAAAATAATTCCGCTTTAATAATAATTTGATGCTTAACTAAGCTGTGATACCTTTGCCATGGGCAAGCTTGGCTGTTGAAAAGCTTTATAGATGGTGTTTCACAGGCCAGTTTTAGTGGGGCTTTCTACAAATGTTGTGTTATTTGCAAGAGGGGTTTATTGTTACTTAGCGCTGAAAGCTGTCCTGCTAGGCAACGATTTATCCTTATTGGAACAAATCTGAAACACTTTTACTTAGGATGTGTTTTCTTTTTGTAGATTCACTGGTTTTCAATTTTCAATTCTTTTATGATGGTGATCTTTCTGGTTGGCCTAGTGTCTATGATATTAATGAGAACTTTGCGAAAAGATTATGCAAGATACAGCAAGGAGGAAGAAATGGATGATATGGTAAGATCTGCATTCGTGCTTTTTAAAGTCTCTTTTTTTTTTTTAAGGTTTATTGTTTTCTCTTCATACACTCATTGTGTTGGCAGCTCTGAATGGCCTAATGAATCAAACCTTTAATTTCTGCTGATCTTCTGTGTTTGGCATTAATTGTTGTGCCTAGACTTAACAATTATTTTGTTGTTGTTCCTAGGACAGAGATCTGGGTGATGAGTATGGGTGGAAGCAGGTCCATGGAGATGTCTTTAGACCATCCAGTCATCCTCTGATATTTTCATCACTTATTGGTTCTGGCTGTCAGATTTTTGCTGTGTCTCTTATAGTCATCGTTGTTGCAATGATAGAAGATTTATACACAGAGTAAGTATAATTGGGAGATGCCTTTCACGTATAAATGCTTAAATGAACAAAATAATTACAAAAATGAATATTCTAACTGGCCTTGAGATGCTTGAGATCAGATGTAGTATTCAGAAAGGCTCTTTTCAGTTGTAAGGAAACTTTGCCCTACTCTTACCGTGTGAGTTGGTCTCCTCTAATTTTACTCTTGTAATGCTTGCTTTTTCCATGATTTATTATGAAACTAGTTTGTTGTTCTGCAGCACCACAGGTAGGTTATATGAGAAATTAATGTTAAAAGGTACATATTTAACTCCTGGTTTCACCTGAAGTGACAAGATATTACTGTATTTACCCTATTTTGGGTAAGTGTGTGTCTGTTGTGAATAGTCCTGTTTACTGCTGACAACACATTAAGCCAGTTCAACTGCAAATCTTCTCAGGAATGAAGATTTAATTTCCCAAGTTCTTCTGAACAGATACTGCTCAGCCTGTGCTGCCTGTAAAACCTCTAGCAGTAGGTGGGCTGTGGTCCTGGCTGGAGAGAATGAATTTAAAATAGACAAAGAGTACTCAAGTTCAAATTTAACACATCACTTGCTATTCACCTAGTTTGAGACTTTTGCTCTTCTGGATAGATTTCATCTGCTTCAAGTGATCAAATTTTGGATAATGGAACTACTTTCTTATTTTTTGTATGGTATTTATGACAAGTGTTTTGTTTCAAAAATCAAATCTGTTTGATTTTCCCTTGAAAATCACCTGTTGATTTGAACAAGCTGTAATACTTCTCATGTGCCACTAGAGAGGTCTCTTGCTTTTGAATTTAGCTGCCTTTTAATGGTGTGTTTAGAAAGCCCCTCTGTAGCACCAGTATCTCGGCATATTTTCATTTTTTCATATGGTGTTATTGCCCCCTCGTGCCCCATGGATACATTTCTGGCTTGACTTACATACATGTTTTTAATTGTTCAGCACGTCAGCCCTTTAAAGGGGGATGATGAAAGCACTTCAGGATGTTTGTGCACTGTAGGGAAGCTCTAAATTCGTAACAACAAATGTAGAATGTGCCAGAACAGTGATTTTTAAGAATTTAGAGAAGTGCAATTCTCTAAGCACTAGTGAAGTGCAGATGTGCACTTCTTTTATTGCAGTAGACCTTTATATCGCATTCAAAGTGAGTTTAATTCTGGGTGTGTAACAATTGGCCAAATCTGGTACAGGAAATTCTTACATTTAGGAAAATAGTGATGTGAAAAGGGCTGAAAAGCAGAATAACAAGAATGATCACCTGTCAGTGTTCTTCAGGTCTCTTAAAAACTCTCTGGGATCGTGCAGCTGACACCAACTAAAAGTCTCTCTGTGAGATTTTGGTTGTGTCAGCTCTTAACTTATGAATACTGGTTTGTGTTTTGAGAAGCTTTTCCATTAGAATATTTGAAATGTGAGCAAGCTCGAGCATAGGGAATTTGGAGATAATTTTATATGAACACGTGCTGGGGATCTCACTGGTAGCCTTCATTTACAGGTGTTACGTCGGACTCTGCGTGGTCTTCTGGGGTTTCTAAATTGTCTTAAGTTAGGAGAAATTAAAATTGGTTTCTGTCTAACCAGTAGCTTTCTTAAATGGAACTATTGCTTTTTTATATTTATTTTTTTTTTGAGAAGCAAATGTTAGCATAGCCCTCCTTTAGTGTTTGTGACCAGCAGGTGTGTTTGCTTAGTTCAATCTGTGCAGTCGTGGAAGCCAGCCGTACTAAAGATTACTTCCGTAAGGCAGGCATCAGGCATCCAGTAATGGTCCCTCAACAGTAAAAACGCCAATAGTCTGGAATCTCTCAGAATAATGAATGTGAAGAAAAGTCCAGCAAACTGCCTGAAAACCTTCTGCTGCTTTTCACTTACAGAAGAGTAGCAGAGGGACATGGGGAAGCAGCTCTGGTCATGAATAACATTTATATCTTGCTATTCTTAGACATGATTTTTAAAAATGTATTTGGAGATGGCTTTTGTGATTTAAAATTATTAGCTTTGCCTGTGATATTTCAGAAAAATTGATGCCAAAGTGAGTACTCCCAATGTTTAATGAGGTGATAATTTAAACTCTTCTGACCGGCCTACTCCATGCTGATTTGTGGCTTCATTATAGTATTTATAGTTTCTAAATCAGGTTTTCTAATTTTCTGTAAGATGAACACTTTTGATATTAAAAGTTAATTTCTGAGGAATGGCAGAAACATTCGCAATTGAAGTGTATTTTTGTTAATAATGGCCTTTAGAGAGAGAAAAAGGGACCTTTTATCTGCAGTGGCTGAATCTTACATTTAATGTATGTCAGATAAATAGTTCAGTTCTCATGCACAAGGCACACACGTCCAAATCTCAGAGTACTTTGATCAGAGCTGAGATACTATTTTTTTCCCACTCCAGTGGAAATAAATGCACGTTAGAAAAGAATGTAATATTTCAGTACTCTTATCCCCGGGTTGAGTTACACTTGGTCAGAAGCTTTGGATACAAACAGGTCTCATTCTTACACAGATTTTACAATTGAAGCACTTTCAAATTTGCACATTATCTAAAAATAGTAAATAACTGCTTCTGCTAAATGTACATCTTTTACTGTAATCTTTTGCCCTAATACTGTTTGGTTTTTTATTTTTTTTATCCAAAAAATCACTTATTGTAGGAGAGGATCAATGCTTAGTACAGCTATATTTGTTTATGCTGCAACATCACCAGTGAATGGATATTTTGGAGGAAGCCTTTATGCGAGACAAGGAGGTAAATTGTTTCTGTGTTTTCCTTGCATTCTTTTATGGAGAAGTTCTTATTTTCTGATTTGCAGCAGTATAGGGATGCCCTCATGGAGTTAGGCCATTCAGATGGAATCCATTACATTCTTAATAAAAATATTTTGAGTATATTTAACTTTCATATTTCCTACTCTGTATTGGCTGCGTTTTCTAACCTGAGGGTACCTGAAGTCTGTGGTTAATTTTAAAGTAGTGAGAGCTAAAGAAGTGTTAACAGCGGTATCTTATTAATTGCTTGTTATACTCTTGGATATCATCGTTTGGCTCGTGACATCTGGGGAGTGTAATAGTCTCTCCCTCTTCTGTGACATGCTGTCAAACAGCTCGTGTCATCTTCTCCAGATGACTCCTACATAGACCTCATCTCTAGGTAGTGGGGAGTGAGGGTTATGTTTACCAGCACGGAAAGGGTGAGTATACAGTACTTACTAGACCATTAACTGTGCATGGGGAAAACTGTTTATAGCATCTTTTAAAGAAGGTTGTTCTGCTTTCCAGTATGTGCTCTGCTTTATACTTGGCAAATTCAAAATGAGTAAGGGGTGGAGAGCAGAAGCCCGATAAAAATTGACAGAAGAGATTTGGACGGGCTGTCTGCAAGTGCTCTCCAATAGGGCTCTGAATTATGACCAATTAACATCCTTGCAGTCCACTAGCTTCATCCGCTCCCTGTGCTGCACTAAAAGAGTAATCAATATCTATTATCTTCTTACAGTCCTAATTCTGGTAAGTTTGCAATAGAAAAATTCTATCTTTTTAGTATGACATACTTGATAGTATTCAGTCCCAACTGCACTCTGATCTACTCCGAGTTTGGAGGTTAGATGTTTCTTTTCATGTGGTTTGGGTATAAAGCTAGCCATTTGTAGAAAAGCAGATCTAGCTAAATTAAGTTTGCTCTTCTAAAATGTACTGTGCTATAGAGTTCAGCCAGATTTTCGGGTTTTTTTTCTTCTACAGCTCAAACATACATTGAACCGTGAAATGCTAATTATGTGGGTTCATCGTGGTGAAAATACATAGAATGGTCTTCAAAAGCAAATGCTGTTTTTCTGATAGTTTTTCTTTAGTGCAGATTATAGATACAGCTATGGTGTAATGAGTTTAAATATAGATGGTATTTAAGAGCATAGAAAAGAAAGGGAATAGAGACAGTGAAAATGCTTATGGTGTTGCCCAAGAGGGTTTTCTTGGGCTCCTCAGGGAGCTCTGAAATTAGTGCTAACTGCTAACAAGTGTTGCTCTTCCCTCTAAGCCCTCACAGAGGGTTTAGAACTTGCTTTTCTTCCACCTTCTCTGCTGTTGGAGATGTTGAATGCTGTGGCATTTTGCTTTATACCAGGGATAGCCAGCTCCTTGAGCGCATCCTGAGCGTATGGAGGCAGCATAGTTGGGTCAAGACAACCAGGGTCAGGTGCTGAGCTCCCGTGAGCTCTCGGGGATCCCAGGCTCTGCACGGGGCCAGCTCTGCTATCACTGTCTACTAATCTGCAACTCATGTGTACACTTATATTTCATACCTCAGTTTCTTTAGGCAGCTTAGTCAGCATATGCTGTTCTTCAGCTGAAATGTTCTCAAGCTGTATCCCTTTTCCTGTCTTTTCACCTGGCCTAATAAATTGATTAATGGGCTGAATCTTGCGAGTTGCCAGGAGTCATATGGAACTCTTAGTTGACTCTTGGCTCTTGTATCGATGCAGTATGTTGTTACTTATTTCTTTCACCTTTCTGAGGGGAAGAAGTCAAACTCCTAAATTCTGGAGAGCTTGCTGATAACTTTTTATGCAAAATACACTGTATCTCACCAGTCCCATTGGAATGTCCCTTCTTACAGGAAGGCGATGGATAAAGCAGATGTTCATTGGAGCCTTCCTTATTCCAGCAATGGTGTGTGGAACTGCCTTCTTCATTAACTTCATTGCCATCTATTATCATGCTTCAAGAGCTATACCCTTTGGAACCATGGTGAGTCATTTTACTGGAGCATTCACCCACCGTAGACACAGGAAAACTACATATTAGTCTAAACACAATTTTGAGTCATAGCTTTAGCTTCGGAGTTAGAAATGTGTTCAGGGAGGGTTTTAAGGTCCTTCAAGTACAATTCATTTTAATCATAATAGCAACAGCTGCTGAATGCCAACAAGTCTTCTCTCTGCTTAAAATGGCACTTCTGCTTTGTATTCGTGCGTAGTGTTAGTACAGGGAAGTTAGCAGCTTGAATTTTCTTCTGGATGGCCAATGGAAACTAATTATAAGGTAAAATGCAATACAAAAAGATTCCAAGTAAAAGCTGTTTTCAAATCACTGCAGTCAAGCAGAAAAAAAAAAAAAAAACCCAAACAACTAAAAGATCAACCAACAATATGAGATGAGAAGTCCTGAGGAGGTCTGGCTTGATGAAAATGTGTCACTGTTTTCACTTTGTGGAGGGGTATTTAGTGTCCAGTTACAGTCTCGTGTCTATGTATTAACCATGTCATTTGAAAAACAATGCTGGTTGGGTTACTTTCTCATTTAATCATGCTGACTTCTCCTGTTTCTCATGACTATTGTCAGGATTTTGTTTGTCATGGCCCTTTCAAGTAACCTCAAATAACCCTGTCAGTACAATGTGGGAAATAATCACTTGGCACTTTGGCAGAATTTCTGTTTGGGCTTGTAAGGGGTATTATTTGGGAGCAGAATTTTTTCAAATATGAACCATAAAATTGCTTTTTCTAATTGTATGTATTAGCACTGTTAATTACAAAAAATATCTTAATACAGAAAGGCTGGTTTTCTTTTCATGAGATGTAACATTTTTATAGCCCTCTTCTTTGCATGTCAGGTTTTGTGATATGTTAAATTGCTCAGTCTGTTCAGAGACGTTTGAACAGCCTTAGATTTCTCCTTAGTTTAAATCTACCACGAAATGAAGCTTACCATCACGGGTTCTGTCTTACTAACTATTATTTGGGATAGAATCAAATTCAGTGCATGACTGAAAATACTTCTTAAGAAGATGTTATTAATGAATGAATGTAGTAGAAATCATAAACGGTAATAAAAAGAGAGATAATTCTCAGTTTCAGGCAAAGGCTTCCAATAATTTGCTACTGATGGAGGAGCCATTACTCTGCATGTACGTTGCTGGTTCTGGTCACTTCCTTAGTAGTAGTATTTTTCAGTACGTGCCCTAAATACCACGTCTTTAAATTGAATTTGTTCTTATAAAACTACTAAATATAATATCAAACTGAACATGTTTGTAAATTGCTGACGGAATGTTTCTGAGGTTTTTTTTTTTTCTTCAAGAAATGAGACACAAATTCTATCTCTGGATACGTTTGTATTAGTCGGTCAATGCCCCAAAGGAATATCGTATTGGTTTTTCTTTCTGAAGCAAGTAGCCATATACTGTACTGTCAGAAAAAGTTTACAACATTGATCTTTGATATGTTCAAAGAGGCGCTGTTTCACTGCTGAGCAAGCATTTATGATACCACATTTCTCACATGGATTGCCGTTTGGAGGTCAGGAATGCTGAGGGAAGGGAATTCTACTTGTGCCGAAGTTTGTTTGTAAATCTCTTCAACTGATACGGGTTTTAAGATCATGGAAACACGTACATGCAAAAGCAAATGGGAATATAAATCTTCAGAGGTCACTTAATCAGGATGTTGGGACTCTTTATACACAGTGATTTTAATGATCTCAAGGTTTTATGAACGTTACGAGTGTGGCAGTAAAACTTCAGTGGAGTTAGCAGACTTTTAGTAGGAACAGGTTATGAATCGGAAAATTCATCAGAATAAGCAACGCTCTAATGACTTCAGATCAACTAATGAAGTTGGTTTGTGGAAAGAAATGAAAATTGTTTGAAATGACTGTGTTATGCTTCAGGTTGGACTCCCTGGGGAAGCCCTCTGGCTTTATGGATAAGATACTTTTGTGTCTTTCCACCTTTGTTTTCAATATAGAGAATCTTCCAGAATTCTCTAGTGCAAATGAGAGGGAAAATTTTGTGGGAAAATAAAACCTCTGCCATCTAAATGTACTAGACCACAGAAATTGCTTACTGGTATGACTTGAAACCAATCTCCTTGATTTAAACTGCTGGCAAAAATTGCCACCTCTTCTTGACTGCTGTAAATCTGGAAAAAAAACTGAGTTGCTGCAAAAAAGTTGCCAAGAAACTATGTTTAATAGGATATGCTGTGCTTTGCCCCTTTTCCAGTGAGCTGCTGGGTAGTCTCTCTGTCCCTTAATTCCTCCCTCCAGAGTGATGTCTTTTGGTGGAGTGTAGGCATGGTGTCATAGCCAAGACATCCAAGCTACAGCTGCTGCATCTTTGAGGTACCTGGTATCTGCTCTTTAACACTTTGTCTTAAAATGCTCAGATTGCTTGGGCTCTTCAGGACCTTCGTACCCCTCGCTGTCACTGCAGTCTGGTTTGAGCTTCAAAGCTTCCTTCTCCTTGTCTGGTTCCTTCCTGACATCTGGGATCTCCTCAAAGACGTGGCAGGGACTGGGAAGATCCAAAGGCCGTTTCTGAAATCATTCTTGAAACTCTGCCTGTAGCCCTTTTGGTTGTACATGCAAGATGTCCCCCTGTACTGTGACAAACCCTCTGTAGGGAAATACACCCCGAGCCTCAGCAGAGCCTTAATTTCTTCCCTGGGATACCTTCCAGCTGCCCTTCCCTTCAAAATGCAGTAACGAATGTGACAGATTTTACTCAAATATGTGAGAGCTTTTTAAAACTTAATGGTTTAAAGCTTTCAAGTCCCAAAGTGCATGAAGAAGAGATAAAAGTTGTGGGTCTTTTCTCTCATCTTTTCACCTTTATAGAAATGCAATGGGTACTGTTCAACTTCTTGTTCTTTTGGAGCCCAAAGCTGATTTTTTGGGGGAATATTTTGTTTATTTTGTTTTATTCTATTTTGTTTATTATACCCTGTTACTGGTGAACATAGAATTCCTCTGAAAGCGTTGTACACCTTGACTTACCTTTTCTTGACTTTGGTCAGTCGTTTTGGGGTATTTATCAATCATCTTTCTTTTTTTGTTCTTTTTGTAGTATATGCAAAAAAAAATAGAGTGTGGGACAATTGAAAATATTGGCAAGTGAAGCGATCTCTCCCTATGTTTTTATAAGGAGTGTGGTTGTAGTTCTGTGCAGAGATACTTCCTGAGTAATGCAGAATTTCTAGAGAGTGAGGTGTGATTGAATTTGAAGGGACCATCTCATTTCTGGCATTTCCTAAGTTGTGATTGCTTACGTTGTTCTGTGTGTGATACATAATTTAAAGATTGCCATTAAGGCTGCTATGACTAAATGTCATATTCTGGCTGCAGAATCCATGCAGCTTCTGTTAAACTGTTGAAGATGTACCATTTTTGTTTTGTTTGAGCAGTAGGTTCCTGTGTGGCTAATGTTTCCAGTATGTATTTTTAATGATTTAATTAAATAAGGTTACGCACACTGAATTTCTCCTGGGATTGAGATCCTACTGTTTGCATCTTTTATACCTTGTTTAAACGAAAAGAGAAAGAGAAAAAATAAAGTTTCCTCCAACAGATAGCTTAATCCAGGCTGCAGCCATCCCTGAGAGCTTTAAGTTGATGGGAGTATTGTCTGCTGCTGGAAAAGGAAGGTCTGAGAGCACCAAAGGTTTTCGTACCTTGAGCCAGATAAGGAAATGCACCTGGCTAAAAAGAGGAAAAAAAAATAAATCTAGTTATAAGCATTCATCAGGGTGCTTCCTCAGACTGCCTGAAAGTGACTGTGGAAGCCTTGGTCCAAAAGTCCAAAACCTCATTTTTTTTTGCTGAAAGTAGACACAGCTTAATGGTTCTGCCTAAATTTTCAATGGTTCAATTTATTACCCAAAGCGGCATCCTAGATTAACAACGTCGTCGTAATAACATTAATATCACTTTATTTTGAAGCCTTTCATTCTTATTCTGTGCAGTGTTTGGGCAGGTGATGGGTAGAAAACAGCTCCACTGTAGAGATTCAGTAACCTTTTTATTGGGGGGAGAGTCTCATGACTGAGAGTGCAGTTTTGGTAGCTGACAGGAATGATCAAGCTGCTGCTTTGACAGTTAATTTTTATTGCTTTTCTCCCTTGTGCATTAAGTAGCCAAGGCACCATAGCCTGCCAGTAGCTGTTTAATATTAGATATGCTCATAAAAATTTTAATTATCACCTTTGAATGAAGCTTAATCTACAGTTGTCAGAAAATATGAAACACATGGCAGTAGAACATAAATTACATCCCTCTCGACAATGTTTCCTTTCAAATAAGGAAAACTGAATCCTGCATGTTCAGTCAAGGGCAATAGAATATTCTTTCCCCATCAAAACAGAAAGGGATTAGAAGGAATACAGGCTTGGTGAGGCTGACAATCTTTTCTGTGGCAACTTAAACCCTGCAAACTAAGTTAGATGCTCGTCTGGAAATATTTTGTACAAAACCGCAACAGTTGAAATAGGTAAGTCTTAATGCACTGGCTTGGTAGAAAAGCTCCTGTGAGTTGTGTTTGCTCATATGGATTATGGAGAGCATGTGCTTCTTTGCTTGATGGAAAAGCTGGGTTTGTGGATGTGGTAGAATTGGCTGTTTGCATAATTTGTGTTTTCTGACCTGGTAGGTAGAACTGTCCTCTGAATTTCTCTTGGCTGATTTACTTCTCTTAAAAGGCTCACTAAGACCTAACTTTTCTTATCTCTGCCTGTCATACACCAGGTACTCTTGGGGGTTTGGATTTTTTTTAGTATATTTGGTTTTTTTAGTATGTTACAAGTGACCTCTGCAGGGAGGTGCTCCTGCAGGAGGGCAGAGCAGGTACATGTGGTGATCTGCCTTCCTTTCCTCTTACCATTTGTGATGGAGAAATGGAGGTCAGTAACTGGCTGCTTTTGCTTTTATAACCTCATTCTCCAAAAGCTTTGAGGCAGAAGTCTCATAACTTCATCTCTTTTTCAGTTAAGACACTTGTGTGCCCGGTGTTTGCTTCGGTTTGGATTTAAACTCTTGAGGTTTAGGCATTGCACAGTCTTCATCATCGCTGCCCTCACCATCCGTGGCAACAAGCAGTGGTACCTGTTCAGTTTGGGAGGGAGCAATGTCTTCACCTCCATCTGAAATGAATGGGAACATAACCTGAAAAACACAGAAGGTAGAAAAGACAGAGAAGTCATCTCTCGCATCTGGATAAGGCTTCTGTTGCCAAGAATGAAGAAAGCCATTTTCAGCAAGCGTCAGCCTGAGCAGGTTGACTCCCTTGGAGTCAGACAGTGAGTTGAAAGCAAGAAAGAAGGTGCTGCTGAGGTCAGCACAGATTGTGATCGTTGTAACTAGCACTGGTTGCGTTGGTCAGTTTACCAAGGCCAGCAGGATGCTGACACCAGGGTGGAGTTTTATCTCAGAAGACCCAACATCCAGGTTTTTATCAGCTTGAACAGTTTATCAGAGGCGGGTGGGAGTAGGAGACATTCCTGAGCTTGCGCCGTGGTCTCTGTCTGCTCGATTACTTGGATTCCTTTCCCTGCAAAATCATCTACGATAACTTTTAGACTCCTGAATGGCACCAGGAGAAAAAGGAAAAATGCACTTCGGTTCCATCTGTGCTGGGAACACGGCAGGGCTCTGAGACAGGCAGTTCATTGACTTGACCTAACGCTGCTTCCTGGGTTTCACTGGAGATGCTGACCGTTCTGTCCGAAATCAGTTCGGTTTCCAGCAAAACGTTGACTAGAATGTTACGCCGTTATCAGTCACGCTTTGACACGGATCTGGTAAGGAAACCACAAGCACTCAGGTGTTCTGCTGGATGCCCATTATAAGCACATTGGGGACAGGTTGGCAGAACTTCCTGAAGCCGTTATTCAAGGAACCTTGGTCTCTCTCAGCTTGTTTGACTCAGCAGCAGCTTTGAAATCTAAAATCTTTATCTGATGAAAGCAGTTAAAAAAAAAAAAAATCTATAATGGTTCTCTTCTCAATTGATTCAAGAAAACATACTTAATAATGTTTATTAGGGAGTTTCTCTGGAAATGGATAATTCCATTTGATAAAACAGACATATATTGACTAATGCTTCATAACAAAGAGGTATGATTCTACAGCAACATCTACTAAGGCCTCACTGAACGGGTTGGTTATCTTCTTTTATCATCTTAAACCTGGGATGTTCTTAATTATTGTTTTGTTTTCTGCTTACAGGTGGCAGTGTGCTGTATTTGTTTCTTTGTCATTCTTCCACTCAACCTTGTTGGTACGATTCTCGGCCGAAATCTGTCGGGACAGCCTAATTTTCCATGTCGTGTCAATGCAGTGCCTCGGCCCATCCCAGAGAAAAAATGGTAACGAGAAGCATCCATGTTAACTCGATGTATTCATATATATATATTTAAATCTGGCCTTTCAGATGTGATCATTAAAACTTTTTCTAGGATACCTTTTTTTTGTATTTCATTTGAGTTGTGTCTAGAAGAACACCTCTACTGACATTTCCTTAGTACGATTTTTCTGTTGAATAAAAACACCAGGTGCAGTTAATGGTGAGTAGCTGTAGCAAATTTTACAGTCCTGGATCACTGATTCACATTTGGCCTGAGATGCTTTTCAGTATCTTATGTAAAAACGATGGTCCCAACCCATTTCTTGATGGGTATCTTGAAGTGAAACCTTTCCTCTTTAGTTAATGCCTCTTAGAATTTAGGGTTGAGTGTGCCTTGGAGGCAGAACTGTCCTGTTTAATGGTCTCCACGTAGGAGCTGAGACACATTTGCAGGGTGATGGTGGGGAGAAGCTTGCAGTGCTGTTCCCAGTTCTGCACTTTTGTTGGGGGCTCAGAGCCTAAAATACTCCAGGTATATGGTTTGAATTGCGAGTAAGCCGTTATTATTTTTGAAGGGAATAGAAAGGGGTGGCTGCCTGGTCTCAAAAGTAGACTTGAATTTTTTGGAAAATCATGAATGCAGTCACTTTTTTCCTATTAATTTAACTCTGAGACGGAAGCAGCAAGCTATGGAAATGAGAAAAAAATCCTCAAAGGATGTTTTTAATAGATTTTTCTTGGTTTGCCTGCTCAGAGGAGTAGAGCAGACCGAGTGAAGGAGCACTGAAACGTGTACAGCCACGATATCCAGGAACCGCCGCACACTTAATCTCTTGTTAGTGCTGGGTTGTGCAGCTCAGATGCTGGGATTTGATTTATATTGTGACCTGTATCTTGGGGATCTGATGGATTTTTCTGGATCAGCATGACAGATAAAAAGAAATAAGATACTTCTCCTGAAGCTGATGAAATTGCACACTGTCAACCTAGACGAGTCTCCCTATAAATAATAAAAGAAGCTGCAAATTAAATCAGTAGTTACCAGCTAGATTCAGCGTGATTGCAAGTACTACACAGAGGTCACCTTTAGTCACTGGCAGGATAATGTACAGGTAGCTGAGCATTCATTTTTAGCCATAGGCTCACGACTCAGTATAGCATTAAAAAGTAAGCACTGCTTCTTAATTTTTATCACTGGTGCTCCTTTCTTTGTGCTTTTCTCTGTGTTTGAAGCTGCCAACAGCTTCGAGTTTTCACTCAAGGCTAATGGATGTTATGGGGCTTGATTGCTTAGGCCCTTTTTGGGCAAGAGTGATGCTCTTTTTTTTTATTAAGATTCTAATCTTTAAGGCTGGTTCGATGCCTAATGCCATGCCTGTAGGTGACAGGCACAAGACTTACATTCTGTTTCAGCTTTCCCCAAGAATAACTCTTCCTCCTATCCGTGACACGTGACATCTTTGGGGGTATCTTTCTAATACAGAAATGTTCCTGTTGGCATGCTTTTTAAATAATTCTCCCAGCTACATTAATTATCTGGTTACATGTCTTAATATGTTTGTAAACAAAAGACTAAAATTGTCCCTAAACTAATCTTAATATCTTTCAGGTTCATGGAACCAGCTGTTATTGTTTGCTTAGGTGGAATCCTCCCTTTTGGATCAATCTTTATTGAAATGTGAGTGTGTCAGCTATTTGTAGATGTGATTAAACAGTATAATAATTTAAGTTCAATTACAACATCATCTGCATATTTTGTTTACTCTCTTCAGGTATTTCATTTTTACTTCCTTCTGGGCTTACAAGATCTACTATGTTTATGGCTTTATGATGTTGGTTCTGGTTATTCTCTGCATCGTGACAGTTTGTGTGACTATCGTTTGTACGTATTTCCTGCTAAACGCAGAGGATTACAGGTGGTAAGTATTGTAGGATTTGCAGAATTAACCGGATATTTAAGTGCTACAGAAATGTAATGTTCTTCAGTCTAGGTGGGTTTTTCTAGTGTTCCGTGTCTGGATTTTATCTGTAGGGAATAAAAGCAGATCTTTTGTGTAGAGGAGCTTTCTTGTACATATGAGCATCTGTGTGTGCATGTAAGTACGTATTAAAAAAAGAAATAATATGTGAAGGTATGTGGGAATATGGAGAAGAATCATCACTTGCTCTTGGTGGTAGCTGTTGCTGTAGAAGCTTTTGTTACTTAGAGCAGACCAGATGTTGATTTTGTTAAATAAGTCTGCAGAACCAGTATGTTTTATTTTCAGGTTCAGATTTTAGCGCATTGTTGCATCTTCTTGGGAAGCCTTTCTGGTTCAATATGTGATGTTCACCCGTGTTTACTTTCAGGCAATGGACAAGCTTTCTTTCTGCGGCTTCAACTGCGATTTATGTTTACATGTACTCCTTTTACTACTACTTTTTCAAGACAAAGTAAGTGATAATTTTCTTGCTTAAATATCAGACTGCTGTATTGCCAAATAAGTTTGTTGAGACAACCAGTGGAAAATACCTGGCATGAACTCCTATCTTTCTTTTTCAGGATGTATGGCTTGTTTCAAACATCATTTTACTTTGGTTATATGGCAGTATTTAGCACAGCTTTGGGAATAATGTGTGGTAAGTTTCAAATGTATTGACAGTTCTCTATCAGAATGTTTTAGACTGTCACGTCTCTTGATTGTAGCTCTGTTGGTTTTGGTGGTGGAGTGTGTATGTTTGCAAGGTGTGCTCAAAAAAGCTCACAGTCTTTGAGAAGAATCTTAGAATGCTCTGCTTATACTTGGTACCTACCTAATATAGGAGTCTCTGTGGATTGTCTTCTGATAGGAAGACAATTTATGTACTGTGAAGAGAATTTCACCCTCAGAATGAGCTCAAAAGACAGTTCTTGACATGAAGGTCATCTAATAAAGCCAAATATACTTTTTCACCTCTGAGCTTTGTTTTTATCCTTTGCTTTATGACTTTCAGAAGTGCTACTTTGGTTCTTTCGCACTTTCCTATGATATTTGCTTTTCATGTGTGATCCTTACTTAATAACGTTCCTTCTTCAGAGTGAATGAATAGTCCTACAGGTTCTAATGAAGGATTCTTTGAGGCAGATACTTGAGAGACACGATGTCTTACGGCAACTTACTTTCTGTAAAGTATACATTTCTCAATGTCCCAAGGGGGTGGGTAATTTCACAACACTTTATAAAAAGGTTAGGGAAACCATCTCTTTAACTGCTGAGTACCTGTTCCTCTCTTTTCTCATACAATCTAATCTTGCTTCATCAGGTTCTTGGCACACTCCAAGCCTTCCCTGCTGTTCTGGTAGTCTTGCAGCCATTTTTTGTTCTTTAATAGGCTTATACTTTCAGCTCTAATCTATTCTTTTTAGAGTGCTCAGGCTGGTATTGATTAAAATGTCTATGATGCAGAAGCCAAGCTTGCCCACCAGTTTCTGTAATTAAAATGTTTTTTAAAACAAGGAAAAGCAAGATTGTCGAAAGCTTTCTTGTCATGGTAGGACACTACTTAATGGAATATTAGAGTAAAATCCAAATTCATTCAAAATCAGAAAATACTTCAACACATTAAACTTTATTTCCACAACTCTATTGAGATTTCTTTTTGAGTGTGTTGGAAGAGAAGCTGCGAGATTCCTTTTTACTGAGAACTCCCATTTTCAGCGTGTGGAGGGAAGGAAGAAAATAAAAACAAAAAAATCCCCTGTCAAAAAGCATTTGTCTGGGGAACTTGCTTGCCATTGAGGCCTAACAAAGACATTTGTGTTAGGGAATTGTGCAGTGTGTGTGCTGCTGACTGTATGCCTCCTGTGAAAATTGTATGGAGCTGTGCTTTGGAGGCTCACACGAATGGGCGTCTTCGGTATCACACAGTTGGATGTGAGACCAAGGAGTTTAGGATCCAAGGCAGCCACAGGGAAACTCTCTGGAGGTTTGTGTCATCCAGCTCTGGTTTTAGTGCCCCTGACAATGCCCAATGAACTCAAATCCCACACGTAGAGGGATGCTTTGATCCACAAAGTCTGCTGCCTTCTGCAGAGCATCTCAGTTCTGGGACTGGACGGTAGGGAGCCCATGAGAACTTCTAAACCTTTTGAGCTCTTCATACTTCCCTCTTAGTGACAGAAAAGAATAAAACTTACTCTCCAACTCAGTGGATGGCTTAGGAGGCGGGTAGTATAGAAAGGCCTCTTGCAGTACTGCACTTCAGCATCCAGATAAATAGGTATGATTGAAGTGTTTTTTTTAACCACTGGTTTGTGGTTGCTTTTCTTCACTATTTAGATTTTTCTCGTTATTTAAAAATAAATGCTTGAAATGTTCTGCTGAAATATGCTTGCAGTCTATTTCTGCTAAACCTATATAGGCCATAACCAAGTTAACCACCTTATCAGATGGTATTTATAATAAATAAATAATCATTCCCTTCGTTATGGATTTTTTTTTAATTCAAATGTCTGTGCTGCATTTGTTGCAGGAGGACATTCTTTAGCTGTCATTGTGTAGGGTTTCCCCCTCCCTGCTCCATGTTTTATTCAACGGCTGTGAAGTAGCCTTGGGGCTTAACCCCTGCCTTGAGTGTTGGCCATTAGTGGCCTTCCTGGGTAAGGCTCCTGTGGTTCAGAATAGGTTCTGATTTGTTTACGGGGTTGAGAGCTTGTGGCCTCATGTGGCTGCTGCTCTCCGCTCTGCCCCCCTTTCCCCCCCCACCAACTTCCATCTCGTGCACACATTCTCTAGATCCCAAATGGAACACAGTTAGTGCTTTGTTCTCCCAAATCTCTGTGATGGCTGGAGAAACCCTCCAGGAACCAGTTCTGGGATGTATCTATGAGTTTAGCAACTAAAATGAGCATTGAATGTGTCGGCGGTGTCTGCCTTAACATGATGAGTCTTAAAACAGGAGTCCAGTGTCGTTATTATGTCCTTTTGCTGCATAAGGTAGTAGAGGAGTTTCTTCAGGCTACAGAGGAACCTGCACATGGTCCATATGACTCCACACTCCCGTCACCTCCTCTGCACAGCCCGTGCTTGGCTCTCTGGGAACTCTCTACTGCTGTCTCCTCGAGCTGCCCGGCCTCTGCTGCGCCCTCAGCACACCTACTGCTTGCAAGCAGCAACCTGATCTCACGTGGGCTGTGTTTCTTTTATTCAAACTCCACTTTGTCCAAGTTTGCAACGCCAATCCCTCCTTTGCTGGCCAGTGGAATTGGTTGTCACGATATTTATACAGCTTGAAAACGCTGTGCAGCACAGAGGGCTGACTCCACGGGCTCTCTGCCGCTCCCATAGCATCGGAACGATGCATCAGGTTTTGCCTCGTGCAGATTTCCCGGTGTGATACCGATGTTGGGCTTTTAGGGGTCTGAAACCCGAAATTTTCTGAGTTTAATGGCTGACCTCATGAGTTATCTGAGCAGTACCGAGGATTTAAAAATTTCTTCAGGTTCTGAATAAATCTGTGGCCAGTAATATCAGCTGCAGGTCTGCATGGCCTTAATTTCTAAAGGCAAAAAAAACCCCTTTGTATTTTTATTGAAGAACAAAGTTTTGGCAAAATTTTGTTAGTGTTGTTTAGGCTTCTGTATTTCACACATCTTATGCAAGCCTAGTGCATCCCAGGTCACTGAAAATGTCATTTTGAGCTTTGTTCTGGGCTATTCTTTATTGCTTTGTAACAAAAATACCCATTTAGAGTCCATTCTTTACTGAGCATCCAAGTATTTGATGTTAGGTGTTCTCTTATCTTTACTGAGTTATAAGCCCTCAATTCTCTACCTTTTCCTTCCCATGTTTTACGATGTGATATCCTGACACCCCCCTACTTGTTTTTCCAAATTCACTTCTGATGGGAGAGGTAGCCCAAGTGACTTCCACGAGGCTGATATTTACTCTCATTTTGCTCAGAAGAGATGAAGAAGCAGCACTGGGAGGGGGTGTGTGTGTGGATTCTCTGCAGATGTCCTAAGAGAACAGGGGTTACTGAGCCTGACAAACCCATGGCTCTGGGTTTGACAAGGTGTTGCTGAACTTCTTTCTCAGAAGAAGCCTTGGTCCAGCGTGTTTCTTTCCTTTTTCCTGCTCTTCTTGGTCCTGCAGTATTTTGGGTTTAGCATAAAACTGTTGCCCCTATCAAAAACCCAGTGACCTCTTCTTTCATTACTGCTGTGACAATGCATACCCTGCTCATGACTCTTACTAATTTGAAAACCACAGGTTGCAATTTCCTTTAACTACTAACTGCTACTAGTTTAATCTCTTTGTACAGACCTCCTTGGAGTTTAAGGCTCCTGGGATGGGAATCTATTATTATTTGTGCCTTGTGGGAAGGAAAAAGCCATCTGCCAATAAAACACTCATCCAGAAGGCATGTAACTTATAATAAAAACCCGCCCTCCCATCCACCTTCCCTGCAGAGTGGGTGATTGTATGGGTTTTTTTTACCCTCTGTTCAGAAAAAGGGCCCTGGTTATTGGCAGCAGTGGGGGGGCTGCTATATTTATCGAGGCCAAGTGAGCATGGCCTCTTGGTAAGATGGCTTAATGGATTTAGATTGCTAGACTGGGGGAGTTCTTGCCAGACGTTCGCTGGGAGCGTGGATAATTAGAGTTTGAGAACAAGTATTGCAGGTAATTTTTCTGGTGGTGCAGAGTGTGTGCTTGATGTGACTTCCTGTTGAAGTGCGCGTGTTTTGTGCGGCCGGCTTATTTTTTTGATGATTACCTCTCTAATGGCATCCAATATTTCTCGGTTTATTTTGCAGGAGCTATTGGTTACATGGGAACAAGTGCCTTTGTTCGTAAAATCTACACTAATGTGAAAATTGACTAAGGAAATAAGAAAATTGAACTCTGGATCAATTTCTGTTTTCTTGGGGATGAACTTGCACAACAAAAAGCGCGAGAGAAGAGATTTGGGTTTCAACACTGGGCACTGTATGGGTCTCCGTTTTGTGGATGGCTTAAAAGTAACATCTATTTCATTGATCCTAGGTTCTTACTGACTGCTTTCTCCAACTGTTCACAGCAAATGCTTGGATTATATGCAGTAGGCATTACTACAGTACGTGGCTAATCTTCCCCAAAAAGAAAAAAAACCAACAAAATACAAAAAAAACCTAGCTCATTAAAGATGAATAGACTAGCTCTCTTCAGTGAAGAGGACAAACGGTTTATTTAAAGCATTTGTTCCATTCAATAGAAAGAGGGAAACTTGGCTGCTAAAACTACTTGATTAGTAGTCTTCCTGGTACTTAACATTTCTAAATTATGTCAAAATGCAGTTCCAGAAAGATTACTCTTCTGATTTTTACTGCCATTGCCAGGATAGAAGGTATGTTTTATATTTTGACTCCAGGTGCTTTTTGGTTTATTTGCGATATCGACTAATACCCTACACTCATTTGTTTAAAAAAATAATTTAAAAAAATATATAAAAACCCCATATGCATGTAATATATCAGCTCTTATTCTAGTTGGACCAACTTCCCTTTATTTATCTTTAAAGTAATATCCAGCTACATCTTAAATCCATCCAAAGAAAATACAGTCTGAAGACGGGATTCGTTCTCTGCAATGCAATTTACTGTACAGTTAGAAAGCAAAATGTTAAATGAAGAGGATTGTTTGTTTTTTAATGAACACCTTGAGGTCTAGATTAAAACAAACCCAACATTTTAACTGAATGTCTAAAGTGATTCTCCTTTTTTTTGGTTTTTTTTTTTTTTTTCCTATTGGTGGTAACTGGAAAACCAGTAATTACCGTTATATCTAANTTTCCCTCCAAGTTAGTCTTGCATTATTTTTGGGTTTTTTTTTTGGTTTGGTTTGGGTTTGAATGAAGATTTTTCCTTTAGACATTATACAAGGGGTAATAAGTGTATATAACATTAAATAATGTAACTTAGGTGTAGATCCCAAATGTATTTGGATGTACAGATTTACTACAGAGTACTTTTCTGATGATTCGGTGTAAAAATGTGTGAATTTGGGTGGCTTTTTCCATCTTGCCTGCCATTGCATGAAAAGTTGGGGTTTCTTCACGATGTGTGTATGTCATGCTTTTCTGTTCTGTTTCCTTTCTCAAGCTCTTACAGGAATTAAATTTGTAATTTAGAACATTTTAATTTTTGTTAATCTTCTCTGGACACTTGTGTACCATCAAAAAGCACAGTTGCTTTAGGGTGTTCAGAAAAAACTAAAATAAACTTTTCAGACAAAAAAAAAACCAAACCCACCCAACCACCACATAATGTTCCGATTGTGAAAATCGATGAGTTTGCGGTTGAAAAAACACGTTGGAAAGGGCGATATTGCCGGTTTCTGTACACCATATCCCTCTGGTTTTCAACTCCCCACACCCCATGCTTTGAATTTAGACTTTGCTTACGACTTTATTGTACGATGCGGCTCCGAAGTGGATGACCGGCCCAAAAAGATGCTTCTTGGCTGAACTCTTTGTGGAGAAATCTGATTTGTGATCCAGCGAGCGGACCGAGAGAGGTGGGGGCGAGCGCGGACTCAAATAAACGGGCAAATAAAGGTTAAGTCTTTCCGAGCTGACTGTTAATGATGCGCTGTGTTTAGTTAGAAATACCCTGCATGTGTTGGTGAGGGGTTAGAGAGCCGGTCGGCTTGATTTTGTTGGGGGTCTTTTGTTTTTTTTAGGCGTGTGCCACGTTAGGGATGTTTTCATCAGTGTGGCTGTCTGAAATAGGGCGCCTGCCATGGAAAAGGCAATTTCCTGAACTTAAAAAAGAAATAAGGAGAGTATTTGTATTGATTCGCGCTGTGGTGTCTCTCTACAAAGTACTGATGATGCAGTAGCCACGATGAGAAATGGCCTTTGGGTTGGAGGTTGGGGGACCTGAACTGAGAGGTGACAGTTGATGAGCGATGCATCCTGCTGTACAGAGCTTCTGAAATGGATGTTTTGAGCTTTCACCTCTGATTTCCCCAGCCAGTTTTAACCAATCTGTTGGGAAATAATGAAGTTTTGCTTCAAGTGAATCGTTGGTGTCTGTACCTAAACACTCTGCCATTGAACTGAAGATAATTCTTTTTTTAAAGTACAGGCTGATTTTGAGATGAGCTTATAAACTGGGTCACCGCTTAGTTTTCTTTGGTTCCAAAACATGGAGACTTCAAGCAAAATTTGTGGTTTATGTGAGTTCTCACTAGTGTATAAGGCTGTGGGAAGCCTCCTTTTCATCCATGTTCATGAAGCGAGGAGCCGTTATCTCCACACAGTAAATAAATTTAAGTGCTCCATCAAAATACAACTTTGTTTTTAAAGGGAATGTTTTGCTAATGGCTCTGTTTCTCTGTTTAGAGCGCTGCTATGTGATTAGTCTGTCAGAAATGTCACCACACCGTTTATGAATTTCATTTAATCCTATTTTAGTGCCACAGAACGATGGGCTGCCTACTTGCTTTCTCTCTGTTTTGGTATTATTAGCTTTTTTTTTGCAAATCCAGATAGGACTGTCTAGCTCTTAAAGTGACATGGAAAAGGCATCGCTTTTCTTTCTGCGAGCACATTCCTCTGGAGAAGTACTGTGTTCCAATAATTGGCATTTTTATTGACGTTTTTATACTTCCACCCTCCACATGACTTAAGTTGGGGGGGGGGGGTTGCTTTGTTTTCCCCCCTTTTCTTTTGGTTTCTGAAGGAGTGCGAAATGTGACGGGTTTCCAACAGCTTGTCATTATGGTGGTGGTTGTTTGGGGTGAGGCTATTTGTTTGCCTCCCCAAAAATGTGTGGATATGGCTCAAACCATCTTGCTTTGGAAGCTCTCTGCTTAGATGATGTAGTCCTTCCTCTTTTATGGAAGAAATAAAGGTCTTGCAGCCAACAGTCCTCTTCCCATGGTTGTTTCTTAGGAGTTCCTGGTTCTTGAATGGAAGCTTCTTTGGATGACTCTTCCACTGGCTACTTGGTGCTTCTCTTCCCACTTCTGGTGCAGAGAATTGAGGAAAGAATTGTGTAGGAATAAGTGATCTCGATTGAATGCTTTAGATAAATACAATTAGATACCAGAAAGAAATTCTTTGCTGTGAGGGTGATGAGACACTGGAAGAGGTTGCCCAGAGAAGCTGTGGCTGCCCCATCCCTAGAGGGGTGCAAGGCCAGGCTGGATGGGGCTTGGAGCAACCTGGTCTGGTGGGAGGTGTCCCTGCCCAGGGCAGGGGGTTGGAATTACATGATCTTGAAGGTTCCTTCCAACCTGAACCATTCTATGATTCAATTGTAAATCTTTTCAGTTGAGGCAGAATGCCTATAGACGGTACCTCTGGTACTTCATGTATGGAAAGTGGTGAGCACTGGATTGGAGATAATGGAGACTGCAGGTGAACATTACGTTATGCTGGGGTTTTGGCTTTTTTTGGTGTCTGAATGTTTTGATGCCACAGTGTCTTATTAATTCCTCTCCAGAATGACATTCTAAAGTGTGTAAAGGGCACACACAATTAAAGGGTTTACTATACAATAGTCTAGGTGTGCTTCTTTAACAAGTTCCAGATTAAACAAGAAAACAAGCAAGCAAGCAATCAACCTAAAAATCCCCCAAAACCTAATACTGTTGAATTTTAACACCTTTGGTGCCAAAGGTGAGTAAAATTAATAGCATCTTCATATCGCTGTCATTACTGCAGAAAGTTAACATTGTGCTTTTGCTTCAGTGTTACCAGATCCAGCCAAATTTACCCAATGAAGTAGACGTCTGCAGCTTCACTGAAGACAGCAAAATTGTCTAACTGGGAGCTGCATCAGCAATTTCTCCACTGGAGTGTGGCCAAAAAGCATAAGCCTAGGGAAAAAAAAAAACCCCAAGCCTCTACCCATTGTGAAAGGACTTACAGGCAAGTAAACTGAGTGATTGGAGCTGGAGCTGAGGGGGTCCTCTTACCTTGAATTGGGGGGTTGGACTAGATGATCTCCAGAGGTCCCTTCCAACCCTATATGAATCTGTAAATTAATTCTTAATTGTGCGGGTTGTGGTTCATTTATTAAGAGTCAGTTGGTCCCGTAGGTTGACACACCCCACCCCCCACCCCCCTGCTTTTTTTTTTGATCCCAGGAGAGCCAACAGATTAAAATAAATCACCTCTTACCAGGGTCAGCTCTGAAGTCACAAATCACTCTGCCACTGTTGGACCTTGGTTGGAATAAACCCACGCTTCCAAATTGAGAAGCAGCGCATGTATGGCTTGGGTTCTTCAGGGGCATATTTTCTCAAGAAAAAACCCCAAATTTGATGCTATTATTTTCTGCTAAAAGCAGAAGTACAGAAGTGAACCTTGCAAAGAATATTTGCTTTTGTCTAAATGACTTCAGTGAGAAAATTCTCCTACTATTCTGAGGAGCTGTCTGCAGGTAGTTCTTCGTGTCATAGAATCATAGAAACACAAGGTTGGAAAGGACCTACAAGATCATCTAGTCCCACCGTCCTCCTGTCACCAATGTTACCCACTCAGCTACTAAACCTTGTCTCAGAGCACCTCGTCCAGATGCTTCTTGAACACCACCAGGGACGGTGACTCCACCACCTCCCTGGACAGGCCATTCCAGTGCCTGACCACTCTTTGGGAGAAAGTTTTTCCTGCCATCTAATCTCAGTCTCCCCTGGGGCAACTGATGGCCATTCCCTCGAGTGCTGTCATTAGTTACCTGGGAGAAGAGGCTGACCCCCTCCTCTTCACACCCTCCCTTCAGGGAGTTGTAGAGTGTGATGAGGTCTCCCCTCAGCCTCCTCTTCTCCAGACTAAACAATCCCAGCTCCCTCAGCCATTCCTCATAAGACTGGTGCTCCAGACCCCTCACCAGTTTGCGGTTTTATCCAGGAGGTGCTTTTCCAGTTGGGGCAAGGGGCTGTTACACATATTTGCTTTTATGATGACTTACACGGTTCACAATTTTTTCTTCATTTCTTGGGCTATGGCATGTGGAACAAAATAAAACCAAAAAAAAGAGAACGCATGAATCTGGAAGACTTTGCAGTTCTTGAAGAGAATCACTTCAAAAGGCTGGAAACTCAAGTTGGGAAAAGGATAAGAAGAAGTATCAGTCAGGGTCCTGCTCACCCCCAGCCCCATGTGGGTTACGGTCTTTGGGCATTCATGGGTGTGTTGGCCACGGTGCAAGGCTGTTGCAATAAGCTGAAAGGTTCATCTGGCAGGAGCAAAGGGGCTGCTGTTACTCCACGTGTTTTTTTGGCGTGTTGAGAGGTCTGTTTTCTCGCCAGCCCCTAGAAAAGGCGCTATGGAGCAGTATGTGCAGTATCTCTGGAGGTTCTACCACGCTGAGGCTTCATTTCTCATGGAAAACAAACCCGCAGGAGTTTTCCTTACATTCTGGATGGAAGATCTCCTTTAAGACCTTGGGCCTGGGGCATTCCAAAATACAACTGTACAAGTTTATGCTTCATCTTCTGCTGGTGTCACACCACTACAGCATTCCAGAAAATACATCCATTTTTAGAATTGGGAGTTTATGTGCAGTAAACAAAATTCTATAGAACAGTTGGTGTTTTTGTGGGGAAGGGTGGGATAGGGAGTTTGTATTACAGAGCAATCTTAGAAATAAACTCTTCTAATATTGAAGGATGTGCTTTTCCATATAGAATCATAAAATGGAAGGGAACTTAAAGATCATCGAGTTCCAACCCCCCTGCCCTGGGCAGGGACACCTCCCACCAGACCAGGTTGCTCAAAACCCCATCCAGCCTGGCCTTGAACCCCTCCAGGGATGGGGCAGCCACAGCTTCCATGGGGCAACCTCTTCCAGTGTCTCACCACCCTCACAGCAAAGAATTGTCTAATATCTAATCTAAATATGATGCAGTAGGTGCCTCGGTAGCTCCCACTTCACGAAAGCATAGACTTAAGCCCTAGAAATGCGAAACGCTGCGCTGGGTCTGGGCCAAAATGTCCAGTCTCTAATAGTTCCATCTAACAAGGTGATGGAGGCAGACAAACACGCTACAGTTGGGCACCATGCTGGGATTATTAATTATTTTTTTTTCCTGAAGGCTGTGTGTCCCAGGGGTTTTACTTGATTTCTGAAAAGTTTCGAGAGCGATAGTTAACTTTTTCCGAGAAGCTTCCAAACACGGCGGGGATCCTCATGCCACACTGAACTCGGGGAAACTTTTGGGGCTGCTCGTCCTCTTTTTCCCAAAGCTTTGTCTCAGAAATTTGGAACTTGTCTAGTGCTTGAGTCCATCACCCCAGACGTGGTGGTTTTCTGGGCTGCTAGAGATGTAATGCTCCCTTTTGAGTTCATTTTATGCTGGTTTGGGGTTGGTTTTTTTTTTTCTTTCTGAGTCACTGCAGTCTTGGTTTATCTGAAGCGCTTTATTGCGCTGAGAAAAATGGCACATCCAACCCCTTGGATTATGTTCTTAGCGCCAGGCTTTTCTTGTTTCGTTACGGAGGAGTAGCTGCAGGGATGGGATGGAAATTTTCTCATTTCCCTTCTAATGCCTGGCCAGAAGTGGGCGGGTGAATTAGCGAGCGTTACCTGCTGCCTCTTGTGAGAGGAGATCTGATGGTTTTCCATCATTTACCTGCAAGAATTGGAGGCTTTTATGATAAAATTTTGAAGAGATGCCATTTGGTTAATTAAGTTCTGCATTGGGACTCTGCAGAATCATTCTGTGGTAATTGGAATTGCGTGGCTGGAAGCTGAGTTTTGTTGAGAATTTTTATCTCTGTTTACCTCGCGATCAGAAAGCGACCAAATTCCCACCTTTGAATCCGAAATGTGCCACGATTGTCTTTTTTTTTATGATGTATATGGCGAATACATAAAGGAAAAGGAAATGGCTATTCCTGGTTTTACGGATCTGAAGGGTGAGGTGGAAGATGAAGCCGATTTAAAGTATCACTCCCCTAACGAAGGGGAAATACCTGCAGTAGCCAGGTGTGGGTGAAGATGTTACTGCAAATAATTCTAGGTGCAGAAATCACATAATTGGGAAACTTCTCCAAGGGAATTCGCTGTGAAGCAGCGTCACCGCTGGTTTGACAGATTCATTATCTTCTACCCGCCGTGGTGAAACGGCTTGAACTCTGGCAGCCTTTGCTTCCAGCCTCTCTAAAAGGTGCCTGTGGGGAAACGGGTAAATGCATCTATCCCAAATTTATCTTGTGGCAGAGGCTGAGAGAAATGTTTGGGTTTTTTTTGCTTTCCCAGAGCCATACCTTCTGGGGGAAGAGAAAGAAATATTCAAGATGGAATTTTTTTCTAACGGCACAAAATTCTTTGGAAGGACCAAAGGATTCACCGTTCAGAATTTTGAGCTCGAGAGATGCTTTTCCAAAGGTGGTCCCATGCCCCCACCCCTGCTTTAACCCTGCGGCAGAGACCACCAGAACCACCAGCTCTGCAGGATGCTTTCCGAGCACAAGCGACTCCTGCGTGAACCCTGAGAACAGATTAATGAAATTAATGAATTAATGAAACAGCGGTTTTCACGTGCCTCGGTTTGGTCACCCTGAAATTCATATTTGCAGACAAGACAGATTTCCCCCTGACTACACCTCAAAAATACTCCAGAAGTGTCTTGTTTGTACCTCACAGAGTTTAAGGATTGCAGTAATGTTTGGGAAAACGTTTTGGTGCTTTTTGTTTTTGAGATGGGATGACTTTTAAATCCTGTCTCCTGATACTTGGGGGAAGAAAAAGGAATTTTCCAGCCATTGCTTGCTTATTCCTGGCTTCCCCCAGTGTCTCTGCTTGCGTGTAACAGGGCCACGTAGTTAAATGTGTGTTGAGTGGTTAATGCCCAGGTGGCTGTGACCGCAGCGAGCTCTCCATAGCACCTTTTGGAGCCCCGGAACACGTTTAAGCACGCCTTTAAAAATTCCTTTAGGGCACCCAATCATTTCACCTCAAGGGAGGCATTTCCTGGGTGGCACCACAATAAACTTAATAAAAATGAACGACCCGCCCCCAGTTTTGCTGCAGGAGAGACTAAAAATTGGTGATGGAAGAAAGAGCAGGGATTGGTGTTAATTTTATTACCTGGATTTATCGATGACAGCGGTCAAGCTGGTGGAGAAAGGATGCCCTAAGAGGGGTCAGCTCTAGGAGCGATGAGGGGAGTCAAGAGCAACCTGGTAGATTAAACCAGGTGGAAGAAAAGGGCAAGAGGAGATGGGGAAGGGCGGGAAGGCTGTGGTGGTGCTAATGGAGTAAATGATGGTGTGTGGTGAAGCCAGAGGGATGGTGATGGCCCGGTGGTGCCCGTAGGAAGAGATGCTCTGCACATCGAGGCACACCTGCAACAGGGGCTGGTTCCTACCTACAAGGAAGCAATGACATAAGCAGAAGTGAGGGGTCCTGGAAATGCAGGGGGAAAAGGAATGCTTTGGGCTGAGAGACGTGCTCCAGCTCTCCAGGGCTCCAACTGCCCTTGTAGTGGTGATGTGCATGGAGGAAGAAATACTTTTCTGTGTTCAGGGAGCTAAAAGCAGGAAAAAGAAATCTCTGCTTGTAAACCCAGAGGGAGCTGAGGAGTCAGCAGTGGGATGGGATCCAAGGAGAGGGGGTTGCCTCAATCACTTTGTTGGAAGATTTGATGGACCCAAGCATTGTCAAGAGGGAAGGAGCGGGTCTTGTGGAAAAACTATCAGTCAGACTTGTTGTATGTGTGTTTTGGCTCCGGGGACGTGTTGTGTGCAGGGATATTCCATCAGGGCTCGGTAGCTCCCACTTGGCTTTGCTCGTGGATGCCGCTCAGAAAGTGCTGTACATGTTCTTGCTCAGCAAGGCTTGGAAAGACGGTGGATTTGGTTTGTTGGGCAGGAGGGGATTCTGCAAAGGAAAAAGCTGCTTCTGACAGTGGTGGGTGTGCACTGTCTTGTTTTCAGATACTTAACTCTTGGTGTCACGGGTTGTGCTGCCGGTGTGAAACTTCACTGAGTCTTTTACCAGCTCAGATGAAAAAGATACTTTCACAGGGCTTTTTATTGTCCTTATTTGCACTGATGAGGCACCTGCCAATCAAGATGACATGAGCTGATCTTCTAAACCCCGAGAAGCAGTCATTACTCTGCAGCTGGTCACAAAATGCTGTGATTGTTACCGGGAGCCATTTCTAGAAGGGTCGAGCAGGGAATGGACATCCAGAAAGAGCCTGCTGTAGCAGGGGGACTTTTCTGTTCGTGTGCAGATAATAGTAGCAGATTCCTCTTGAACTCCCTCACGGTCTTGTTCTAATTGCACAATTAAGGAACCACAATTTATTTTGCTCCTTTCTTCTTCAAAGCTGTGGGATTTTCTCTTGTGCACCCATCCATGTCTATTATACGTGCGGGAGAGGTTGGGCTCTCCAGCATAGGTTGCCACCCTGGAAGAGGTTTGCAAAGAGTTTCCACGTGGTCCAAAGGCTTGGTCTTTGGTGGATGGCAGCCCAAATCTCCACGCTGCTGACACGGGCAGTGCTTGCTCTGCTGCTCAGGGAAGACATCGACCTTTTATTTTCCAGCTTTCAATATCCTCAGAAAGTAGCACAGCCAGGACCTTCTCTACAGAGAAGAGAAAAAAGAGTGTCTAGTGCTCTCATCTCATAGGTGTTGGGAGTTCTTCTGAAGCACAGGTGGGCATCAGCCTTTCCTTTTTTAAAATAACCATCTGTCTCTCTGACAAAGTCACAGAAAGTAACAACCTAATGCAGAAAAAAGTCAAAGTTGCTAGTGGATATTTGTCTACATTCCTCTTAAGGAAAACTACAGGGATGGAAATGCCCTTGGTTCTTCATAGCAACCTGCTCTAGGCCTTCCTTGTTTTACTGCTGGGAAAGCTTGTTTGAAACCTAAATCTTCCTCAGTGCAGCTAATGCTTGTTCTTCCTTTGCATATTTTAAGATGGCTACTGTCTGTTCTTCTCTCTCTTGTGCAGGTCTTGGCTCAGATCTTCCAGAGTTGTACCTAAAGCACCTGGTGATCTTAAGCTAAGATGGTGAGAACAAGAGCGACAGCAAGATGCTTCTCTGCCCACGAAGCCTTGAGAGCTAGACTGGTTTCCAAAATTACCATTCCTTTCATTGTTTCTGTTCAGGACACTCACTGATGGATGGGTCAGTGGCATTTAAAATCTTCACGAGTTTGGTGAGAACAGGTACTCCTTTTGGGCTTCCATTCAAAGTGCCTGTGTTCTCCAGGCTCTATCTCAAGGGGTGGATGTGGCGTTACAGCCCTGGTTTGATGACTATCAGCGAGGAGTGATAGGCAGAGAGCTTGGAATAAGCATTCTCTGGGAAAGCTAACTCCCAGGAAGCTGTTTTGCTGCCCCTCGTGAGCAGTAAGTCCCTGTCACAGCCTTGACTCATCCGTTGAAAGGTGTTCTTGTTATTTCTGCTTTCTCTTCATTTTGCCAAGGCTGGTACAGCAACCAAGGCCTTTCCCAGGCATGTTTTCTCCACCTGCCCTGTGAGTGTTGCCCCCTGGAGCAGACTGGGACCTCCCTTGGTGAGTGGCTCAGACTGTCCTACCGGCTGATCCCTGTCCTTCAGGTTTTTCCTCTGAGATATGCTTGGAAGCATGAAGTGGAGGAAAGTGTGAGGAGAAGTGGAAGCTGAGATATGCTCGGAACCATGAGGTGGAGAAGTGTGTCTTCTGCTCAGCTGTTGCCAGAACTGTTGATGTCAAAGGCTGAATCACAGAATACCAGGGATTGGAAGGTACCTTGAAAGATCATCTAGTTTAGTATGGACTGACTGCTGTGTTTGGGCCACAAAAATAAATGTCCAGCTTCATCTGTCATATCTGAAGTTTTGGTGGATACCTGACTGCTGTCACCTTGATTAGACCCCCCCCCAAAAATGCAGATTTGACAGAAAAAGATTAGTGTTACAAGTTTTCCTTGAGGTGTTACTTGCACAGAGGGTAGGTTCACGTCCATCACATGCACTAAAACGTCTCGTGCTGTGAAGATTTTTAGAGTGCCCTTTCTGTGATGTCCTGTTACTTGTACTTTGCTGGTGGTTGTTTACACAGCGCCTGGTTTTTATCTTTCTTGACCTCTCCCCCTCAGGAGCTGTGAGGGCTGTGTCTCCTCAGTGCTGTGTGTTACAGAAGGTGGGTGGAGAACCTGATGCATGGGGTGGAAAGCGGACAACTCGTGCCAGTGTCCCCTTCCTGTGGGAGGGAGTCTCCCCCAGGCTCTCCAGCCAGAGGTTTGTCATTACTCCCTGGGCTTTTCACCAGTTGTGGAAAACTCTAGCACGTTCGATCAGCAGAGCTTTCGACCGTGGTCTTGATGCCAGGGTTTGATGCAGCCTTTTTGGCCTCTGTGAAGGTTTGGATAGGATATTAATTTCCTGACTTTATCTTTTCTGGGAAGCCAATATTAAATGGAGGAGGGAGAGAGAGAGAGGCAGGAGCACTTTGCAGTAGCCTGTGTTGCTGCTGAGGAGACGCCTGAATCATGTTTTTATGCTCATTCATTCATTGCTGTAGAGGAGAGGACAAGTGACACGTTTATGGGCAGCTGATGGCGAGCCATCATCTGCCTGAGTGAAGGCAGGGTCTGGAACCGTTGCTGTAATGGGAAACACTGCTCGAAGGTCCTGGCTTCAGGAGCTTGGAAGTACACAGTTAATGAAGTTAAGAGGGAGAGTTGATGAAGCACGGGGAGATTGTGGTGTGCATGTTCTCCCCCAGAACACCCTACTGGGCTTGTCCGCTCCTCAGCCTTCCTCTGCTCACCAGGATAGTGTCTGTAATGTCTTTGCTTCATGCTGTGTCTCTTGAGTGGCACAAGGATAGGTGGGGGTCCCGTAACTCTTGCTGCAGCCTTGGACCATAACGTCTTGTCTGAGCAGTGTCTGCGGAATGCTGGATTCACACTGGAGCACCCGGACCTTTGTGAGATGACTCACCAGGGAAGTGGTGGAATCACCATCTCTGGAGGCATTTAAAAGATGGGCAGACGTGGTGCTGAGGGACATGGTTTACAGATGTTTTTTGTCAGCACTAGGTTGATGGTTGGACAAGATGATTTGAAAGGTCCCTTCCAACCTGGGCAATTCTATGATTCTATGACTCCTAAGGCCCCTTCAGCATTCAGTGATGTGGCTGGGCTTTGGGCATCTGGCATTTCCCTATGGGGTCACTGTTTGAGTAGCAGAGACATCCCACCTGTGGGGACTTACCTCCACCACAAGCCAGTAGACCCTAACTATGATGCTTTCCCAAGGTGTTCCTGCTGTTAAAGAGGCCTGAGATACCTTATGACTGTGGTCCACCAGCTCGGACACCATGGGGTGGGTTTTGATGCAGCTGAGCATCTTGCACACCATCTATCTGCCTGATTTCCCACGCCTTGCTGTGTACAGATCATCCCAGACCCCAAATTTCCAGTAAAACCCCCCAGTTGCCCCTGAAAGCTGCTGGAATGCTCTCAGAAAGAGAGGGAAGGAGAGATGGATGTACATCCACATGTTTTGCCCATCTTTCTTAATTTCCCTCTATTTGCATACTTACTTATTTCTCTTAATTCCCCCAAATTATTTTTCTTTAGTTGTGGAGGGGTGAGGTCGCCTCATCTTTCTCCACCCGTGGGTCTTGCAGGTGGCTTTTAAGGCTGCGATGCCAAATAGCATTTTCCTGCAAGGGACGGGCTATTTCTCTGAAGTGATGCCAACAGCATCCTGGTTTGTATCAGGAATATCGTGGCCAGCAGGAGTGGGGAAGTGATGGTGCCTCTGTCCTGGGCACTGGTGAGGCCTCACCTCGAACAGTGAGGGTCTCCTCACCTCTGGGTCCCAAACTACAAGAAGGACATTGAGGCGCTGGAGCATGTCCAGGAGAGCCACCAAGCTGCTGAGGGGTCTACAGAACAAGTCCTGTGAGGAGAGGCTGAGGGAACTGGGAGTGTTTAGTTTGGAGAAGAGGAGGCCGAGGTGAGACCTCATTGCCTTCTACAACGA
Organism: Nycticryphes semicollaris; assembly: GCA_013400055.1. Lineage (NCBI taxonomy): Eukaryota > Metazoa > Chordata > Aves > Charadriiformes > Rostratulidae > Nycticryphes > Nycticryphes semicollaris. Next base: position 584,077 of record VXBJ01003652.1, read on the forward strand.
CCTGAAGGGCGGTTGTAGAGAGGTGGGTGCTGGCCTCTTCTCTCAAGGGAATAATGCCAGGACCAGAGGAAATGGTCTGAAGTTGCAGGAGGGGAGGTTCAGATTAGATATTAGGAAGAATTACTTGACTGAAAGAGTCGTCGGGCACTGGAGCAGCCTGCCCAGGGAGGTGGTGGAGTCTCTGTCTCTGGAGACATTCAAAACCCACCTGGACAAGTTCCTGTGCACCTCAGGGAAAGTTCCCGTGCCACCAATTTGTCCAGAAACAGGCATTTGCCAAGTGACCCACCTTGATCACAGCAACCTGACCTCTAGTGCCGTGTAATCCGAAGAGGTGGCTTTCCCAGAAGGAGATAATCCTGCAGAATACACTGAATGAACATAAGAAGTTCCATCTAAACATGAGGAGGAACTTCTTTGAGGATAGCGGAGTCCTGGAAGGGGCTGCCCAGGGAGGTGGTTGAGTCTCTCCTCCATCTCTGGAGACATTCCAAACCCACCTGGACACGTTCCTGTGGGACCTGCTCTAGGTGGACCCGCATTGGCAAAGGGGTTGGACTGGATGATCTCCAGAGGTCCCTTCCAACCCCGTGGTTGAGTCCACCACCCCTGGAGGTATTTTAGAAAGGTGGAGATGCAGAGTGTGCCCGAGATGGTGTGTGTGTGTGTGGGGTGGTTGGTTGTGTCTGTGTGTCTACGGTTGGACTCGATGATCTCAGAGGTTCTTTCTGACCTTGATGATTCTGTGATTTATTCTTAAGTAGGGGGGGGAGGGAACCAATTTAAAAAAACCCCAAAGCCCAATGATAATCATAAAAAAATGATTAAAAATATGAATTATCCGCATTATAGCTGAGCTTTTGCTGCTTGGGGATGGGG
>VXBJ01003652.1:589452-613417 GCA_013400055.1 Nycticryphes semicollaris
TGGTTGGACTCGATGGTCTCAGAGGTCCTTTCTAACCATGAAGATTGTGTGATTCTGTGACCCACAGCACAGGGCAGTGGCCTCCTAAATCACTTCACCTTCTGAGCTACTGGTATAAACATGTGGCCCCTCACCAGGGCTCAGCTGATGGCCCATAATTCTGCTGCTGCTCAACCTTGTAACTCCAGCCATCCAAGATTTCCTTTTCCCCATCTCTTGCTGCTTTCCTGCCTTTTTGATAGGCTAGGGAGAGTGGCAAAGTGCCTGAAAGGCTGATAAAAGGGGCGCTGAAGGTTGGAGGTGCCAGGGGTTGAGGTGACAGTGCTGAGTCTGCTGGGTAGGTTTTGCTGAGTGTTGTGGTGGGTCACTGGAGCTTGTCAAGGGGAACGGTGCAAAGGTTCCTGCCTGGATCTGCTCCGTTACAGATGGGAAAATGTTGTAAGTCTGACCTGTGCTTTGGACAGACCTGCTGCTCAGAGGGTCCAGCTAAAGACACCCAGGTCCAAGTAAGGCTGCCTGGCAGACAGGCAGCAGGAGAAACTATGGCAAACACATCCTTCTGGGGCTCCTCAGGCAAACTGGAACCAAAGGAATTAAATAGGCTGCAATTTGTTCTGGTAGTTATTTTGGTGCGACCTTATGTGAACTTCAATTTGAGGTGAAGAGCAGCACCTCTGAGGTTCAAAGTGACCTCTGGAGATGGTATAGTCCAACTTGAGTCAATAAGAGGAGGTGGGAGATGTAAATAGGAAGGAGAGCTGGCCCCTGAATAATTTGTCCCCTGGGTATTTGCAGGCTCGACACATTCCACTGAGCAGCAAGCCTGTGATGAGGCTCTTTTCCGCTTGCCAAATGAGCAGGTGAAGAGAACAAGCTGCAGTTTGGTCTCAGCATCTTGGTTTCTGGGTACTTTGGCTGCTAGTACGGTGCCTCCTGCACTTTATGAGCTGGAAGTGCAGTGTTGCCTGATATTTCCTGGGATGGGGAACCATTGAGAGTGTCCTGTGTTGGAGTCTCCTGAATTTTTGGTGCATTTCTGTCTGCTCCAGCTTGGCAGTTTATTCTCGTGTGACGTGTCCTGTCTATAGGCCCAAACATGGGCCAACCTGCAAGTCTTGACTCCCAGGCCAAACAGGCGATGCCGTGTTTCTCTGTGCAGGTGTTTGCAGTAGGAGACGGATGCCAAAAGGCTCCAGGGCTCCTGCTGCCTCCATGTGCCTCAAATACCTTTCAGGAGTGTTTGTGTTGCTGAGGAGGAATTACATGTAGGTACGAACGAGCCTTGCAACCAAGTTCAGCTTCTTTCCATGAGACTTGGAGCCAGAGAAATGGCTTTTGCCCTGGGCTGTTGCTCACGGAGGCCCCGAGCAGGCAGCCCTGGAGTGGGGAGACTGAGAGCGGGGCTCTGGCGGGGAGGTGAAACCCGTGAAGTGAGTTAGTCCCTGGGGATTGCGTGGAGTGCTGGGGATGTGAGCTCAGAAAGGGAAAAACCTCAGTGTAAGGAGGCACCATTAGGGAACTGAGCAGCATTGCCATCTCCTTTGTTTCTTTATCACTAGAAAAGGTGTTTGGCAATCGATAGAGCAGCTTTTGCTGCCAAACCACTGCCCCTTTGAGGGTGGGTGCTGCTTGCCTGGTCGCAGGGTACCACTCTGCGTGCTTGTTCCTGCTCCACCTCCTGATTTGATCCACCAGCTTCTAATTACCCCACGCCAGAGGTCTCATGTCCTGGCTGAGCTGTCGTTCATTCCTCCCAGCTCTCCCTCTGGATAGGCACAGCGCCTTCTCTTCTGGAGGCAGCGGATTTCCTTTGGGTTGTGGCGTGAACATCTGAAGTCTCATGTAGGTAGTTCTGTGGGCAGCTGACAAATTTGCTGTCAGGCACTGAGAGCCTTGCAGGAGCAATCAAATGAGAAAGGGGAGAGAGGATTTGTGAAGTCTGTGTCACTTAAATATCACTCGGGTTTTGGGTGGGATGCAGATGCTGTTTTCCCTGTTGGAAGCACAGATCTGTCGTGTTAGCAGGGAAACTTGAAAGCTCTTTGCTATGGATCCAGCCCACCCAGTTCTTATGAGGGCTTTCCTGCCATCCTGCAAGTTGTCCTCTTTGGTTTGGCAGTGGTGAGATCACTGGAAAATCATGTGCCCACCTGCCCTTTGCTTGTGAATCCAAGATTCCTGTGGAGGAATCTCTTTTGCATCTTACTGATTGTCCGTAGAGCTTTGAAGCCTCTGAGCTGGTCTGGAAGGCTGAGATGAGTGGCCAGTGCATCTGGTGTGGGGCTCTGAGTTGTAGAAGAAGGTGGTGGGCGCCAATGGCTTACTCAAGGGGGGTCAGTGTGGCAGTGGTGCTGGGAGCTGAATCCTGGTCCCCTGTCATCAGAAGCCGTGTGGGCTTCCAGAAGAGAAAGTTTCCTTCCTCCTTTCTTTGCCCCCAGTGCTTACACATGTGCTTTGAGGGAAGAATCTGGGACAGAACCCAATCTGTGGATTCCTCAGTGCCAATACTTAACTTTTATAGAGGAAGGAGAAAGCTCTCACCAGCCATCACTCCCCTTACATTTCCCCCTTACCTGCAGTGGGCTGCATAAAGGGTTAAATGCTCAAGAAGGAAGTTGACTGAATCGTTTTGGGTGGTCTGGGAAAGAATGAGAGAACAGACTGTTCAGCCTTTAATTTACCTGCTTTGGGGAGGTGACAGCAACCACGGAAGGGAAAACAGGTGGGTGAGGACTGGAGACACCCCGTTCTTACAAGCACTCATTGATGCAGCCGTTTGCCGTCGGGGAGGCTGTGTTTTGCAGTGAAACAGAGCTGCAGCAGAAGCTTTCTCCTCAAAGGGAAGGTTTAAGGTGGATTTTATTATAATCCTAGCCAAGAACGAGCTAATGGCGGTGGCTTAAAGAAAAAACAACCACCAACCATTTTCTTGCAGCTTGAGATTCCCAGGGAAGCCATTCCTCTGGGGAATTTGAGAGCAAAACCTCATCATCCTTGAGCAAAGGAGCACTTGAACATCTGTGTCTGAAGTCCTTTCAGTGTTTAGCTGTCTGCTTGGGATCTGACAAAAACATGCTTGATCTTTGACACGTCTTGGGTTGTGTTGGATCCGCTTGTCCTGTGTGAAGTGTAGGTATATATAGAACTCGGTGCTATACCTGCACTTGGGATTTAGCAAGGGACAGGACAAAGGATGGGCAAGCTTGGGACAGGGGGCTTTTATTTCCTTAAAAAAAAGCCTGGGAGGATGGGGAAAGAGGAGGTGTTTTGGGAGTTGTCATGGATGCTTCTCCCCAATGACCTTGTAGAGCTTTTATTGAACTTTGTGGCCTGGGATCAGTTCACAGGTGTATGGCCTTGACCACAGCCCGCACAGGTTCAATCAATGAAGGCTGGTTGTTCCTCAGGTGTTCTGTGGTGTAAGATTAGTAAGTCACAGGGCCCCAGTAAGTCACAGAGCCCCAGCCTGAGACATTTGGAAACTGTGCTGCAATTCTTCCATAGAGCCAAGGATCTTGGTTTGGGTCACTTTCTACTTGTGTAATTATATTCTACTTCTGTGCTTGGAGTTTCTCTTCTCCCTGTGTTGTGTGCCTGCACTTTGCTGAGCGGTGAACCCAAGAACCAGCTACCTTGTACTGGTAAAGCCACTTCTTTCTCATTTGCTAAAACTGTGTGCCTGTGGGTGTCTCCCAGCTGAGAGGCTGCTGCCCCTGTCTGAGTGGGGAATACCTGCTGCACTGTCTTCAGGCTCACACATCTGTACATATCACAGATAATGTGTCCCTGAAATGCTGGATTTTCTACCCTCTTTTCTTTAATACATCCATTTTTTTTTCTCCTTTGTCATGTTGCCTTGGCTGCAGAGACCCTTGTGCTCTCTGCCTGCTTCCCTCTGTGTTTCCTACAGATCCCATTCAGATGTTCCCCTGTCTCCCTTTTCCTGAAGCTCTCTCCAGTCCCTGCCTGGAGGATAGCTCAAATACTTCTTTGCCTCTGGTGTTCTGCCATGTTTTCTGCCCCCCAGGCTGTGGGGTGCCCCATCTCCTTTCCTTCCCCAGCACTAACTCACGCTCTTCTCCCTGTAGTCAGTAAGTTCTTCCATCCTCACTCATCAAAGAGCTACCCTGTGCTATGGTGTGTGCCTGCCTGCTGTGTTGGGTGTGATGAACCAGTTTTGTGCAGTGGGCTGTTCGCTCTAAATTGGGTGGGCTGGTGTCCCAGTGTCCCCCTTCCTTCAAGAAACCAGGGGGAAATGGTGGGGCCAGCTTCTGTGAGCTGTCTCTGCTGAGGAGGGAGTGTTGGGACTGGGGAAAAACACTGACCTGATGTGAAGGTCTGGATGCTCTTTTTGGACGTGGGCAACCTTGAAAGGAAGGAGGCACCTCTGACACTGAACAGCCCGGTTGTCCTGGGTCACTAAGTATTGCAGGTACGAACCTACAACAGAACTGCTTTCAATTAGTGCTGAAACGTGCTGCTTTCACTGCCCAGAAGGGATGGATGATTGAGCAGAAACTGGCTGTTGTTTTGATTCAGCAAACTAGGTCTTCTGTTTGGGTTTTTTTCCCCATCTCCTCCCCCCTCCTTTGTTGTAGCTGAGCTCCCAGAAATGCTGATCTCCAAGGGCGCCTGTACTTTGATGTTCAGATCCACTCTAGCACTTCCTGAGCAGGAAGGTTCCCTGTCAATAGAAACTGCTTAAATGTGCAAGGAAGCCCTTGATTAAAGAACTCTCAATGATTGATTGCTCTTTCTTGGCCAGTTTGTGTCAGCCCAGCTTGGAATGGAGAGAAATGTTCAACTGGGTGTTGAAGGAAGCCCACGTGAAACCCCAGCCACTGGTAAATCCCTCTCTGGTTTGACTGATAGGAATTGTTAGAGACCCGCAGCTGCTGCCGGTCCATGAATCAGCTCAGCTTTAGACCCGAGCGGAAACTTGCATCCTCTCCAGTCATTTTGCATTCGTGCAAATGTCAGCACCCGAGCACAAAGCATCTGTTTAACCTCCCCATCCGCAAACCCCCAAAGCCGTTTGCAGAGCGAACTGTACCACGATCTCATAATACACGAGTTCAGGTCTGCTGAGCCATTTCCCTCCTCCTGTAGAGTTACTGTTGGAGTGTGGTTGAGTCCCTTTGTCTCCTCATGAGAAGCTGGTTGGAGGGTGATGAGAATGACCTTTCTCCAGGCCTCGTGTCGTGGCTCTGGGTGCTGCCAGTCTCCCACTCCTCATCAACGTGACTTTGACCCGGGTAGCATTGTCGGCAAATAGCATTGCCTCAGCAGCAGCCCTTTCATTTGCTCAGAGATTTGCCAAAATTATCTGTTTTGGTTGGTATTTTGCACGCTGAATTTCAGGTGAGACCTGCTGGGGGTTTGTTAATTCGTTTTAGAGTTTGAAGGAGAGAGATTTATGTGCAAACTGCCCTGCCTCCTGCCAGCAGTGGCCCAACCTGACATCACCTCCAGGAGCAGATGTCTCTTGTGAATGTAGAGGTCTGTCTGCACTGATGTATGTGTTGGCAGGATACTGTGGGATGAAGGTGTTTGTTCAGAGAGACATTGGTTTTGCTTTAAAATTCCCCAGACATAAAAACACTTAGATGTACTGGACTTGCCAAGTCAAAACTCCCTCTTGCAGAAATGCCAGCATTGGCTCTACCTGGGAGCTTGTGATGCTCCTCGGACATGAAGGTAGACTCAAATGATGTGACCTGGAACTCTGCCTCTCTCAAACAGCTGTCCTGTACCCTGAGACTGCATGAAATAGGGGTATCAAAGGAGACTTTGGCTGCGTTGTCCACATCTGTGTTGCAGAAGTTGGGTAGCAGGTAGCAGATGAGGCAACTGCTGCAGGAGAAGTTTGGACAAAGGTCTTTGAGCTCTACTGGACTCAAGAGACCCCAAACTGAGAAACAGCAGGTGGTAAATGGTCCTGGCAGACAGTGGGGGAACCTAATATAGTGACCTATGAGTTAAGGGGTCTTGAAAAGGATGGAAGTCATGCACCTGCATGTCCCTAAGCGAGTGTCTTTGGCCTAAGGGGAGCTTTTCCTTGGGTGGCCTATTGTCAGTAGCTCAAGCTGGATGTGGGCAAGAGAGTGATAAACCAGTGAGAGTCTGCACTTCTTCTATGGACCCTGCCAGTAGGGCTCCACTCAGAGGAAGTTGTGGTTCAAAGTCATACGTGCCTGGCTTCGGCTGTGTTTGATAGTCCAGAGGCCTAGTTCAGGCTTCCGTGACCACCAGATCTTGTACCCTGCCATTGTCCAGTTGCTTCCCTGTTGTCTTGTCTGCTGCCTGTGCGTTCCTGACAAGAGTAAGGCACAGATCTTAGCCTAAAAAGTGAGTTTTGAGAAGTTTTGGCCACCGGGCCAAGAGCTGTCTGAGTTATTGTCACAGCATGACTTCTGGTGCGGTCTGGTTTCTGGGGTTTTGTTGGAGTTACTCGGAGACCTGTAGACCAGTTCTTGGGGCTGACCCTTTTTGGGGTGGGGGAGGCGATTGGGTGACCTGTTAGGCTGTTTTTCCAGAGGAGAGAAACCTGTTATTTGTGGTGCTGTTGATATTGGAAGCGTATTTTGCTCTGAGCTGCAGCTGGCCCGTGTGTCAGGCTGCCGACGTGTTGTGCAGTTGACCGCTGCCTGGATTTAATCTCTAACCTTTGATTGTTCTTGAAAGCATGTTCTAGGGATTGCATTCCCACCCACACTGCTCCTCTGACCCCTTCCATTTCCTGGGTGTCTAAGTACAGAACAGAAAAGATTCATTAACCTGGCAAGTAACCTCTTTTTATGGGGGAAGTGATTTTCCGTCACGCTCTGTTAGATCCTATTGATTTCTGGTTTTCCCCTCTTTGGCCTCTTCTGCCATATATTCTCTTCTTTGTCATGCTTCAGTAAGAAGGTGATATGTGATATGCTGGGTGGGTTTTGGGTTTGGTTTTGTTTTGTTTTTTTCTGTTTCCTGGGCAGAGAGCTGGGATCTCCTAAGGCCATTGCTCGAGTGCCTAAGTCTCTGCCTTTTCTTGGAAAGCTTTGTTGTCAAGGTGAACTGCTGGTTAGCAATGGGATGTTGACATGAGGAATAAAATCTCTGTCTGCCCTGGTCTTTTTTTTTGGGGGGGGTGGGTTTGGCTCTTTTTTTTGGTCTTAATATTGAGAAGAACATTTTCTGTTCTTTTGCTCTCTTTGCCCATTGTAGAATGCCTCATCTCCTGGCAGAGGGGAGTTTGTGGTGGGTTTTGCAGGCATGAATAAAGCTCCTTCTGTCCTCCTGGGCAGGTCCTGATGCTTTTGCAACTTCTGAGTGTTTCCTCTGCTTGGTGTGAAACAAAAGGAGCTGCCAGGTTTGGGTTGTCCCACTGGCTTGTCATTACAGGCATAGACAGGCAAGAGCGAAGGCAAGAGCCACATCCTTGGAGCTCGGCGGGAGGGTGCGGGGGTGTCCCACGTTTCAGGAGCNTGGAGACCCTTGAACCATCAGGTGCGGCAGCTCCTTCTGTCCTCCCGGTGGCCAAAACTTCTCAAAACTCACTTTTTAGGCTAAGATCTGTGCCTTACTCTTGTTGGGAATGCACAGGCAGCAGACAAGCCACGTCCTTGGAGCTCGGTGGGAGGGTGTGGGGGTGTCCCACGTTTCAGGAGCAACAGGACATTCTGCGTGAAATTCCACAGGAGGAATGTGGAAAATGTTTTCTTCCCAATGCATTCCCCTTCCCTGTGTCCACACCTGTATATTCCTCGCTCTGAACAGTCTTCTTTATGCTAATGCAGCTATTGCAAAGATAAAATATTACAAAGGTAAATGCTAAACATGCGCTCTCTTGAGCAGGTTGCCTCCAGTCTGAAAAGTTTTTTGCTCTTTACTAATGTGTTTGATTTTTAGACAGGGCCTTTCTGTGTTTCAAGGCAAACTGGTAGGTGATATTTCACTAGTTGGAGAAATACTTCCCCTTCTAAGAGTACACCTTTTTTTTGACTCTTGTATCAATTTCTCTGCTTTCACAGCTCTTGCTAAATTCCTCTTTTTGATTTCTGAATATTTTATGGTAGTCCTGTGCAGAAGTATTGCAACTGAAGTGTCGAAGACCTAAAATTGAAGGGTTGTTGTTTCTTTTAGACTTTTTTTGTCTTGTTACGAGAAGCCATATTCTGAAGAAGTGGTTGGCCTTTGCACTGCCTGTCCCATTGCTGCTCAGCTTTAGTTGGTCAGGATGAGGAGCTCTGCCCAAGGGAAGAAATAAAGCTTACTGCAGCAAGGTTTGTCATCTAGGTTGTCCTAAAGGAAGCTGCACATTCCCTAAAATAGGCAATTAAACCCTGAGGGGTCAGTTAAGGGACGAGAGCTCTGTTTGGAGACCAAGTGAACTGATCCATGGGGATGCGGAGTGAAGAGCTGCTCGCCTGGCTCTCAGTGAAATGGGGCCTGGCAGTTTGGTGCCAGGTTCTTTGAAGGCTTCCTTACATGGTTCAGCACACAGGAGAAGGGGGAAAAGCCAATGGGAAATTTTTGTAGAGAAAGAGGGTGATGCTTTGGTGAGTGGGATACACCATGAAACTCCTGAAGACCTTATGGGACCATAGTCTTCACTTTTAACTATGAGTTGATGCAGGGAAACAAGCAAACAAGCTCAAGAGTCTTAAAATGTGTTAAATTCAGCATTTAGAGTTGCTTTCCTCATATTGCTTTCAAGGCTTTGAATTTCTCAGTTTCTATGTTGTTGGTTTTTTTTTTCAAAAAAGTTTCCTGATGTCCTTCATTAACCCCAAAGGCTGCTAATATAGCTTGAAAGGGGGAACAATGTACCTGTTAATACAGTTTAGAGCAGAGACTTTGGAAAGTCTTGTAGCAACATTGCCAGCTTTCCCAGTTTTGCTATCAGCAGAAGGTGGCACCATCAAAGGATCAACTGGATGTAGGACTGGGGCTGCCTGGGGGAGGTTTGGGACACTTTAAATTTAGATTAGATCTTGGGAAGAAACTCTTTGCTGTGAGGGTGGTGAGACACTGGAAGAGGTTGCCCAGAGAAGCTGTGGCTGCCCCATCCCTGGAGGGGTTCAAGGCCAGGCTGGATGGGGCTTGGAGCAACCTGGTCTGGTGGGAGGTGTCCCTGCCCAGGGCAGGGAGGTTGGAACTGGATGATCTTTAAGGTCCCTTCCAACCCAAACCATTCTGTGGTTGATTCCTGTGATAAAATGCACTTTGGAAGGATGTTTGCTATCCAGTGTGAATTCTGGGCTGGAGCTTGGTGACCTCTCCCTGCAGGACCACTTTCAGAATGTTCTTTCAGTCAATATGAAAACTCAAGGGATTACGTTTAGGGGGATTACAGGTCTTCTTTCCCGTGTAAGGAGTGAACCTCATTTTTTGCTGTGTGAGGCTGGCAACTGCTGCTTCCCCTAGGGCTGGCCTGAGGATGCCATCATCCTTCGGAGAGAGAAATTCTGGGATGAGCCATGTCCTGGAGAGGCTGGAGGTGAGGGATGGGGTTGTGTTGCAGTAGTTGCAATCCTCTTCCCTCATCCTTTTGCTGGTGGTAAGGTAGAGAAAGTGACAGATACACCAGAAGTCCTGTGCATCCCATGGCTCTTGTTATTCATTATCAAAATCCTGCCTGTTACGCTGTCACAAGCCAAGGTCTTGGCGTTGTCTCCATCCCCCTGCCCTGCCCTGAATTTTGCTAACATGCATGAATGCAGAGTCCTGAAATTCAGGTTCATGGTTCCAAAGTTCATGGTCTTGAGAATAAACAAAAAACTATTGTGATGGCTGAGAGCTGGGTACCCCATTAACCCAGAATCATGAATATTTATCATGCTGGATTACAAAAGAACATAGAGACTATATTGTATTTCCTATAACTTTATTTCCATGGCGTCTTTTCTTGGCGGGTCACTTTAATGTAAGCTTTGCTTATTTAGTTGCACACTTTAAGCCGATTAACTTTTTACTAATAAAATGTGTGTTGACTCCCTTTGTCCCCGCTCCTGTTTGTTTGTACCTACACTCCTGTGACAAAGAGTCACAGAGAACTGCTTTAAGCTCTGGCTAAATCCCCCTGCTGGAAGCTTTGAACGAGCTGAATGTGTCTGGGTTGGGGGTGGTGGTGGTGGGTGATTTCAGCCTTGCATTTTCTCTCTCATAGCCTGGAAGTTGGGCCCAAGCTCTTCTGAACATCCCCTCCACTTCTGAAGGGTGGTGGTGCTTTGGGGCTTGGCAGGAAGGATCCAGCCTGTTACTGTAGCTCTCTGAGCTGGGTCAGAATAAAAACTGCTGGTGGGTGGAATGGGAGAAGCTTTCTGGCCATGAAGACTGATTTGTGGCTCTTGTGTCAGTAGTTTACCAGCTGCTAACCACATTTATTCCTTCTCTGCTTCCATACCTTGCCCTCCTGTTCGATGCCCAATGTACTGCATGTGACTTCCCTCTAGGAGCATCCCAGAGAAATTATTACATCCTGCCAGTTTTATTAAAGATGCTATGAAAGAAATTTCTCCTTTTCCACCAAAGGCGGTACGGACCAGAATTTTGAAGTTAGTTGGGAGCCTAAAGGTTTGGATAAGTACTTGGAAAATACTTTCTAAAGGCCTCTTATAAATCTGTTCCTTTGTATTTGGAGCTTTGCTAAAGCTAAAACGATCCCTTGGAAATGTACTGTTAATATTTAAGAATGGCTGATCTGCCTCAAAACACAGTCGGTAGCCTGTTTCTCTTGAGCCAGCAGCAAATGCCCAAGGAAGGTGGAGAAAAGTAGGGTAAACCAGAGTGATACATCCAAAAAGTCTCCCTGACTGTGGTAGTGTCCCCAGTCCCCAAGCCAGAGGTGGTTCACTGTCTGTGATGATCTTGGATAGCCCAGCAGGTGAGTATTGGACCACTCAGATTTGAGGGATAATTTTGAATGTGCTCATTAATTATTCCTTTATTTCCATTAAATAATTTCCTTGCGGTGGAGAGGGGATGACCAGAGGAGGTGCGTGCCATTGCTCCCCCATTGCCTGTCCTCTCCAGAGAAATGTTTAAAAGTAATTGTGGTGGGAGGTGATGGAAGGAAGGACAGTGTAGGAGACACTCTGCCTGCATCAGTGTTCCTATGTGGTCCTGAGGTGGGACCGTCTTCCTTCCCATCTTCTTTCTTCTCCCAGTGCTGGTGGAAAGTGAGGGGAATTGGGGATGGAGCTGGTGGAGAACAAACTGTCTGTGGCTAATTTTCATGGAGAGACCCTCTGGTTTCTGTGAAGGTTTTATGTATCAGTGACCAAATGTGACTGGAAGGCACTAAGAGCGAGTTAGCAGTGTACGGAGGTGTGGAAGGTAGACCATGTTTGCCTGTGCATGAAGCATAAGCCTTGTGGAATGTCATCTTCTGCTGGATGTCTTAAGTAGTCCTGCTGGATGAGGAGACACCTCAGTGAGGCTGTCCTCTCTTTATGACCTTCCCTAGGAGGCAAAGGATTAACAATTCCTCCTTCAAATTACTTAACACTGTGGTTTTATACTGACTCTTCACATCTGCTGTGATGTGATCCAGTGCTGAATGCCATGAAAGGCCTTTAAATGCCAAAGAAACTTCTACCAGAGATCCTCCTGACTTCAGATTTGCCTTTGATTCCAGTCTGGAACTGGGCCTACTAGCAATTACATTTTGTCTGAATTCCACCGCTTTGCCTTTGGAGATGGCTATGTGTTGATTATTTTTTTTCCTCCTATCCCCAATCTCCTGATGTCTGCTCATGAGAAGACTTGTGTGTTCTGCAGTGATGTCCCCAAAAGCTCCATCAGGCTGCGACGGAGAACCTGGGGTATGTTCCTAGCACAGGGCAGCCTCCCATCACCCTAGTCTCATACTTGCGTGTGCTCTGGGGCTTCCTGCAGAGTTCAGGGCATGAAATAACTCCTGTAATTTGGACCCACGGGAAGAGGCTGAACTGGAGAGGACCCTGGGCTGACAGGGGAGGAAGCAGAGGCGGCTGCCGTTAGCACGCTGAATCGTACAGCGTTTTCATTCATTCCAGCTGTTTAACGGGATTACACGAGGAGTGGCTTCTGCCTGCAGGCACTTAGTGCCTATGGAAATCTGCAGCTGTCTGGATCAGTTACGTGCAAATCCGATGCCTCCCCTTTGCGTAGGAATTTATGAATGACGGAAACCATGTGAATCAATTGCCTGAGTAATTTCTGCCGTGCTTCACCCTCTTTGGGACTGGAGGGGGACTTTGTGTTAACCGTGTCTGCGGTTCCTGACAGCTTCCCCAAAGATGGGGGAGATGCCAGTGGGTTTAGGAGCAGGATAGCGTGGGTGAATGTGAATCTCTTTGCCTTGGGCAAGCAGCTGAATGCCCTCGTCTTCAACCCGGAGCTGAACACCCTCATGTTCTGCTTGGTCCAACAGCCCTTTCTGTAGCATGACTGCCTTGTGACCTTCAAGAGAGGGAAGGTAACTCCAGCACCTGCGTGCAGTAATGGATGGAGCACTGGGCTGAGGGGCTGGAACATCCAGCTTGACCTTGAATTCTGTGACCAAAACAATCGCTTTGCTTCTTCAGGACAGCCTGGGAAACACCTTATTGGGGCATCTATTTGGTGCCTGCTTGAGGAAGTTTTGTTTAAAGAGACAAAGCAGGTTTTAGTGTGCAGGGCCTGTCTCAAAGGACACAGATTCTGCATTGCACTTTCTTGGGGTGCTAGTGTAACATGCCATTATTAAGAAGGAAAGTAGCAGCATCCATGTGTGTTTCCCCTTTGGATTATTAAATCCTTCTAAGAGATCCCTCTGTATTTCCAAATAGAGATATTTATTGTCTGCTTCCCTGTCCAGATCTACTTTTTGTAGAGCAGTAGCCCTGAGTGAAGGCTTTACCTACCTATCTGTTTGGTCTTCCTATCCGCCCAGCCACAGACCACTAGTTTGGGTATGATCTGGCTGTAAATATGGCAGATGACCCGTTGCCAGGCTGGAACTGAGCAGGAAGACACAATGGGTACATTAAAAGTGAGAGGCTAATTTTGGCTGCCCAAAAAAATGTGGAAACATGAAATTATAGCTTACATGGAGCCCCAGAGCCTCATTTGTGCCATGGGGAGTACCAACAGCTACAACCTGGCTCCCAATGGTGATGTCTGGATGAGGGCTGAGCAAAAAGCATCCCTGTCCTATGAGTAAATAACTCCTATGGAACCAGGAACAGGAGGTGGTTGCAATGCCTGACCTGATAGACCTTCTTCACGTGTCAAGGTGTTCATTACAGGTCTTCTCCAAAAGCTTACTCACCATGGTTCATAAAACATGTTGCTGTGGTGGCACAATCCCAGGAAGAGGTAGCGTTTGGACCGGTCAGCAGCATCTGACTGCGGAAGGGGGCTGGGGAAGCTTGGGCAGACCTGGGAACAAAGGAGCTGTTGCTCCAAGCTGCATGGTGAAACCTTTCTCTGTGGAAGCCAGACAATCTCCCCATTTATTTGCAAGTGGCATTTGGTCACAGTTTTTTTGGCAACATATGGAAACTGTTTAAATTAGCCCTACGAGCCATACATGGAACAGATGCATATTCTTGAGCTGGCTTTTGTCACTGATGTTTGAGGGAGTGAAGGGTGCAGCTGGCTTGCTTGGGAAGTGGGGAGCATGTCCTCACCCAGATGTACTGAAGTGCTTGAAGTGAAATGGAGAACCAGAACGTTGCAGGAGTGTGTCAATAAAGACCGACTTCTCATGGGCACCTACTGCATAAATAAGACGAACGAGTGTGATGACACTTAACCCTTCGCTGCTCTCTTGGGTCCTCAGTGCTGATGCAGGATAAGTTGTGTCAACAGAAGACTCTATAGTCCATGGCTTCCTTGCTTGTGTCTTCCATTTCTGTGCTAGTACATCAACACACTAGGTTAAAGGTCAGAAGTTTGATCAGAGCACAGCTCTACACCTTTTTGAGTAGTCACACTATACAGAGAGTAACGAGATCTTGTTAAAGAAAGCAGAATGTTGTGATTGTTGTGGCTTCTGGGTCTGAACCTCGAAAGGAACTTCATATGGGGAGAAGCTGCACCCAAAATGTCTCTATATCTGAACTTCAGATCCTTGTGGAGCTCTGTGCACTGGAAGGGTTGTGTTGCTGTGTGGTCCTAGATGCTCACTGGCGTGGGTATGGCAGAGACAATAAAAAATTAATATTAAGAGCATTGACTTCATACGTGCCAACTGCGGTGGGACAGACCCAGATGAGAGTTCAGAGACTGTGGTGGATGGTTGCTGTGGATGTTTGGCTGGCTGAGTTTAGCTGATGCGGGGCAGTGATGCTGAAAGACAGGAATGGGGAGTTTATGGCAGTGAGGTTCAGAAAAGGGTGAGGATGCAGTGAAAGAAGAGATGCGGGGGCAGTGCTGCCAGGGCTGACTGGAAAGGAAGAGATTTTAGGGCATCAGGAGGAACCACTCAAAGGAAGGCCACGGCAGGACATGAATCTCCCCTACGAAGGCAGGACTGTGATTTTGTGTGCCGCTGGGGGAATGTCTGCACAGTGCAGTGTTCTGTCTATGGACGTGCTGCTGATGGTCTTGTAACACTCCCTATCACAGAGCAGACTTGAAGAGTGTCTGCTGGGGTGAGCTGCTCGGGCCCTTTGCCATGTGTCTCTAAAGGTACAAATCCAGAGGGGTATTTGTCAAGGCTTATGAGCTGCAGAAGGGGAAGCAGTAGATCCTGTTTATATATAAATGATGGGGAAAAGGCAATTACTATTTTTTTAAGGCTTTTTTAGAACAATAGGATGGTTAGAGTTGGAAGGGACCTTAAAGATCATTGAGTTCCAACCCCCCTGCCCTGGGCAGGGACACNGTCCTTTCTATGTTGAGGACTCCAGAGCTGGACACAGTACTCCAGGTGGGGTCTCATGAGATTAAAGGAGGAGCTTTATAGGAGCTTAAGGCAGGCAGGGAATGACCAAGTGGTTTAGGTGGGCTCTAGTCTAGTCTAGTGCTGGCAGCATGGTTCCCATCCAGGATATCGCCATATTAGAGACTCACAGAATGATACGGAGTTGGAAGTGACCTCTGGAGATCATCCAGTCCAACCCCTCTGCCAAAGCAGGTCCACCTAGAGCAGGTTGAACAGGAACGTCTCCAGGCGGGTTTGGAATGTCTCCAGAGATGGAGACTCCAGCACCTCTCTGGGAAGCCTGTTCCAGGGCTCCACCATCCTCAAAGTAAAGAAGTTCCTCCTCATGTTTAGATGGAACTTCTTATGTTCAAGTTTGTGCATTCTGCAGGATTATTGACTTCTGGGATTACATGGCACTATCAAGGTGGGTCACTTGGCAAATGCCTGTTTCTGGACAAATTGGTGATATTGGGAGTTTCCCTGAGATGTGCACAGCACAAGTGCGAGAGCAGTTTCTCAGACACTTGATGATGGGGTGAACCCTTCTCCAGGCGTGTGGGCACCAGCAACCACCACCAAGCACAGACAGCGCCTCTGGTTTTCCCTTTGCTGTAAGCATCAAAGGTTTCAAATGTAAACCCAGTGGATTCTTCAAACTGAACAGGTGAACTACACAGCTGTTTGTGGGTGAGAAAGTCTCATGTTTTGGTTTATGGATGAACCTGAGTGAGATGCATTTTGACCTCTCCTGTTTTTTTTTTTTGCCCGCGGTGAGATTTTACCCGGAAGCATCCTTGTCACAGGCGTTACTCTAGTAATGTTCTGCGTACTGCAGGGGGTGGAGCGCTTCATTTTCCAAGGGTATTTTTAACTCCTAAATACTTGTGGGGAGGCCAGTCCAGGATGGTGGCTGGATTCTCCACAAGGAAGGGCTGTGCTCCACTGCCAGGGTGAGCGATTTCCTCTCCTCCTGCTCGGGGTGCCGCTGAAATTGTCTGTGCGTAGTATCTCCCTCTGGGGAGTGTTTATAAAGTTGGCTTATTTATTTATTTTTTAAATTTTTAAATTTTTTTTTGTTTTGAGGGAAGAGGGCGGAAAGGACATTAACTCGGTTGATCGTCTTTTGTTGTGTTTTGGTGGGTTTTTTTCTGTGGTTTGTTGTTTGTTGGGTTTTTTTTTTTTATTGGGAAGGGGTAAAACTATATTTTATGTATTTTACCCCTCATTAATGCAACACAAATGCTGTGTTTGGGACTGCATCGCAGCCCAGCAAGTGCCTGGGACAGGGCGGGTGCCTTGTGCAATCAACCTGCGTCCTTGTTTTCTCTCCTAAACTTGGGTTTCTGGTCGCTTCGCTGTGTTGTGCGACGAGACACGGTCACCCATTTCCTCTGCTCTCACCTCTCGTTTTTCCTTGACGCTGTGACTTCGTGAAGCTTCCCGGTCCTGCGGGATGCTGAGCTTTTCCTTCCCTGGAGTGAGCTCAGTGGTCTGCAAGAGGTTCTTACCGGTTTGCAGAGCAAGAACCGTGGCATTTGCCCACTCCCTGAAGTCTCATACATGGATGGCTTGGGGTTTTTTTTTTTTGGGGGGGGGCCCATTCTGCTGGGCACCTATGCCTGGCTTAGGGCATGGACCCCACTGTAGTCTGGGGGTGTCCTTGGTCACATCCCATGCCCCTGCCACGCCATTCAGTGCCACAGCCGCTCCGGCTGCTAATCTCATTCTGATCTCTTCATTGTTGTGTTTTTTGGCAACCCCAATTCCCCACCCAGGCCTGAGAATTTAACATCAGCACATTTGCATGACTGATCGGATTTGTCTCGCTTCTATGACGACATTGTTTCTATGGAAAATTAATGGATTCTCACGTTGTATTTTTAATGGCTGAAACCACCCCCCTGCCACCCTCTCGTCCCCGAGCTCTCAGAGGGGAAGTCTGTAAACAGCTCAAATTAGCTATCCTCCATAAATATCTCCCATTTCTTTCCTGCCTGCTGTCTATTTCTTTTCTCTCTTCCAACAGTGCTGCAACACTCCTCTCCTGGTGTTGGTGGATGAAGAACAATGAGTAAAATGAGCCTATGTTTGCTTTCCTTGTCTGGCCCTTGAATAGATGTGATCTATCATGAACTGCCCCCCTTTCATCCAGGCCCATGGGGTTTGAAGTTGTCAGCCTGCCTTAAACTGTGCTCCAAGCGGGCATAGGTTGCTCCCTTCCTTTTATTTTTTATTTTTTTTTTTGAGGATTCAGCCCAGCTAATGCCTCTCTACTTCTGTTCATTTTTTGCCATGAGCCAATTTCTTCTGCGGGTGGGCAGGTGGCAGTGAGTTTCCTGCCCATTTGGGGGAAGAACTCTGAGGTTTTGACACCTAGTGTTGTCCGACCACCTGAAGGAAGAACATCCCTCCCGAAATGATCCAATTAAATAAGCTGTAAAGGGTTCACTTTGTGTTGTGGGCACAGCTGGTGAAGCATCCTTAGTAGGGGGACAGTGCTTAGCCCCTCAACAACTTCATTGACGTTAAGGGTTAGAGCAGTTTTAGTCTCTAAAATTCCTTCTGCCACCTCAAAGATTATTATTCCTCAATTTAATTTCAAGGAATATACCCAGGAGAAGCCCCACAGCATGGGAACCCAAGGAGGAGGTCTCCTCCTGGATTGTCTCCTCCTAGAAGACTGAAGCTGGTGGCCAGAAGGCTCAGAAAGTCTCTCTGTGGGGCAACTGAAGCTGGTGGCCCTCAGAAAGTCTCTCCTGTGGGACAGCTGCTGAGGGGGGGTGCATGCAAAGTTTGAGGTCAAGGACTCCTCACCCCTAGTAGCAAGGACAGAAACTGCTGGCAGCCAGTCCCTGTGCCTGTCCTTGAGGAGATGCCAGTACTGACCAGCCTTAAATGGTTGACTGCTGAAAATCAGGCCCCTCGTTCCCTACAGGGCAGAGGGGAAGGTCTTTTGAAAAGAGCTTGTTTTGTTGCCCCACAGCTGGGCTCCACTTGGTTGCCCTTATTCTCCTGCTTACTCCAGACTGGTTCACTGGGGTGTTCTGGCTGCTGAAGATCTTGCTTTCAGCCCCACAAGCTCAAGGTGAGGTGGTGTCTCTCTCACTGAGGATATAGGTGGAGTTACTGGGGACCTCCGCTGAGCTTTATCTTCCTACTTGCTGGTTTTAGGTCCAGATAGCTGGAGTGCAAGACCAGCCTGGAGGTCATGTTTGCAAGAGGAGCGGGCTTTGCGTTAGTGCTTTTGTAATTAAGATGCACCACAATAAATGGCAGGCAGGAAACCACGGGGACCGGATTGCTTAGCTACATGGGACAAAAACGTTGCCAATTTTCATTTGTTTAGGCAAGAACGCTGCAGGTACGAAGATAAGGTGGGTTGATATGAATTCTTGTGGTGGTGGGTAGAAAATGGGGCGGGAGAAGGATTCGCTCAGCGCTGGCGGAGGCTGGGCCGAAGCAGTCGGCTGTGCAAAGTGTTGCTTCTCCGAACGTGATTGTTGCTGGGGGCTTTGGATTATATTAGCGTGGAAAAAATGCCTCCGAGTGAAGGGCCACAAATCATAGCCGGGCCAATAGGGAGGGAAAGAGGACTATAAAACAGGAAATCAATTTAATACTCAGTGGGTGTTTGCAGCGTGCTCACCCTTCCTTCAAATTGCCAAAGGAAAGATTAATTAAAGTTATATTGAGCAGCAAAAATGATGGAGGGTGTGAGATGGGGCTTGTGTGGTACAGCTTTCTCCATAATTAATTGACAAAGGCATTCTTGGATTTCATTACCCAGAACCTTGCCATCTCCTGCTCTTAAAGGGCAGCTGAAGTGATGCTGGAATTCTAAGCCAGCGTTGCTGCCTCGCAGGTTGTGCTAAGGAGGAACATTTCATAGGCAATTGGGAAGGTGCTACCTCTGTCAAGAAGTACCACTGTGCTATTTACGGGTCCTGTCATTTGGGATCGGTCCACAAAATGCTTTTATCTGCTTGTGGTTTTACCTCCTGGTTCCCACTTCTGCCAAGGCTGAGAGCTGTATGCACTTCGAGGTGGAAGCGTTGGCAAGGGATGGAGATAGCTGGTGGCAAGGTCTCTCATCTCTGCTGCCTTTATGTAGTCAGAATAACTTCTGAGCTACATGTGCAAAAGCTATAGGAGGCCAGGGCTTGTCTGGACCACTCTCCAGCTGTCAAGCAGGGAGAGAATTTTACATGGCTCCCCTTTCCTTGCATCGTGAGGCTGCCATCCATGTCCTGTCTGTATTTTTCATGAAAAGCTGTGCCTGATCAGTGCTATCTTGTGCTGTTGTGTATTACTTTCTCTCTGCCTCTCTGGGGTCGGCTTTGGAGACACCAGGGCTTCTTTGCCTTTGTGATGGAGTTTCAGAAGCCAACTCCTGTAAGCCGAGATGCAGCTCAACCCACCAGGTTCCAGCTATCTGTGACTAGAGCAATTCCTCCCAAATTTCCCCTTGGAGATCTTCACTTGGTTTGATGCCGAAGGTCCCCTGCTGAATGTGAAGCTTTCTGCTCTTGTCTCTCTGAAAAGGAGCTGTGGCAGGCATCTCTAAGGGTGTTTAAACACTTTGTGGTGCAAGAGGGAGCTTCTATATACTGTAAGGGGAAAGTTCTGCTGTCTGACCAGCAGTCCAAGGTCTGGCAAACCTGGAAGTTTGTTTTCTCTGATTTCCATAATAAATTACTGAATATGTTCAGGGGTGGGAGATGTAGAGCAGGCTGAAGCAGCTCTAGTCTTTATTAGCAATATGAGCACCATGGCCATGCCTGACTGCTCTTTGTTGTGCGTTATAGCTGGGGTGGCTGGTAGCACCTGGCTGTGGGTTACTGCAGAAAAGAATTTTTTATGTGGAAAAAAAAAATAAAATATGTCTATGTATAGCAGTCTCTTGATGCAAGGCCAGGACTAGATGTTTCTAAAATCAATTGGAATTGATTGGGCCAAGAAGAGGAGAAAGTGATCGCAGCTTAGTGCAAATGCTGGGTCTGGCACTTCTTAAACCAGCTAGGGCAGAAGAAACAATGAGTTCAGTCAAATTACTTGAAGTTGGCAAATCCAGGGTTTCTTTTTTCTTTTGTTTTGTTTTTGGCAAGGGCATCTTGCCAGGTTGTTGGCTTATAGAGAAGACACCAGGTCTGTTCTGAGTCACTGTTGGCTTTTCCTTGATGTGGCTCTGAACTTTGTGTAACTCAGAACAGACAGATTTATGAACACTAGCCCTGCTTAAAAGCAATTTCCCCGCATTCTCTTCTACAGGCTTTGAGACCAGGTTGCTCCAAGCCCCATCCAGCCTGGCCTTGAACCCCTCCAGGGATGGGGCAGCCACAGCTTCTCTGGGCAACCTCTTCCAGGGTCTCACCACCCTCACAGCAAAGAATTTCTTCCTGAGATCTCATCTAAATCTCCCCTCTTTCAGTTTAAAACTGATGCACAGCCAAAGCCCTGTCTCGTGTCAGCGTTGCCATGGGACATGCTGAGAACAGAAAGCAGAGAGAGAAAAATTTTATGAAACTCACAGAGGTCAATGTACTTTGCATGGAAACAGGAGGGGTTAAGGCAGTCCCTTGGGTTTTACACACCACATTACAAGGGTTGTAGCATCCTTAACTCTGTAAGGTGGTCAGAAGCACTGGGCAGCAGACATGCAGTGCTCTCTTAGGAAGAGGCAGGTGTTTAACCATTTAAGAGCCCATAGAGGGAGCTGCTTTGCTGCCTGTGGCATGGATTTCCAGCTCTGTGCATTCACATATGCCCTCCTGCATTGCTCCTTGTACCAGGAAAGGATTCATAGACCACTGGACTGGAGTGACTGCCATGTTGATGTGGAAAAGATAAAGGTCTTGGGTGAGGAAGCAAGCAGCAGCAGGAGAGTTCTGAATATTAAAATGGAAAGATCTTTCTCCTAACCCAATTAGATGATGGTTCAGAAGATGCTCAGAGTGCTGGAGCACCTCTCCTACAAAGACAGGCTGAGAGAGTTGGGGTTGTTCAGCCTGGAGAAGAGAAGGCTCCGGGGAGATCTTATAGCAGCCTTCCAATATCTGAAGGGAGCCAAAGGGAGGGATGGAGAAGGGACTCTTTGTCAGGGAATGTAGCGACAGGACAAGGGGTAATGGTTTTAAAGTGAAAAAGGGGAGATTTAGATTAGATACCAGAAAGAAGGTCTTTGCTGTGAGGGTGGTGAGACACTGGAAGAGGTTGCCCAGAGAAGCTGTGGCTGCCCCATCCCTGGAGGGGTTCAAGACCAGGCTGGATGGGGCTTGGAGCAACCTGGGCTGGTTGCAGGTGTCCCTGCCCAGGGCAGGGGGCTGGAACTCGATGATCTTTCAGGTCCCTTCCAACCCAAACCATTCTATGACTCTGTGGTTAGAGCAGGCACTATAATCCATGCCAGTGAATTGTTTGGTTCTTGGTTAAAATAACAGGACATTCAGCCAAGGGAAAGTATATATTATTCCTTAAAGGTGGTTGTTATGCAGGCTCCAATGTGTGTTTGCAGCTTTGGACAAACTCAAGCCCAAGGTATTTCTGTGCTCCTGCACCGTCACCTTACATGAAAGGCAATTCACTGAACATGAATCAGAATTTCTGGCCTAATTGGGTCTCCTGCAGATAACTTCCTGAGAGAGAGCTGCAGGAACAGTACGCGTGATAATTTAGATAGTTCAGATTTCTGTAGAAGTCTGATCAGGGATCCAGACTCTGATTCCCAGGAGGCTTTGATGTTTTTGAAATACTTAATGCCATTTGGAGCAGGCAGTCTTCTTAGACATTCCCTTAGAAACTGAGACTTATTTCTGAAGCGAAACATGTTCCCTGGGCAGGGGAACTCCTGCCCTCTGAAAGCTGGATTGCTGAGTCCTTATTGCCAGGAAACCCCACTGATGTCTCACTGATGACACCACCTCTGGCTCCAGACACCCTTGCTGTGTTGGAGGAGATTCCCACCAGAGTCTTCAAGTCAACTTGTCCCTAAAGCTGGCCGGTGGGAAACTCCTCGTCATTCCCACTGAAGAAAAGCAAACTGACCCAGATGAAAATACAATGGCTGAGTATGGTGGTCTTGATATGGTGGTCTTTCCTTTTACTGATTACTGCTGCTTGTTCCCTGTCCTGCTTTGGCTCAGGTGTCAAGTGGTCATTGGACACTCGAGGATTTGGCTCTATTTCCTCCGATGCTCAGGATCTGGCCCTATTTCCAAAGATTTGCTTTAGGATTTTTTTCTCTCTCTCTTCTTTCACTGGTTTCTACCTCATTTTGAAGATTTGCTCTTCCCTCTGACACAGTTGCTACTTTGTCCAAAGGAATGTGGTGAGTTTTTTCCTCAAGGTATAAATCTTTCTTAGCGTGCTTCAGAATACCGTTCTGCTGGTTCCTACGCCCGGCGGGTGGTTCAGCAACAGCAGCAGACCTGTCTTCTCGCAAAGAAAGAAATACAGAGGTGCTGGGAACATGCTTTGATCTGTTGATTGATTTATTTATTGTTAGACTGTGGCCAGCCCTGAAAATTAAATCTCCCAGACCTCGGACCTCTCAGGTTGGGAAGCATCAGTGAATGCTCAAAAACAACTTATGTGTTTTTTTGCCAGTGCGTGAATATTCGTGTTGTTGTTTGCCAGGAGATGGCACTCACTGTTGCCTACCTGTGGCTGCGTATGCCCAACACTACCATGCCCATGCCTCATGTGGCCAAGGTGGCACATGGATTTTCCTGTGTACTCTTCAGGTACGGTGCAATCACCTCTGGAAGAAGAGGAGCTGGTGCCCTAGGGTCTTTTGGTAACGTGGATGATCGGAGAGCAGTGATCTGGGTGGGGGTAAGCATTGCCCCTTGCAAATACATGTGTGATTGACCTCATAGTGGGGTTCAGAGCATCCCCTTGGGCTGCACTGTGAGCCACAAACAGCTAGTGTGTGGCTTGTCACTCAGGTGATACAGTTGAGTCTGCTTCCTGGGTTGCCTGGCGGTGGCATCTGATGGTGCTCACAAAATTGGAGATGCCAAGGTTAGTTTGTGCAAACACTTTCTTCCTTGGATATTTCACACTGGCGTCACGAGGCCCCCCTTCTGGAGAACCATCTACAGAGGTGGTGAATAGTAGCAAAAACTGAGTTTGAGTCATGAGTGTTGATGAAACAAGGCTGAGGCATCTGCCTTGTGTTCACACTGCTATTGGGTTTTCATGCTCGTTGCTCTGCTGTGCTGCGGGAAACCTGCCGAGCAAGAGCAAAGCCTTCCCAGCAAAACTGTGTTAAAATGATGCTGGAGGAACTGAAATAAAGTCTGTCAGCATGAACTGTGCCATCTGGCTGCGAGTTCAGACGAGACCCTCGAGCTGATGACATGCACTACCTTCACATGGCCCTGGCCCCACAGAAAGAGGTCTCCTTTGGCTCAAGGTAGAGGGCATAGTCCTCAATTTAGGTTCAGATCTCATCCAGCACCTAAAACCTGCCATTTCTTAATAAAAGCTTCAGTTGGTGAAAGAGTCTGTTTGATGTGGAGTGGGATGGAGGGAGCTTTCTTGGCAGGCAGGTTATTGCCCATTTCCAAGGCCTCTTCTGTGAATTTCTGTCTCAGCTGGTCCTGATGGATGCTACAGGGGAAAATTGTAGTGGTCTCCCATGGCACCCAGAGGGTGACTGCTCTGCTGGTCCCTGTCATCAGCCTAAATCCATGGCCAATACTGATGCCCTGGTGCAGGAATGGGGGCTTCCTGACAAGGGGTCATGGTAGGCAACTGGGGGAAATTTTTGCCCCAGCTTCATGGCGGGAGATCAGTTCAAACACAGATATCAGGTGACATCTCTCAAGTGTGGAGTTACACTTCTTCTGCCAGCTCAAATGTGTCTCATAAACTTGTATAAACCTGGAACTGACTGCGGTGAGGATGAGGGATACCCATCCCCGGGTATTTGTCTTGAAATGTTAAGAGATCAGCCTCTTTTTAGCAAAATCACAATATTGCACTTTGTTCTGAGATGTATTTTTAAAAACAGCATTATTCAGTTTTCTGGCTGAATACCAGAAAACTTGTCTTGGTGATTTTTTTTTTCCTACTTTGTCTTTGGGG
>VXBJ01003652.1:613802-693631 GCA_013400055.1 Nycticryphes semicollaris
AAAAAAATAAGCTACTGTGAAAAATCAGGACTGTGAAGTCATCGGTGGGTTTGGATGCTGTGGTTGTGTGTGAAGCACCTGGAGGAACTGTTCAGTCTCTCCTCTGCCTAGAAAAAGGTCTTCTCCTGCCCGCTGTCATCTGCCATACATTCCAGGCGTCCTGGCACCTCTGTGCTCCATGTGCAACGCAAACACCAGCAGGGGGGTGGACTGTTTTTGGGGAGAAATGCGCTGAAAATGAAGACAGCTTGCCAGGATCGGTTTGTTAAACACCGTCTTCCTTTCCCTTTGCCCCAACAGGCAAATGCTGTCTGGGAGGTGATGAGGTTAAATATTTGGGGTGGTTGGTGGAGGTTTCTAGGCCAGCATGGGAGCAAACTCTCTCATATCAGCCTCAATAATAAGAGCTTGCTCAGTGCTTGCTGTCCACAGCCATTAATGCCTCTACTTAAAGAAGAACTGGCAGGCTGTCGCGCCGAGTGTTAAGGGTTTGCACCTGGTTGTACACTGCAGAGCTCTCTGCCAAGAGAAATACTGGTTTCCAAGTTCGTTAGTCTGCTGTTTGGAGATTTTTAGATTTGTTTTCGTTTTGTTTGGGTTGTGGGTTTGGTTTTTTTTTTTTTTGTTTGGTGGGTTTTTGTTGATTTTTTTGGGTTTTTTTTTTTTTTTTTTTTAAATCCTCCCACATTAAATTCAAAAGGAGACCTTGGTAAAGGAAATCAGAAGGGATGCTTTGAGATGTTTCGATTGCCAGCAGTCTCTGAACTTGTGACCCCCTTAAAATGAAGTACTTGGGCCTTCCTGTGGGGCAGCTCCCATGGGGTGGGAGCAAAGCATCTTTCAGGTTTGCATGCCTTTAGGAAGGAGCCTTTGACAGCGGCAGGAGAAGTTGGGGCGCAGCATTCTCAGCCGGGGCTTCCAGCGAGGAAAGTTGTTCAGCTGGTTGGGGACTGTGATAAATCACAGTTCCCCCGGAGTAGGCTGGGACTGCAGAGAGCTGGAAATAAGTGCTGGGGAAATTCAGCTTTTGTAGCAGGCCATCTTTCAGGATGATGTATGGCTTTGTAGCAGAAAGAGATTCCTTTGCTAGGGCTGGGAGAAAACTGCTGCCTTCCATTGGGAAGGGAAATGTTATAGTCCTGTTGATCCCTGCTGCAGGCTTGCTGTGAAAGCTGTGCTTTGGCATGGGCTGCCTTAGCCTGAGAGGAAAAAAAAAAACTGTGTGGTATGAATGGCAAAGAGCCACCGAGTGCTTGAGGTGGTGGCAATTAGTTTGGGGCTGAAAAGGGATGATGGGTTTGGCAGGAGGGCAGGGAATGGCTGTCTAGTTGGCCAGTATAATAGTGACTTGGCCAGTATAATAGTGACTTGCCCAATGTGGCTGGGGAGGTGGCACAGGATGCTGTTTGCATCTCTGCCCCTTGTCTGAAACATTGTCCAGAGCAAAGAATTTCTCTGGATAGATAAAGTGTCTTCTCTTCAAATTACAGTCACAGGAGCGTGTGTCTTTGCTTTTCTCCACTGGCCACTCCCAATCAGCTTGGGATATCTGGCCATGCTGGTTAGCTGGTGGGGTTCTGACAGTGGTTCAGGCTCTTCTCTGTTCATTGAGCTGGGGAGAGCCCAGGTTCTGGGTTTGTGCAGCAAGCAGAGGCTCAGTGCGAGTTAAAATTGATGTCTCTGCGTAGAGTTTTGTCTACACTAACTGTAGTCTCTTCTGGACACTTCTGCCGTATTTCTGTACCCTAGGGTTTGATAGCAGAGTCAAGGAGACCCAACCAAAAAGCCAGATCTGGCTTCCTTTAAGGCCATCTCCCATTCCTCTGCTGTGGTCAGGTAACCAGGGGAAACAACTTTGTTTCAGGGAAAGGGGGAAGCGTCGAAGTCCCGCTCTGCTCGTGCTAGGGCTTTGCTGCTCGTAGCCACCTTTTGGCTGTGGCAGTTTGTGGTAGGTGGGATGTGCCCCAGTAGAAGGCAAAGACTTCTTGCCACTCCCGTGTCCCAGGACAGTGACATTGGCAAATGTTATTCTATCAGCTGAGGTGCTGAGATGGATAATAGAGGAGGCAAGTGCTGCATCAGAACCAGTGCCATCTTGTATCAAAATCTTGGATTTAAACTTTCATCCTTCAGTTGCCAAGGATCTGATGGCAGGTTTCTGATATTCAGGCAAAGGCCCATATTTCGTTTAGTCTTGGTAGTGAAAGCGAGATGATCAGGAAAACCCGTTGGTTTCTTAGGCCTAGCATACTTGGGTCAGTGGTGTTGCTGGTGTACTAATGGAATGTCTCCCCTCCACCCCCCCAGCCAAGTAATGTAAATGTAATGTAAATGTAAATGTCTCCAGGGGCCTGGAGAACAAATCTTATGAAGAGTGATTGAAGGAGCTGAGACTGTTTAGTTTGAGGAAGAGGAGGCTGAGGGGAGACCTCATCGCTCTCTACAATGACTTGAATGGGCATTGTAGAGAGGCTGGTGCTGGTCTCTTCTCACAGGTAATTAGCAATAGAACAAGAGGGAATGGCTTTAAGCTGCAACAGGGTAGGTTTAGGCTGAACATTAGGAAAGAATTCTCCCCAGAAAGAGTGGTCAGACCCTGGAACAGTCTGCCCACGCAGGTGGTTGCGTCCCCATCCCTGAATATGTTTAAGAGTTGTCCAGATGTGGTGTTGGGGGATCTGGTGTAGGGGAGGAATTTGTAGAGTGGGGCTGATGGCTGGACTCAATGATCCCAAGGGTCTTTTCCAACCTGAACGATTCTGTGATTCCATGTTGACTTAACAAGAGAAGAAAAAATGATTCCATCAAATCTGGTCACTGTTGCAGACAGCAACTCAACATTGCTCCTTGTCTGACTTTCTGACTTTCTGCTGACTTCTCTTGAGCTATACCACCAATCAATCTGCTCTGGGGTTTTTATTTATTTTTTTATTTATTTATTATTTTTTATCGCTCTACACACTCTCCTCCTGTGAGCTATAACAGCCCTGTTTGTAACCTGTTTGCTATCTCTGAAAGATCTGCTGTGCTTGGTCAACTGTGTCATTGCCTGTGTTTATTTTGTTCAAATTCCCCCAATGGTGACTGTACGCTGCAGCGTCAATTCAGTCAGGGTACTGCCAGGGTATAATTTTTTCCACTCCAATGATTTCCAGTCTGTTTCTCTGAGCTGTGAATATTGAGGTATCCCTTTGTTTATTTTCATGGCTTCTGGCTGAAACTCAAGGATTTTTACAAACATAAAAACTCTGCAAACTTAAGTCTGGGTAACTGATCCACAAGGAGACAAATAACTGGTGTTCCTCTGCTGAAGCGGAAATGGTGGGATGGCTGTTGGCTTGGATTTCTTCTCTCTCTCTTGGACTTTCTTCTCTCACCCAGAGAAGCTGTGGCTGCCCCATCCCTGGAGGGGTTCAAGGCCAGGCTGGATGGGGCTTGGAGCAACCTGGTCTGGTGGGAGGTGTCCCTGCCCAGGGCAGGGGGATTGGAACTTGATGATCTTCAGGGTCCCTTCCAACTCTAACCATTTTGTGATTCTATGATTTAGAGCAAGGCAGTGGTTCTGAGTGCTAACGATGCTTTTGAGGTCCTGCAGGCTGACCACTGTGGCCTTTAGATGTGCTGCTGAGCTTGAGTCCTTCACCACTGTCCTGTCTTATGCAAATTGTTGGCCTGGGGATGGTGCGGATGCTCAGGATCTGAGCTGCAACTTAGCCAACTCCTTCACACTAACTGGGGAAATACCTGTCCTTCTTGTAGGCTGATTCTTCACTATTGGAAGAGTGAATGTTACCACCTGGTTGAGAGCCAGACCAGTAACAAAAATTAACAGGAGGAATCTCATCAGCTGCTTTTGATGGATCTGCACAGTGGCTTTAATTTAATTGTTATTGCCTGGCCTCCAACAATGGCCACTCCATCTGTACTTTTAAATATAATCTTTTTCTGGTCATGGAGTATCTCCTTTTAGGTGCCATACTTAGGAACTGTACTTTCCTTCCAAAATAAAAACTAAACTAATTACAGTTTGTTTCTCTCCAGCTGCCTTTTGGGGAGATATCGCTTTAGATGAAGATGATCTGAAGCTGTTTCAAATAGACAGAACTGTTGACTTAACAAAGCACTCAGATGGCAACGCAAGACACACTTCAGGTAAGGGCAGCTCTGGGGTGATGATGCCTTCTGTCCCCTGGTTTTGTCTTTGAGGAGGAAGGAGTTCCCTCTTGCTCGTGATGCCTGTTCCCATGTACAAGGAGGTGCACGCAGAGCTTAGTTATGTGACAGAGGGTGGGATCTAGCTCTGAACTTTGTTAAACAAAGACCAAATAGTAGCTTGATGTAGCCAATTCCAGCTTGTCTGAGAGAGAAGACTTTAAAATTTATAGCATCAGTCTCTTCCTGCAAGTGACTGCTTTTCTGCAAATTTCCAGGCAGTTGTGTTTGAAACAGAGACACTCAGTTTGGCATTAGTTTTGAATTACTGTCCTCCCCTGCTTTTCGTGCAATGTATGATCTTACATGGAATTAATGTATTTTTTCAGCTTTCTACCCAGGTAAAACCCACTGCAGTCTTGCTGACAGACTTCCCTTAAAGTGGTATTATAATTGAAATAGGTTAACAATTGTGTTAATTTTCTATCAAGCCAATAGATGGAGTAATGTATGCTAACATTGCCCTCCTACACAACTCTTATACATGCTGTCTCGTGCCAGACCAGAGTTGTTTCTGGACTCAGGAGATCCAACTGGACTCCAGCTCTAACAGTCCCTGACGCACTCTGCAGCTGGTTTGGAGGGCTCCCTGCAGTATCATTGCCTCTGCGCTGCTTCGTGCTGCAGGAGAGAAACTGTTGGAAGGTCTGAGCTCTGAGGGATACCAGAGGGACTGGGGACAGAGCAGGTCAGGACAAACTTCTTCTCTCCCTCTCCTGTTACACTCTTGGGTTAGCAAGTAGGGTGAAAGGTTGGGTAGAGCCAGAAATCACTGAAATCATAAGTTCACCTCATCCCAGGGCATCTCAGCTCGTATTGTAAGGAGTGGTGACTGCTTCTGTTTCCTTGTCACCGCCTGGCTTTGGTTTCAGAGGATCTAAGCAGTGTGTAGGTCCTGTTCTTGGGATGAGTGCCCCAGCTTCCTATTGGGATGAGTGTGAAAGATGACACATCCAGCACAGAGGCAAGCTTTTAATGTCAATTTAGCTGATTAAACTCATGCAGAAGCTGACGTTCTGGGCAGAGGAGGGCTGTCCAGTTCTTCAGATTACGGCTTGCTCCAGGGAAGTGTAATTATCCCATACTATCATGTCACTTAGCCCATTCCTATCATGTTTCAGGCTATGGCGTGTTTTCAGGTGATAGTTAATTGGGAGTAGGTTGGCTTCAAAGGAGAAGGTAAATCAGCAAATGAGACCTAAGTAAATGAGACAGGAAGCACTTATCTCTTCCACATTCTTTTGTTCCTTAAGTTATATGAGGAGACTACTGGAGAAGCAAAGCCAGATGGCGTTTGACTGTATTGGTTTGCTCTGGTGGCTTTTTAAGTTGTCCTATCTAGCATATTTCTTTTCTCTCAGCACTGGTGCCAGACCTGCACCGTCTGGCAAACAAACTGAATTTTATCACCCACATCTGTATCATGTAATGCAGTGCTGTGATTTAACCCCAGCCGGCAACTAAGCACCACGCAACCGCTTGCTCATTCCCCCACAGTGGGGTGGGGGAGAGAATCAGAAGAGTAAAAGCATGAAAACTCCTGGGTTGAGATAAAGACAGTTTAATAGTTAAAGCTAAAGTTGTGCCTGTAGGCAAAGCAAAATAAGTAATTCATTCACTGCTTCCCATGGGCAGGCAGGTGTTCAGCCATCTCCAGGAAAGCAGGGCTCCCTCACGCATAAGAGGTACTTACGAAGACAAATGTCGTCACCCTGAATGTCCCCTCCCTTTCCTCCTTCTTCCCCCAGCTTTATATCCTGAGCATGATATCATATGGTATGGAATGTCCCTTCGGTCAGTTGAGGTCGGCTGTCCTGGCTGTGTCTCCTTCCAACTTTTTGTGCACCCCCAGCCTACTTGCTGGTGGTGTGAGGAGCAGAAAAGGCTTTGGCTGCTTAGCAACAACCAAAACCACTGGTGTGTTATCGACATTATTCTCACCCTAAATCCACAACATAGCACTCTGACAGTTGCTAGTAAGAAAGTTAACTCTATCCCAGCCAAAACCAGGACATGCAGGCACTGATCTCTTACAACCATGGCTCATGTTGGGTGGATGGATGTAGTCTCTTCCTGGCACCTTTTATTGACTGAGGCAAAGCTCTGGTGCATCACACGATTCTTCACATGAGGCAAGTGGTGGTCATGTCACTTGCTTGGCCCTGTCATCATCTCCAGCAAGCTCTGTTCATCCTCCTGGAAGTGCAAGGTGACAACTGGGCAGCCCTTGTTCTGCAGAGCAGGCACAGAGGGGTCTCTGTGTTCACCTGCCCTGTAAGGGGGCTCTCTGCAGGGGCAGGAGGGGTTGGTTCTTCTCCTGCGGGGGCTTGCTTGACACTCATGTGAATTGTAAGAGGGTGGTCTGCTTCAGCATGGTGGGGATTGGGACCCATTCTTCCCTGGGAGAAAGTCTCGCTCTCCCCTTTTTTTATTTCCAGTGGGAAGAATGCAACCTCTGTACAGAAGCAGCCTAAGACCTTTTATGAATGGGACCCCTTGAATTATAACATTTCAGAGTTTCCTAAAGCTGCTAATCGGATTAGTTGTATAGCGGAGGAAGTACTTAGTACGTATATACAGACACACAGGCCCTTCCTATCTGGGAGCTGCACTTCTGAACATGCTTTGAGGCCAGGCATTCTTCTTCCCTTGTGTTGTTTCCTTGTCCCCAGAAAATGCCATTTGGCTGGGAGGAGGGGTGAAAATTATGCCATTTGACACTGTTGGGCTGTTTGTAGGCATATACCCTATTAACTCGTGTGGAGCATCTGCAGCTGTCAGGCTGTGGAGGAGGAATGGTCTGGAGGTTCCCATGTTCCCATGGGTGGCAGTGGACGTGGGGTCTTCACTGGACCCACCTGGAGATTTTCTTTTTTAGTAAAAGCTCTGCCTTGGTTTCTGAGGGCTGAGACTGTCAGATGTTTCAAGGTTTCCTGTTCCAACCCAAACAGAAGGATATGGAGTTTGAAGGGACCTCTAGAGATCATCTAGTCCCCCCTGCCAGGGCAGATTTACCTAGAGCAGGTTGCACAGGTATGTGTCCAGGCGGATTTGGAATGTCTCTGGAGACAGAGACTCCACCACCTCTCTGGGCAGCCTGTTCCAGGGCTCTGCCACCTTCAAAGGAAAAAAGTTCCCCCTCAAATTTAGATGGAACTTCTTATGTTCAAGTTTGTGCCTCTTATCTCTTGTCCTGTCACCGAGCACCACTGAAAAAAAACTCTTCCTCTTCATATTCTTCCGTCTCAGCCTAGAAAGATAGCTGTGCCCTTCTGTCAGCCCTTGGGAGAGGAGCAGGAAATCTGATCTTAGGGCGCCCTGGATTCTGCCACAGATCTCTGAATCAGCAGTGCCCTTGGTCTGGCTTCTGGGAGAACAAATGCCTTGAGATTCAATGTTTTCAAGCATTTTCTCAGCAAATTCAGAGCTAGTGTTTCGTTCCTGCTATCTAGGATGTAAAGCAATGGACCAAATAGCATTGCCCTCTAGGGGAAGTCACAGAGCAGGGTCATGGTTCTTTCCCTGTGAGAGACATTGGCTCAGAGCTCTTTGGCGATCCCCTTGATAACTGTTTATGTGGGGTTTACAGTTAGGGGTAGCTGTCTCCTTGGTACCCGACTTGGTACCTTGCTTCAGAGCTCCAGCATTTATGTCCCTCTTTGTCTTTGACTGGACATCTCTGTCCAGTGTGTCCGGGTTATTTTGTGTGGGAATTATGTCACTTGTGTTATG
This sequence comes from Nycticryphes semicollaris, assembly GCA_013400055.1. Taxonomy (NCBI): domain Eukaryota; kingdom Metazoa; phylum Chordata; class Aves; order Charadriiformes; family Rostratulidae; genus Nycticryphes; species Nycticryphes semicollaris. The sequence continues at coordinate 621,747 of VXBJ01003652.1, forward strand.
TACTTCCTTTTGGAGTGCAGAATAAGACCTGACAGTCCTTATTCATATCAGCAGTCTCCTTTGCTCCAAAGGAGCTTCCTTTGTAGGGATTTGTCAGGAAGAGCCCAAGCTGAGCAGCTGAAAAGTGTGGAAGGCTTTCCAGTAGTGTCTTGTGTGCAAACATCATTCTCTGATACATTTATAGCAGTGGGGTTTGCTTCAGGCCATGTTGAGGGAAAGGTAGGCATGATGGCAGCCTACAGCTAGGTGTAGCCTATTTTATCCAAGTAGTTTTTAAGTGTCTGTGCGTTGATCTCTGTTGACTCGATTAAAGCTCTGAGTTAGTAGAGAGTGTTTTCAAACAAAGCAGATGACCTCTGTGTGAATGCCAGGAGACATCGTCTTAGAAGAGGACTCGGGACTATGAAGCAGGTCATTTCTCATCTGGACCCTTTATGGATTTCTCTGGAGATTAATTCCAAAGTGCTTTCCTTCAATCCAGTTTTAAATCACTTCAGTAGTGTCTTCTGTGCTCCTTGACACACGTCTCTCAACCTCAGCTTTGCTCTACCTGAAACTCAGTTTTACTCTCATCAGTGATTTGGTAAGAGAACTGTTTAAAGTTGCACTATTTGACCTCTCTTTGAGTTGAGGTAATTTTTTTCTAATTTTCTAAACCAGGCAAAAAAAAAAAGTTTGTTTTTTTTCCTCCCCTTTTAGCTACTCCCTGAAACCTATGTCCTAAGCTCAGCGAATTGCTTGCTTCCTTTTTTTTTTGGGTTGTTTTTTATTAGGGATTCTGCAGGCCAAGCTATGCCTTCCACATCATCTGTTCATCCTGCTATAGCCATCTGTAATGCCACATCAAAATCTACCAAACAGGAAATTTCCTCCTTAAAAATATTTTGCAGCTAGAAGCAGAGCGGGAAACCAGTAAGGGATGTTGTTAAAAAAGAAAGTGTTACTTTTCATTTAAAATCACAGAATGAGAGAATTGTCAGAGTTGGAAGGGACCTCTAGAGATCACCCAGTCCCAGTCCCACTCCCCTGCTAAAGCAGGGTTACCCAGAGCACATCACTCAGGGCTGCATCCAGGAGGGACTTGAAGGTCTCCAGAGAAGGGGATTCCACACCCTCCCTGGGCAGCTTCTTCCAGGGCTCTGGTACCCTCACCAGAAAGAAGTTTTTCCTCATGTTTGAATGGAACTTCCTGTGTTCCCGCTTGTGCCCGTTGCCCCTGGCTACTGTGGGAACCACTGAGAAGAGTCCGGCTCCATCCCCCTTCAACCTACCCTTCAGATACTTATAAGCATTAATAAGGTCTCCCCTCAGCCCTCTCTTCTCCAGGCTAAAGAGTCCCAGCTCTTTGAGACTTTCCTCATAAGGTAGGTGCTCTAATCCCTTGATCATCCCCTTATTGCCCTACACTGGACTCTCTCCAGGAGTTCCCTGTCTCTCTTGGACTGGGGAACTCAGAACTGGACGCAGTATTCCAGTTGTGGCCTCACCAGTGCCGAGTAGATGGGGAGAATGACCTCCCTCAACCTCCTGGTCACACTCTTCCCTACGCAGCCCAGGATTTCATTGGCCCTCGTGGCCACAAGGGCACATTGCTGGCTCATGGAAATGTTTGTTGGCTGCCTCTCTGTTTCTGTGAGGTCAGGTTTAGATGTTGTGTTTACTCTGCAAGTCAGTTGTTCTCATGCAGTGGTGTTTGGAGGGGATACCCGCAGGATTTGGCCCTGGAGAGATGCAGTAGTGGTGCAAAACGTAATGAAATGTATCAGGTACCTGGAGATTTGCCAGCAAGCGCTATCCTCAGCGGGCCCATGCTTCATCAACTCCTAATCACTTTGATGAAAGACTTCTTTTTTTTCTGAAAGAGCTTACAGTTTTGAAAAGTTTCTCACAGATTTATATATATACACACTTGGTTGTTTTGTTTGGGTTTTTTTTATAACTTTGGCAAAAATATTTGCTTTTACAATATAGTTTTAGTTTAGAAGGAGCTTGAGTCAAAGCCTGGAAGTTTCCTGTGCTGCTGAGAACCACCCCCCAGATGGCTTTGAAATGTGGGGAAAGAAGGAAAAACCCACGGGCAGGCTGTGAATCTGCAGTACCACCTCTCTTTTGGACCCAAGTGAGCCCGTTGGTGTAATGTGGTTGTCTCTACTTTATTGCTTTATCTGCTGAAGCACTCGCCGCAGAGGAAGAAGGTCTTTTCTTGCCATGCCTGTGAGAAGGATGTGCCTATTTAATCCTAGCGGGTTTAATTTAAGTCTTTTTTTAGGCAGCTTAGGGATTAAGGGGACTTTTCTGATATATTACCTCTTTTTCTGATTTTCTTGGTTGGTTTTGGGTTTTTTTTTTTGGTATTACAGAGGCAGTTTTTCATCCTGAAAGGCACCTCTGTGAGAAAGGCAAGTTTGTCTCTTCTGGGTTTGGCAGCAGCAGAGGAGGTGACACAGGAGCCTTGGCTGCCCTCACGGATGCCATGCTGAGCTGGCTCTGCTGCTGAGGCAAGGACTCTGTCTGCATCCCGCTGCCGCCCAGGATGCTTTTCAAGAAACAGTCAAAACAGGTTTTCTTTGCCTCTCATCCCGAGAGGTGTTCACAGGCTCATGGCTTGAAGGCCTCGGCGAGGCTTTCACACCACCACAAATGAGCGGCAGGACGGATTTACAGAGCGTCTTTGCTTGCTAGAGTGAGTAATACTTCGGATAACAGTGCAGCTGGGACAGGGATATGTTTGATCCTTGGATTTCTATTGATACCAGAAGGGAGACAGGGGCTGCCGTGAGCACTTGGAGGCTCTGAGAGAAAATCCACGCGAGTTGTTCTCTGGCAAAGAAGGCAGAGAGGAGTTCTGTATCAAACCTTTTTTTTAAGAGGAGCAGGGAGTTGGTTTATTGGCACAAACCTGGAGAAGAGAAGGCTCCGGGGAAACCTTAGAGCCCCTTCCAGTACCTAAAGGGGGCTACAGGAGAGATGGGGAGGGACTCCTGATCAGGCAGTCTAGCTATATGACAAGGGGTAGTGGTTTTAAAGTGAAAGAGGAGAGTTTTAGACTAGATCTTAAGAAGAAATTCTTTGCTGTGAGGGTGGTGAGACACGAAGAGGTTGCCCAGAGAAGCAGTGGCTGCCCCATCCCTGGAGGGGTTCAAGGCCAGGCTGGATGGGGTTTTGAGCAACCTGGTCTGGTGGGAGGTGTCCCTGCCCAGGGCAAGGGGGTTGGAATTCGATGATCCTTAAGGTCTCTTCCAACCCAGAGCATTCTGTGATTCTATGATGCTCTTCATCATGCTGGGGAAATGCAGGCAGTACCTCTGCTGCTTCCCCAATCTGCACAAAGTCCACACCTGCAGCAGGCTGATTTGCCTTTTCTTGCTTTAGGATGCCCATGGTCACCTGGTTTCATAGGACTCTTCCTGTTTCAGGACTGGCTTGTAGCTTTTTTTTTGTTTGTTTGTTTGTTTTTTGGTAGCCTAATGTTGTGGTTTGAAAAACCCATAATAATGTATTGTCATTTAGAGAATCATTCTGTCACCTAATGACACCATCCCCCACCCAGGAAGGGGAATAAGGGAAAACAAGGAAACATGAGGGTTGAGATATAAATAGATTTAATAGAATAAGACTAAATAATTAATAATAATACTAAAGAACCGGTATAGATCCCAATACTAATATAAGATATACAAGGATTATACTCAGCCAGTTCTATCAGTCTGACACTGGTCACTCCCCCCAGGGACAGCAAATGTTGGACACAGCGAACTATGGCTTTGGGAGGAAGGAAAGGACTCGGGGGGCTGGTACCAAGATAAGAACTTTTCTGGGCCACCACCATCAAGGGAGAGAGAGAACTATGCAGCAAACTTTATATTGAATGTGACATTCAGGGTATGAAATAATCCTGTTGGCAGCTTGGATCAAATGCCTGGGTCCCACTCTTTCTCATCCCTCTACCTGGCAAGGCTCAAAACCACTAAGACCTTGAATTCCACATGGCATAGCTGGCTATAAAGTAAACATTTTAATGAGTTCAGACACTGGAGTCTTCTAGAAGTGCTGTTTTTCCTGAGCGTTAGAAGAGAAATTAATCCTGTGTTACTCAAACCAGGACACACAACAACCTGGGAATCACAGATTTCACTATGATGTGCATAAAACTGCTTTGGGGCCTGGAGGCAAACCTTGAAGAGATCTGGAAGGGAGCAGAAGAATGTGCAGTCCTCTGTGAGTGCACACCTGAAGGCCCACATGGTGCAGGGGTTGTGGCTGCAGTGCTTTTTTTGAGTTAAATACCAGCTTTTTGTCCACCTGGGGTGGGCTGGCAGCCCCTGGAACTTGCTTTGCTGCTCTCTGGCTCCATTTTTGAGGCAAGGCGTTGATTCCCACCTGAGCTGGGATTGCTTGCAGGACAGGTTGCAGCTTTCCTGCTGAGAGTTGTGGTGTTTAGCCGCAGGGTGGAGAATAAATAAGACTTCTCCTCCAGTGGAATGCTCAAAGTGCTGGAAGCAGTCACAAGCCAGGCTTCTGCTGCTTCACTTTGAGAGAGGTTGCTCAGTCTGGGGCTGTGGCCAGTAGTACTGCTGCACAGTACTTCCAAGTCCTCTTTGATGCTACTGAGGAAGTGACTTTCGAGTGAAATTGAAGTTAGTGCTGGATGTGCTTCCAAAAGAATGCCAAATCCAGGGATTTTAGACCATGACCCTGAGATTCCAGGGAAGATCTGATTTATGGATTTGAAGGAGAGAGGGTTAAATTCAGCTGACTGGGCACACACGTTCATTTAGGCTTGGAGCATATCTATAGGTTGTGCTGCCTTGGTTGTAACTGGCCAGGAGCAATGCAAATAACTACGTACGTGCTGTAACATAACCCACATCTGTGAACTCTCTACAGGGGAAATCTTCTACTCTTCCACTGGAAAATATTTAGCAAAGGTTGCTTCCTTTTCTGTGGGCAGAGGAACATCTTTGTTCCAGGAGATCTGTCTGAGGGCTTGGTCCATCTGTTTCCATACCTCCTTTCAGTTTTCCACAACACGTGGCGTGCTCTCTAGGGATGTCCCTTTGCAATCCCTGCAAGCCTCTTTGCAGGGAGTGGAGCCTCAGCCCGCTCTGCAGAAAGGTAGGTGCCAAATGCCTGACACCTGGCCCGATGCTGAGGTTTGTGTAGCTGTGCCAAATTATTTTCCTATGACTAGCCCCAGTGTTTACCATTATGAGTCCATTAAGCAACCATGAAATGAATTTCTCGTAGTTCTGTACTTTGCTAAGGCAAGGCAGGAGCTCCTCTTTGGGAGAACTGGGTAATTCCTCTTGAGCTGAAAGTGGTGGTGTTCACGCTGCTCTTCCCAGTTCTTCTCTTCCCAATTCCACATTTCTGGGCAATAAACCAGTGATCTTTTTGCAGAAAAGCAGATACTGCGGTGGTTTTTAACTTCCACCTCAGGGTCTTGCAATCCTATTGCGACCTTCTCTGACCTGCCTGGTTTTCTGCATCATGAACTAATTCCCTAGAAAGCCCAAGACCCTTGGCTGTGGCTGATGAACCTTCTAATTCCCCCTTGTAGTTAAGGCTCTCCTGCTAGCAAATGTTAATCTTTAGGGCTGATATTTTCGCTGCAAATGCCTTTCTTTTTTGATTCCTGGGTGCCAAGTTGAAGTATTTCTTGGAAAATGTCAAGAGGGATTTTTCTCTCTAATTGCTGGTCTTAGGGATGCCCTTTTGCTAGTCACAGGAACAGAGCCTTCCAGCCTGCTGCCTGATGGTAAGAGAGGAGAGAAGGTGGTCTAGTCAAGGTGACAGAGCGTGGGAGATGTATAGGTGGAAAGAGGACAGATCATAGAATCATTCAGTAGTTCAGGTTGGAAAGGACCTTAAAGGTTATCCAGTTCCAACCCCCTGCCCTGGGCAGGGACACCTCCCACCAGACCAGGTTGCTCCAAGCCCCATCCAGCCTGGCCTTGAACACCTCCAGGGATCTCCCTTGGAAGGTTGGAGAAGCAGCTCTGAGTTGGGACAGCGTGGCTGTCGGGGGCAGGGATGTTGGCTTATCAGGCATGTCTGCCTGTTCTCATCCAGCCACTACTACCAGATGGATCTGTCAGTGGGACAATGCCTGTGAAGGGATCACACGGTCTTTGGGTCCAGAGCCCTGGGGATTTGGTGCACGGCACATGTGTTGGCCCATCCAGTGAGCTACAGCTCCTTTCATAGACACGAGCTGTGCTCTTGGAGGGCTTTGCAACTTACACTCCCAAAAGCACAGCACAGGCCAGCTTTGTGCTGTCGGCTGGGCTGTTTTGCCCTTTCCACACTGCTTGCTTCCAGTAAGGAAGAATTTCCCTTGCTCTTCAGTGTGAGGGCAACAACAGAGATGCAGATCAGCTGCTCATTTCTTTGTTCCTGCCCTTGTATGTGCCAGGAATTCTCCCGATTTCCTCACTCCACAAGCTCCTGTGTTGCACATTCAGCTCTCCTTCTTTAGAGATTCCTGCTCATCCTTGGGTTGCCTGTCACCCCTTTCCCCTTTCCCAGAGGGCTCTAATCACCTCTCTCAGGAAGCAGTTTCACCTTGACCCCTGCCCAGAGCGGGTTTGGTGTGTTTGGCCATTTTTCCCTTTCTGTATTCACTGGAGGGAGTTTGTTCTTCTCCTTACTTGCCCTTAGGTGATACCCATGGAGAGCTCTCTGACATGCTGACAAATACTGCCTTGTCCCTGTTATCCCTGCTTCCCCATGTGGCTTTTGTTCCTAGCTTTGCTATGCTCTGTACAGTCCCTATGTAACCTTGATGTATGATGCAGGAGAAAGAGTGGTCCTTGAGTGCTAGATAACATTTGAGTCAAGATCAGATGTTAATCGAGGGCTGTCCACTGCTTCCCTGGGTGGTGAGGTGCTGCTTGTGATGTGCCTCAGCAGCAATAAGAGATGCCAACCGCATCCTGGGCTGCATCAAAAGAAGNGGCTGCCCCATCCCTGGAGGGGTTCAAGGCCAGGCTGGATGGGGCTTTGATCAACCTGGTCTGGTGGGAGGTGTCCCTGCCCAGGGCAGGGGGCTGGAACTCGATGATCTTTAAGGTTCCTTCTAACTCTAACCATTCCATGATTCTATGACAGAGTCTTCACTCCACCTGCCCCACCATGAAGTATGCAGACTCTAATTTTCTTTCCAGTATGACACGCTGCTTCAAAACCACTTGGGACCAGTGGGGCTTGCAGTGTTGCTTCACACCGTGTTCCAAATGCAGCTTGTGACAAGCAGAGAAATGCTTCTCTCACTGCAGAAGAAATAATATCTCTTCTTCCTCCCTGTCCTTGTGATAAAGGTCCTGCAGGGCAGGGTAAAGACAGCCCCAAGCACTAGATGAAGATGCCATCGGTCTTTGCCAGAGCACAGCCTGAATGACACAGCCCTACATCTTGCTCTGTGTTTCCCATGGAATAACATGTATTTTTTTCCCCTCCTCTTGTCTCGGTTCTTGATGGCAGCTGGTCACACGCACCACAAAGTTTGTTTTGTAAATGCACTGTTCCCTGAAATCAAGTTTTCTGGCTGGTGGCCTCCCGCCTGTCAAAATAAGTAGTTTTATTTCTGCTGCGCAGCCAACATTCAGCCTTACACAGTTTTTCTTTGAGTGGTTTTACGAGCTCTGCAATATTGCTCAAATTAATCCACACAAGCAATAAAGCTTTCTCCGTTGTAACAAAAATCCCCAGCTATTTCAAACTCTGCCACTTATTCATTCTTAGCGGAAACCTTGGTTGTGTTTATCCTGCGAGCCCAATTCCTACCCGTCTTTCAGAAATCAGCCAGGAAGGCAGTAACTCGGCATCGCTCTTCTCAAATGCCGCACATCAGAAATTAATCAGCTTAGATTTTGTTAATGAGCAATTCACTCTCTTTAAGCACCCAAAGACATCTGCTGAAATGATACATGTTGGTGCCACAGTTGAAGGTGCTTCCAAAGAGACTTTTTCTATAGCTCCTTCCTATTCGACATGGTGCCACCATCGGCATTGGATGTAGCTGAATCCCTGCTGCTCTCTGCTTGGCTTTGCCTGGATTTGGCTCCCAGCCCCACCACTTTCCCTATCCCCAAAGTTCTCTTTTGGGCAACATCTCTGGGAGTTGGTGGGAGTTGGCCTTATTAACCCTTTAAGGAGCTGGGCTAGTCACCATGTAGAGCATTGATAACATCTGAGTTCTGTTTGCAACTGTCTTGCTCTCGATCGCTCTTAATTAAATTTTCTTTTGCTCTTGTCTACAGCTGGTGTAACACTCCGGGAGGCTGTTCCTTTTACTGATGCCAGAAGAGTCTGAATAGTCTTTTGTGTTTAAGTGGAGGTTATTAAATAGCTTTATATTAATTAACTGTGATGTGGGGAACACATGGGCAAATGTACTTGAGGAGATCAGTTTATCCATATGGAAATTACATTGCAAGTTAAATCCATTACTCTAATTGTAAAACTTGACAGTGCTTAGCCAATAACTGCAGAATTGCCTAAATCATGCATTTGTTTCAGAGCTGGGAAAATGCCTGATTTCCTTGAATACTCACTCGAATGAAAAATCGAATCTCCCTCAACAGCGTAAGCTGCCCTTTCGTTTCCGAGAGTGCTTTTGCAAACGGTTTTGGAGGCAGAAATGGTCAGGGAAAGAGCAGGGTCTCACAAACTCTGAGAGCAGCCAGTGCAGGGTGGTCACTCCTTGAGAGTGGCTTGGGTGCCGTGACCCTCAGGTTCTCTCCTTTCAAGTGGGGATGTTGCTGTGCCCGCAAAATAAATGTTTCTTACCCCCTTCCATGAAAATAGCTTGCAGGTCCAAGAAACAATTGGTGGCCAAAATGGCTTGATGGATAATAGCAAACAACAAATAAATTAGAAGAAGTTGTAAACTGCTGGTGGTTGATTGTGAACAGAAAGGGGTTACATTGGTGGAATAAATGTGTTCACTTCGAGCTGCTTGTTCAGGCCTAATTTGGAAAGAAGGGCTGGCGCTTGTAGCTACAGTGGACAAAAAAAACCTTCGCTGCAGCTCCCCTTTTCAAATGGCAAGGACAAAGTATTTATTCAGCTGTCAAGTGGGGAAAGAAAGCAAATTAGTTTTAGGCTGAAATGCGGGGCTGTGTTTGCTGCTGTAATTCTGAGGCCAGATGGTGACTTGGACAGCCCTGGGGAACGGGTAACAAGTTTCTCCGGGGCAAAGATCAGAGGCAAAAGGAAATATTCAGATTATCTTGCTGTTCCACTTCCCAGAGCGGAGAAGATGTACAGAGCTGTGCTGGGGAGGGGATTGGCCACTCTTCCTTAGTGGGCTGCTCGCTGTAGTGAGGGAAGCTCCGCTGCCTCTCACCCCCAGCTCCCCCACTGCGTCCTTAATGAGTGCAAACGGTTGGGACATCTGTTTGACCACAGGGATGGAGGTGGCCTTAAAGGCTCCTCAGTAGTGGCCATGTTTGGCTCATGCTCCTGAAGCTTTTCAAGCCCTACTTCATGCCTCAGTTTCCCTGCTGTTGCTATTCAGTTTGGGGTGTCCCTTAAAAGGAGCTGTGGTGGAGCTGGTACCTGGTAGATGATCAAGCAGATGTGGTGTCTTTGCTGTATCTGCTTAGGGTGCTTCATTGTGTGTTAAACATGACACTGGCTCCAGAGGGATTAGAAGACACCAAAAGGGTTGTTCAGCCTGGAGAAAAGAAGGCTCTGGGGAAACCTTAGAGCCCACTCCAGTCCCTAAAGGGGCTACAGGAGAGATGGGGAGGGACTCTTGATCAGGGAGTGGAGTGATAGGATGAGGGGGAATGGTTTTAAATTGAAAGAGGGGAGATTTAGGTGAGATCTCAGGAAGAAATTCTTTGCTGTGAGGGTGGTGAGACCCTGGAAGAGGTTGCCCAGAGAAGCCGTGGCTGCCCCATCCCTGGAGGGGTTCAAGGCTAGGCTGGATGGGTTTTTGATCAACCTGGTCTGGTGGGCGGTGTCCCTGCCCAGGGCAGGGGGTTGGAACTTGATGATCTTTAATGTCCTTTCCAACCCGAACCATTCTATGATTCTATGGCAAGAATCATAGAATCTCCAAGAAGGTCTATGTTTGGGACCTTTGGAGTATCAGGGCAGAAAGCAAGCTGGGAGAAATGTCTCTCTACTGGCATCATGCACTCTCTCTGGAAAGGAGTTTTAATTGCATTCAAATATAATCTAGCTTCCAGCATGGTGTTCTCATTTTGAGTTAATTTTTATCCAGTGTAAACAAGGTAGGGAGAAAACAAAAGGATTAGGAAGAGGGGTAGTGGGAGGAGTGGTCTGGCCAGGCTGTGGATTGCCCCAGGCTCTGACTGGGAGCCCACAGCTAGAACACAGAATGGGGCAGGGGGATGTACCACTGTACAGCCTGCTAGAACAGTGGTGGGCGAACCCAAACAGCTGTCATGGTTTCCTCCTCACCTGCAAGTTCACTTCTGGTTTTATTTCCTTTCCAAGGAATGGCAGGGAAGAAGGAGGAGGATTATTGTGAGTTGAGAGGAGTGTAGTGGAGAGGCAGACACCTCTGCATCTACCAGAGTGATGAGAAGTCAAGCCTGGGAGGGACGGGGGGGTGGTTGGTGACACACGTTTTGGTGTTGGTAGTTGGTGCTTCAATGTGCTGGGAGCAGGGGAAGTTGAACACTGTATGTGTGAGGGGGACCTGGCCATGCAGCAGAGTTATGTACGCGGCCTTTTAATTTTCAGTTGCCCCAGTAAAAGCACTGTAAACATGGGACTTGCTCTTTCTCACTGGAAGAAATTGGTGACATCACAGAGGTTGTAGATAACTTTTTTTTCCTTTTCTTTTATCTCTCATTTGCCTGTCTTTTTACCCCAGGGAACAGAGGTGGTTGCTAAAGCCTGCAGGAAAAGGCCCCTTCCAATCTTCCCAGTCCTTCCTTGTCTCCAGAGAGTGTTGCTCCCTGAAGCATTGACTCTCAATTGAAAAGCCGGTGGAGAGGTTGGGTCAGGTTGTCCCATTTCTTGTGACACTTTCTGTAAAAAGAGAAGATGCCACTTCCAGAACAGCAGGGACTGCCCAGGGAGAAAATAAGGTGTTGGGGAATGTTGCTGCCTATGTTTCTGCCCGCTGTTCCACTCCAAGCACGGATGGTCAGCAGAAAGGCTTGGTGCTTCAAGTGCTTTGCAGCTCTGCATTTGCTTCACTGTGTTCACCTTCCTCTTCTCGTGAACTTCCCCGGGAGGCCGGTGTCCTCACCCTGCACAAGCATTTGCAGAACTGATGGGGAGATGACACATCCGTTTGTCAGGCCTCTGGACCCTGGGACTCTCCTGAGTTATTGCAGCAAGTCAGCTTACTCTGAATATGAAAAACAGATTCCTGCAGGGAATTTGGGGTTCAGAATTCTTCTCCTTTTTAATTTATTTTTCTTTAAGTAAATTGAGGGAACTTCAGCTATTCCACTGACAGGAAATGCTGAAGGATCTATCTCAAATCATTTGCTCAGATCTCCAGGGCCCTGGGGTTTATGAAAGGTTTTTTGCTATAGACTCTCCACCAGCTCTGGGAAACATCTGTTCCACATTCTGAATGCATTTTCCCAGCAGAGCTTGTTTTAATAAAATCATCACTTTCTCTGTGGTTAGAAAATCCAGTGCAATAAATTGGTTTTTCTACTCTAAAAAGTTGTTGACCACTGGTTAATGAGGAAGTTAAAAAGCATCATGTAACATCAAGTTTGACTTATCCTGTTCTTCCAGAAGCTTCTCTGATGGTCATAATATGATAGAGTTTTCCCGAACTGAAGCTCAGTGATGAGTGTTACTGCACTTCTTGGTTTTGTTGATGCTTCATTATAGCCTTCGTTTGAAATCCAGTCTCTAAGCTGTGGCATGTGAATAGTATATATATATGTGTACATATGTATTAAATGAAAGTGAGGTGTTTTAAGGCTTGTGCAGAGAAAGTGAAATTGTTCATAATTTTTCTTTTAAATGTATTTTATGATGCTTTTTTTTCCTGGTTATCTCCCAGCTCTGAAATAGCCTTTCTTCCACAGTAAGTCATATTAGAAAAAGTCTTGCTGAGGTTCAGTCCGTGTGGGGCCAGATAATTATGTGTATGGTCAAGTTATTCCCTGCTGAACAAGAAAAACAGGAGAACCTGGCAAAGTCCTCTGTTCTCACTGGGGACTCCTTTGTCCTCAGTGGAGGTGATGAAAGTAGTGGCTGTAGCTCCAAGTTCAGCTATGGAGCCCTTTCCCTGTGTGAGCAGCAGACCAGGGAAGGAAAAGGAGATCCAGTGAACACGGAGAAGGATCTTCATTGGTCTGGAAAGAAGAAGTTATCCTGGCTTGGAACTGCTTTGATTTTAATGTGAACTTTTCCACTTGGGGGAAGAAGGGGGAGATGTTGCAAGCTTCAACCCAGCCAGCTCCCAATGCAGGAACATTTTGTGTTCTCAAACTGCAATTTTTCAGACACCTACAATTCCTGTTGTAGACTAAAATTTAGTCTTTTTTTTCTTTTTTAGTATTTTTTTTGTAGATTAAAATTCCAATTTGAAACTAAATTTCTAGACAGACATAGTCTGCAAATGAAGCTCCAAGTATCTCGGGACAGACCGATGTTTCTCCTTTGCTTCCAGGTGAGTAACTCATCTGGCCTCAGAGTAGTGTTTTCAGATAAAAGCTAGAAGACAGGTGGTGGTAAAATGTTTTAGAAGTGAGTTCCCTCGCAAGCAGCTTTAATATCTTGCAGGGACTCTACAGGAGAGTGGTGGGTCTTTCTAGGTCCACTACGCGCATCTCAATGCACCAGTGGGCTGTTTAGACACCTTGCCTAGATTTTTCTCTCCTTTTTTCAGACAAGGTGCTCCTCATGGTTTGTAATCAAGTGGAAGCAAGCACAGAAGCTTTATTTAGTAAGGGATCTGATTGCACACACTTCAGTGGTTCAGACTGCTTGTTTTTTTTAAAAAAAAAACCAAATTAGAACATGCACAGCAATAAATACCATCAACTCTAAGTTGCATCTTGTAGAAGACAAATTTTCAGATACAATATATTACTACTTCTCTAGTCCCACCCTCCCATGTGGGACATATGGGCACTGCATGGAGTCCTTGTCCTGCTCTTTCATCATGTTGCACATCTTTTATCCTGAGCTGGTGGTACAAGGGAACTGCAAATGGTGTGGTTCTGACGGCATGCTTTTGCGGGCTCTCTCCAGCTGAACAACTTGGACTTCCTTTAACAAAGTTGGATTTTCGTTTTCCTCTTCTGGAGGAGTGGAAGAAACTGGTTTCTTCCCAGTGATGATGCAGCCTGCTGCTTTCTGCTTTGCTGGACCCTCACCTATCACCTCAGGCTGCCCCTCTCATTCCTACAAACAATTTAGGCACCTGCTTTTCAGCAAGGGTTGCATAGAGGATTTATCTCAGATTTATGGTGCATTTAAGCTACTGGATGTTTCTTTCAGTCAGCCAAGCTTCCGTGGCAGTGCTGGTCTGTGGGAAGCAGAAAAATGAGTTGTTGTACAAGTGCACTGTAGGTAGAAGATGAAATATTCCCAGCCTGGAGGGAGAATCCCTCGTGTGTTCTCTGACAGGTTGTGCACAGAAATTAAGTTATCTAGTCAAGGAGCCTAGCAGTGTCCTGCTGGGGTCGTAGCTGTTAAGCAGGACAATTTTTTAGGAAGGACTGAAATACAAAAATGTGGGAATTAAAAGAGCTGAGCACAGCTCCCTGCACAAAGGCCTGACCTGATGGGTTCTGTATCATCCCTGGCTGTGGAAGAAGCAGACAAAGCCCTAACAGTCAGGCTGGAGAAAGGTGATGTCTGGTCTGGTCCAGCAGGAAGTGGGAAGCACTGAGGGTGAAAGTGATGTTGGAGGGTTTATGAGTTGCTGCATATAGATTAAAAACCAGAAATGTCCATCTTGTTGTGTTCATCTCCTTGTGGGTTACTGTAAGTGGTGGACCAGGCTTGCCTCTTTATTACTGTACTGGCCTTCCACAGAACATCGTGTCAAACTGAAAATCTCTAATCTCTTCAGTGTTTCTAATGATAATAGGCTTCAATATGCACGTGGGCATTTCGTGCTCTGGAGCAGTAATGCTGGAATCTGCTCTGCTCTTGGAGGTGACAGAACAGACCAACAGAGAGGTACAACTGTCAGGAACATGTTGAGGGGGCAACAGGACCTGCAGGTTGCCTGCAACCTACGTGTGGCTGCTTCCAGATGCAAGGTGCATTTCTTGGCTTCCTTTTTTATTGATTATGGCACCTCAGTTACTTATCTTTGTTTTGGTGGGATCGTGCATTAGCCTTCTCTTGGGAAGAATCAGAAGAGAGGGCTGTATGTCTGCTGAGTCACTTTAATCTTTGGGAGATGCTTAGGTATCATAAAGGTAGGAAATGTCTAAAAGTTCAAGCGAATTGTAGCAGCATCTTCCAAAGTTCAAAAACACCCTTGTGGGAGAGAAGGGTGTGGGTGCTCCCAGTCTCTGCTAGTGAGATTAATGGTGTTTGAAAATATCCGGTGTATCTGCACACCCATATCTGGCCTTTGTGTAGCACTCTCCCTTTTCATCGCCTACAATGAGGCAAAAATATGCAAAGATGTTGTAGATTTCATTAGTCACACTAGTTTATTCAAACATCTCCTTTGCATAAGAAACCAAGGCTTGCACTGATCTCTGGGAAAAGAATGTGCCCGCAGCTCGGAAAAGCCGTCTGCGCAAAGGACACCGCGGCTCGGCAGAGGTCAGCAGCCCCGGGTGCAGGAGAAGGGGGCCCGGCTCTAGGGTTCGGTGCCATCATTTGCAATTCAATCCCATCCAGTTCCTTCTTAGGAGAACAATTCACTAAATGCAGAGTTGTTCTTTTTCCCTAATTCACCATATAATTCACCTCCCGCATTCAATTAAGAAGCAATCTGTTTGTGACTGGAAGCAAGCTGCATTTATTTAGAAATACAAAATTATCCTTTGCTTCAGCAAAGACCACATGCCTTAATAATTCTGGCGGTGAATGGCTGGTTGGGGTTTCCTTTAAATGGAATGGGATATTGTGTGAAGAATAGCATACTTTGGGGGGTGGGGATAGGGATGAGAAGTCCTGGGGATGTAAAATTTAACTGAGAAGAGGAACTTTTGTTGAGATTGGGCTTCAGGAAGTGACGAGGACTGGGCATGAAAGAAAACAAAGGGAAATCTTAGGATGGGACATTGAGGCTGGAAAAAGAGTGATAGAGTTCAGAGCAATCCATCTTGTTGAATCAGGCTTGTTCCTGTTCACACATCTAGCGGCTTTTGTCCAGTCAAGCTCTGTTAAATTATGGCACTTCCTTTGGGAGACAATCCCCTGATTTAGTGAGTCTCTTGGACCAGGAAGCTTTAACCTATAGTCAGCTGAGAGCCTGATTATTTTACTTTCCTCTGGTTTGTTTTATTTGCTGTCTTGCATCATCTGTTTCCTGATATTCTAATTAGTTGTAGGAACATAATCTCAGAGAGGTACAGTTCAATACAATCCTCTCAGCCCTTCTCCAAGGTGTTGGAGATGTACCCTTTCCCCATCCTTGCCCCCTTGGAGGGGCTGGAGAAGGGTTTGTGAGAAACCAGCTCCAGAGCAGAAAGAAGTGTTTTCCAGCTGGCAAAGCAAGACTGGTTCAGGGGCTGGAAGACGTCCAGCCTTCTTGAATGTGGGACATCTCTCTTGAAGTGTCCACAGGGCATCCAGCTGTGCTGTATGACTGATAGTGTCTCCCTTTCTGCATGTGGTGGTTGATCATGCTATTCCTGCTCTACCTTGTAACCAAGACTGTAGAAACCTGCTCTTATGAATACTTGTGAGGATATCAGCTCATTCAGCCTCCTTTCAACTCACAGGGAAGCCATGATAACAAGATGGGGAAGGAGGGAGGGGGACAATAGTGGTGGTATCAAGACCACCTTCTTAAGGCTGTGAATGTAGTCCAAAATCACATTTTATTTATCTTGTTTATGTCTTACTGTCTCATGTCTTGCGCTTTCTCACCCTAGGCACTGGTTTTGAGTTCTCCCTCCTACTGCAGTCACCGTGGAGAGCTTTCCTGCCAGAGAGGTGCTGGGATGGTTTTTCGTGTTGCATCTGTGACTGTTCAGTGGCTTCTGTCCAGGTTTCTGGCTTCTGTGGTGTTCCCAAGTTGGACCTTGTGAAATGGAAAGCCCAGGAAACCTGGAAGACCTTCTCTCTTCCCCCTACCCCATTTTTCAACCTTTTTGTTTTTTCCCTTTCACTGCATTTTGCTTCTATTTTCTCTGTCCTGAAGGTTGTCTTGCTGCTGGATCACCTATTAGTGCTCCCTTCCTCCCCACACTCAGCAGCTGCTGGCAGTACATAGAATTCAAGTCTCAAGACTGCATGATTGTTGGTCAGCCTGCATTTAAGAGATGGCCAAAATTTGAAAGCTATTCCAGGAACTTTAAGTGCTTCATGGAAGATTGCATTTGGCATAGCTCAGGTTACCAGTGTAGCAAGAGCCTGGAGCACATACCCCGAACCACTGTAAGACATCTCAAGCCCCTTCCTTATAGAATTCTGGTTAAAACTGTGAAGATTTGCACCAACTGAAATGTCTCCATGCTGATTTTTAGAAATTCCTGCCTGTGTGCAAAAAAAAAAATACATATGGGACATCTAAACAAGCCTTGAGAAGCTTTGAGTTACACAGTTTGGTGTTCGAGTTACACAGTTTGGTGCACCTCATGTTGGAGATTCCATCCTTCCTCTTCTCCCAAGTGAATAATGACAGGACCAGAGGAAATGGTCTGACATTGTGGCAGGGGAGGTTCAGATTAGATATTAGGAAGAATTATTGACTGAAAGAGTTGTGGGGCACTGGAGCAGCCTGCCCAGGGAGGTGGTGGAGTCACCATCACTGGAGGTATTTAAGAAACGTATAGATCAATGTGGCACTTCAGGGCTGAGATTGTAGGGGGTTTTTTGTGTGCATGGTTGGACTTGGTGTTCTCAGAGGTCCTTTCCAAGCATGACGATTCTGTGATTCCTCTCCCTACTCCCCCTTGGTCAGACAATCAGCAGATCCCAGTATATTTTATGGTAGGGTGCAAAATCATTAAGCACTCTGAACTTTTTATTCATTTAGGCATTTTAAAGAAACTGAAGAATACCACGGAAAACCAGCATTGTGAAAATAACTCTGTTTCTTTACCCATTTTGAAATATTTAGCCACTGAGTTTTGAGGATTTTGGAGGAGGGATTTGTTGGGGTTTTTTTGGTCGGTTGGTTGGTTTTGTTTGGTTGTTTAGGGAGTTGATTTTTTTTTTTTTTTGCTTTGCTCTCTAGTATTGGGGGAATTAGTTTAGAAATAGGCATTTTTAGGCTAAGCTGAAGATGATGGCTGTGGGAAGAAAGATTAGAAAATATTTTTTGAACAGTAAAGTAGTAGCTACAAAATTGAGATGGAAGATGCATAATTCAGGGTCTTGCCAGTGCTCATGGGTAGCTGCTTTGATTAAGGCAGTTATCCATGAGCTGCCCGTGTCTGGCACCTCTCTAGCCCAGCAGCCAAGTGAATATAAAGTGGAACTCAGTCCTTCTCCTGTTGCTCTTGGTTGTGATTCTCTCTTGAGTGCTGCTCAAGCAAGGGTTGTCTGTAGGCCCTTAGCACTGCAGGTACCAGGGTGGACATAAAGGTGCTTACAGAAATCAGACTTTAGTAGTAACATGTGTAAGGGAGGGAGATCTCGATTTGCTTCCTGCAGCACAGGTGAGTTTGCACAGTTGGTATTTTCCTTTATAGTGAGAAGAATTATTCTGAAGTCCTCTGAAACAGAAGTGTGAACAAGTTACTGTTTGTTTGAAATCAGTTTCGAGCACTGGCTGACACTTTAAATTTTTTTATGTGACAGAATGGATCCATTGAGGGAAGTGTTGAGGGAAGATCCTATTTCTGTGTCATACATCAGAAAAACTAAAATCAAGTATTGAGCTATTGCTAAATATCATGGTGCTTTAATGGTCAAAAGACCAGTAGGGGCTATAGACACAGGTCTCTCTCTCTATTCCCTAGCAATGTGACTTTTCTGGGAAGCTAGGATCCCTCCCTGAGTCTTCATCTTATGGTGAAGGATTCTGAATACACTCTTGATGAGCTGGTCAGCTTAACCTGGTGGAGTGGCTTCTGCTGCCAGCAGTGCTCTGCTGTGGCACAATGTGTGGGAGAGGGACCAGCCTGGAGGAAAGGAGTGGGTTAGGCACAGCACTGGGACAAAGATGCCACGGAACTGCTGTGGTTTCTGTGCCCAAGATCTGTGACACAAAGCAATCAAATCCCTTCCCCAGCCTGTTGGTCTCTTGGACATCACAGGAACACCACAAGTCAGTTTTCCATGGAGGAAATAGGAAAGCCAGGATGGGAGATGCTCAGAGTGGGACCAACCAGTTTTGTATTGGTGCCTTCACTGGAAGGAGCCACCTCTGTGGCCAAGCTGGGGACCTTTGTGTACCTGGCAAGGGAGAAGTAACCAGCACGGGATGAAGCACAAGAAGTACCCAGGACCGAACACCACACAGTTCTTCCTGCTTTGGTAGCCAGTGGATATTATCATCACAGAGAAGCACTTTTATTTTCAGGTGAAGCTGATTTCAGGCCAGATGTATAAGAGCTGATAGATCTTATTTGTCTGCATGTAGATCGTTCTTGGCCTTCACTGTGTACCTTTTTAAATTTGAGATTTAATAGTGGTACTTACGAGGAGGACAGTAGCAATACTATAGCTCCTATTCTCAGTAAATCTCTGTGGAACTAACCTTCCCTAGAATAGACTTCCTGCCTTTTTAGTATAAGGAAAAACTAAGACACAGGATGGTAATGAGGTGCAAGGTGTCACTGTAGGCTGGGAACAAATACAGGAGAAAAGTTTGGCTTTGTCAGGCTCTTAGCCCTTGTTCCTTGTACAGGGAAAGCAGCCAGTCTCTGTGGCTGCAGACCCACAAGTGGCATCACCGATGTCCTTCCTGTGTCAGAACTCTGCCAGCCAACTCACCAAGAGATGTCTCTGCTTTTTTCCTTTGCAGGAGGCCTGGGAGAACAGTCTCTTGTGTCCAGTGAGAACGCCACTTCAACCAACCGTAGCAACAAAGCAGTTAAAAAGGGTAATGTGGTACCCCACCCAGACATTTGGGTATCTTTTATTTACTTTTTTTATCCCCTGTAATACCACATTTTTTCCTGTGTTTACATGTATGTGCCTCCATGGCTGGGAGACCAGCCTTGCTTAGGCATCTGCATTTCTTGCTGTTGGTGACCTCTCTGCAAGGGTGGGTTTGCCTTATACAGTGTGGTAGGTTGACCCCATCCAGCAGCCACGGACCCACACAGCAGCTTTGTTACTGTCCTCCTCCTCCAGGAGGATAGGTGACACAGCAGGAACAGCAAAAGTGAGAAAACACATTGGTTGAGATGTTTAGTAAGTGAAGGAAAGAGAAAAAACCTCAAAACCAAGTAATATAAAGGCAATTGCTCACCTCCATCCACAGGCAGACTGATGGCCAACAGTTTCTGAGGAAAGGCAACCCTGGAAGGCAAAACCCTGTAGATTTAAATTGCTGAGTGTGATGATATACAGTATGGGATATCCACTTGGGTCAGCTGTCCCAGCTGCATTTTCTCCCAGCTTCTTGCCTCTCTCGGGTCTACTCACCTGGGGAGTGGAGAGGGCTCAGCAGAGCAAGAAAAAGAAGGCCTTGACACTGTGCAAGCACTGTTCAGCAGTAACAGGAACGTTGGTGTGTTACCAACACTGCTTTAGCCACAAATCCAAAACATAGTACCTTATGGGCCACTCTGAGGAAATTCAACTCTATCCCAGCCAGAACCAGTACATACAGGTAGCAATGACTGTCACTGGGACAGCAAAACCATTTTACTCGAAGCCAGAGACTGTAATGCTCGCTGGCTGCTCCTTGCTGTAGGGATGTTTCAGCTAAACCAGTTTAAGCTTCTGTTCCCCTGAAGTGATAAGAATTTGCCCAAGGCGTCATGGTGCTGGTGAGAAATGAGAACTTTGGTGGCACAGAAGTTTGGACTGAGGGTCCTCTGTGCAGGGCTCCTACTGCACCATGTACAGAAGAACATGTGGCAGATGACTCTTCACTTGGCTTTGCTGTGAGGAGCTGTCTGTGTGCAAATACACAGAGATTTTTGGGCAGCCCCAGGAGCAGTTTGTGACTGGGAGACAGGCATCTAGAAGATTATTCGTGTCTTGAGACGCTCTCCCTTATTCCACCTGTGGCTCTTGCAATGCCCCAGCAGTACATCTGTGGAATTGTGTATGCAAAGAAAGGGAGGGTCTCAGAACCTCATAGGGTCCGTCAGCTGGTTTGGGGATGGGGCAGCTTCTGAAATGCCAGAGGAAGGAGGAAGAAGGACAAAAGGCAAATTCCTGTCTTTGTCCTGCAATTCGGAGCAAGGCCTCCAGTGGGAAGGGCTGGACCTGATGAAGCAGGAGGGAGGGTTTGAAGTTTATTCCTTCTACCTCCCTGCACTGCCTTAATTTCCTTCCCTTTTTCTTTTGATCCCCTCGGCCTTGACAGCAGTGGCTTCTTTGCCTGTGCTGCTGCTGGAAGGATAAATAGCAGAAGCGGCACTTGGCAGTGACTAGAAGTTGCTGGAGGAAGGTCTAAGTGGGGCTTGTGCTTTTTCATAACCTGTGGCAGCCCATGTCCCTGACCTGGGAAGCAGAGCTCTAGCCAGTCTTATTGATTTCCATATGAATCACAAGACCACAACTGCAGCTTAGATTCCCCTGCACTCTGTTATTCCTTTGCCCAAGTCCAGCTGATGGGTTGGCTGTGCAATACAGTCAGCGTATCTAAGAAATGGTGTCCAACACAGTCCTTACACGCTCTAGTACAGCCCAGTTGGACTAAGGATTCTTTGGGGTTTGGGCACAGCAAACAGGGGGAAGTTCAGGCAGAAAGTTCTGAATGGAAGGTATTTTCTCGTGGATCAGACCTGCATCAAAAGTGTAACTCGTGTAGGGGTAAAGCAGAGCTGCAGCAGCACTGATGCAGGGTAAGGTACAGGTCCCACCTAGAAGCCTACGTGAATCCTCAGGCAGTTTTTGTGGCCAGCACTGAGCACCGCACAGCCAGGGCTCCTCTGCCTTGTTAGCAAGAAATGAGATGCTTCTTCTATTACCCCTTTCGTATTTTGACCCTTTTTCATTAAAATGAAGGGATACAACAGGGATGGAGATTTGTGCTAAGTATAGAATGCCTCACTTTTCCACCCTGAGCATCCCTCCTCCAGCAGAGATTGTCAGATCTGTGTATGTTTCCAAAACACCCAAGACCTGCCATGTGAAAATAAACACTTTAATATAATACTCTCCAGCCTTAAGAATAGGTTTCAGTCTAAGGGGCCTGTCCTCTTCTTCCAAGGCCAACTCGAATGAGCTGCTGTTGCCACTGTGAAGCTAACCCTGCTGGAACAGCCCTTTCCTTGCAGATCTTTATCAATAGGGCAGGTTGAGAATATACAGTGACATCTGGGCTTGTTTGACCTCCCTCCTCCTGTTCCCCTTGTTTAAGTACTGTGTCCCCATCTCTGAAGTTGCCGTTGGAGAGAGTGGGTGGCTAGAGATGGGAGGTGTCCCTGTATACTTTTCCAGGAGAAGAGGTTTGGCATAGTGCATATTGAGGCTCCAAGGCAAGAAGGGCCAGGTTGCCCCCAGACATTAACTATCTCTTAAATCCCAAACAAATCACTGGCAAATCTGGTTTGGATTAACAACTTGCTTTTTCTGTTTTTCTTTTTTCTGAAGCTCCAGGGTATTACCTGAGGGCTGCCCGTGGAACTAAAGAGGATTTAAATAGTGTTGCCACTCTGTCTTGCAGACGGCAGGCAGAACACCACGCTTGCGAGGAGACCGAAGAGGAAAGACAATAAAGATGAGTCTGGGATGGATACCCGCTCCTCTTCCAGGGTGCGCAGGGCAACCACATCCCGGGCCGAGAGGATCTGGCCAGGGGGAGTCATCCCTTATGTGATCGGAGGAAATTTCACTGGTCAGTAGTGAAAACGTTGCTCCCTGTTTGCTCAGGGGTGAGTGTCTGAAAATGCGCGGGAGATCTCAGGAGAGCAGAGTTTTCCCACAAGTGAGTCGGATCATTTGGTGCAGATTCCTGGGTCTTGAAAGCTGTGTATGTATGGTCATGTCACATTGTATTGTGAGAGCAGATTTGGCACATCACCGAGTAGCTGATGTGCAGATTAGGACACCCAGCAGCTCTGCCAGTGTGACCTCTGCCTAGTGAGGTGACTTTTTTCACGTGCAAAAATATCGATGTGCTTAACCAGATTTACTATCTGCTTAATTAGAGCAATTAACTCATCAAGCACAAGAAGATAAATGGGTGATACAGTAAGTTAGTGCTATAGTTGGAAGTGGATCCCAGATTCCTAGAGGTATAAGATTGACTGTTGGAAAGATTGACTGTTCCCCTCTCTGGACAAAGTTCATTAGAGATTTTCCTGAAAGCCAGGCCTTCACTGTTTGCACTTCTTGGATTTCTTTTTCAGGAACCCAAAGAGCTATCTTTAAGCAAGCGATGAGGCACTGGGAGAAGCACACTTGTGTGACGTTTGTGGAGAGAACTGATGAAGAGAGTTTCATTGTGTTCACATACAGAACGTGTGGGTGAGTGACACACACGTTCCCCGCAGCTCTCTGTGCTGCAAACATCCCTTTCATTGACAAAGGGCTTTCTAAGTCCAGCTCAGGTAAGAATAGACCAATGGGGGAATCTGTCACAGAGACACATCTGGTCACTTCCAGTAAGGATTGCCAGGATAATTTAGTGTTTGCTCAGAAGAAGGTGCTAATCCTTTCTGGATTCTTTTTCCTGGGATAATGCTTAAGTGCATTATATGCATTTTTATAGACACACACTTGTGTGTTTTCTTTATCCATACAATCACACGTGTAAGTTCATATAGTGTTTGCAAACGCTTGCCTCCCCCAGACCGTGACAGATGCCATCCTCTGTTCCTATGTCTCAGAATTCCCCAATTCACTCATGTGCTGCCTGGGTTTGTGGGTTTTCTTTTCCAGATGTTGCTCATATGTGGGTCGCCGAGGAGGGGGCCCTCAGGCTATATCCATTGGGAAGAACTGTGACAAGTTTGGCATCGTGGCTCACGAGCTGGGTCATGTGGTGGGTTTCTGGCATGAGCACACACGGCCTGACAGGGACCAGCATGTCACCATCATCAGAGAGAACATACAGCAAGGTAAAACAGCATTGGAGGTTATTCCACCTGGCTTTTGGGTAGGTGGAAACCTTTCTTGCTGGACTTATGGAAAAGCCCTAGTGGTCTGTGAGCTAGGGTGGCGAAGAAATATTGCTAGTCCTTGCCTAGAATAAGGGTCAAAATAGTTGGGTGAACAGAAATTGTGCATGTCCAGCTGAAATTGTTGGAATGTAGGAGTATACCTCTTTCATTCTAAGGCTCTGAGAAGTGGAAGGCTTTTTAAATATTTTTTTTTTAAAAAAGTATTTGTGCTTTTTTCCTCTGTATTTGGCATCACAGGTCAGGAGTACAATTTTTTGAAGATGGAAGCTGGGGAAGTGAACTCACTGGGCGAGACCTATGACTTCGACAGCATCATGCACTATGCTAGGAACACGTTCTCCAGGTGATGATCTAAGGTTACACGTCCTCAGGACTGTTTTCAGTAGTTGTCTGTGGGATATGTGGAGCCTAGAAGGGCACTAGTCCTTTCATTCTCTTGGCTGTCCAGCTCATGCTTTGGAGTCACAATATTGCTTTCTGAATCCCTAACAACTTTGCCAAGGGAGACTTTAAACTCTAGGTCATGATCTTTAATTGCTTAGCTATTAATTTCTAGCCATTTTTGCATGTGCTTTAGATCATGGCTGCTGCAGCTCTGTGATTCGGTGTTCTTCATGGAGAAGTGTTCAGTCCTATTCCTGTCCCAACTGACTGGACAATTTCTCTGCAGGCTGTTTGCCCTTGAGTCCCATTTCATTCCTCCAGATGGAGCCCGTTTTGTGATCAGGGAGCTCTACTGGCTAGTGAGGTGAAATGAGCAGTTATTTATGTCCTGGATTTGGAATGAGAGCTGCTGGATGACCAGCTCCGTTTTGCTGCGTTATTCTAAGTTTTTTTCCTCTACTGCTCCTTCCCAAGGTTTTTCCTTCACTACATATCATGAATAAAGGGGATGGGAGGCAGACTGCAAATATTCACACTCTTGAGAACTTTTTGTTGCAAAAATTGTGTTACTGGGGCTTTTAATTTTTTTTTTTTTTTACTCTCCAGTTGTATGGAATTGCCAAGCCTATTGTTTTGTGCTTTTGTTTTGGGAACTTCGTGTCGAACAGGGGGGCAAGTTACCAAACTTGAAATGCTGCTTGTTCTGGCAGGGGGAAATGGTAGCTGGGCAAGGGTGCTTTGCAGCCTTCAGAGATTTCTTTGGGTCGGATACCCAAAGCAAACAATTTTTCTTCCCTTGAGGCATCTGCTGGACCCTTCCAACACTTGCTAGACTCTAAATGGTTAGAATTGTCTGGCACAAAAGCAGGATTAAGTTATTACTGCCATTTATAATGTGGATGCCTTTGAGTCTGTGTATCTTGAAAACCAGGGTCCTTCAGAACACTGCTGGGCCAAAAAGGGATAAAAATGGCAAGAGTCCTTCTAAATTTAAATTGGTGCTTAATAGGATTTTTAAGTCTGTTTTCTTTAAGTCCTTTGTCCCTGTGACCCACCCTCACCCCAGTAGCGGTCTTTGTGCAGTAATTGAACTAAGCACTAAGTGCCTCTGTGGGCTGATTGTGCTCTCTTGGTAAATAGGCAGGGCTGGGAACAGGCTTTTACTTCACCAGGACCTCTCTTGACATCTGCTCCTCTAAGGGAATGATGCCTCCTTTGACCAACCAGTAGAGATTTGTGAGTCTGTGCATGTCTCCTTCCCACCTTACTGAGATTTGTGAATTCTGGCCCGGTGCAATCAAAATTAACGACTTCATAGAGCCTGCGAAGATAGTAAGTTCCAGCAAGTTTTGTTAAGTTCAGTGACTAGGAACGGGAGATAGCTCCTCTGTGATGTTGCTCAGGAAAGAGCTGTGGTGGGTGTGTTAACACGAGCCACACACCAGAAAGTCCACGTAGCAAAAAGGTGGTCTGAGCACCCCACCAGCAGAGATGGAGCGTGTGAGTGAGGAGGAGATGAAGGACACAGAGCTATGTCTGTGACTTGTCTTGAAGCAACTCTTGCGTGGCAATTAGCACAACCTTGGTGTTTATGACTCCTGATGAATATTGAAGGTAGCAAATCTTATGGTGTTTGCCATGGTCAAATGCAGCTGCAGATCCTAAGCCCTTTTTATTCTAAACTTTGTACCTAGGGCAGAAAGGACAGTTTTTTAAGACACAATGAGTCATAAAACTGTGGAACAGTTTGGGTTGGAAGTGACTTTGAAGATCATTGAGTTCCAACAACCTGCCATGGGCAGGGACACCTCCCACCAGACCAGGTTGCTGGAGGTCTGGCCTTGAACGCCTCCAGGGATGGGGCATCCACAGCTTCTCTGGGAAACCTGTTCCAATGTCTCACCACCCTCATAGCAATAATTTCTTCCTGATATCTAATCTAAAACTCCCCTCTTTCAGTTTAAAAATGTTACCCCTTTTCCGGTCACTCCACCTCCTCATAGAGTCCTGGCACTGGAAATTGTTTCCAGTGATTCTTTTGAAAATTTCTGCAGGAGTCACCGCTTGTTTTCAGTTCAGAGCAAAACATACTTCTCCTCTGTGCCTGTGGCTACTAGGAATAGGAGTATGGCACAACATGCTGTAATGACAGCAGGAACAAGTTTTTACCCTGGGAACTTCGGTTCCTGTCTACGTCAGGAAGTCGCCTGTTTTGCAGTGTATGGCTGCAGGCTTTTATTTCCTGGTGCATTCCTTACAGAAGTGGCATCAAATAGAACTGAATATTTCTGTCTCATTAAACAATTTATTTTACGGCTGTCAAGACCCATAAATGGCACCTTAGCAATAAGAAAGTTTAAACCTCCACGGAGCCCTAGGCAAATAGCATGTTACCTCAATTCACCAAGACTTTTGCTAGTAGACGTGGCAGGACAGACTGGAGTTTAAAGTCATGACCTCTGTGAAGGTCCCATTTAAATCAGGAGGCAGGTAGCACTGTCTGCACATCAAGGGGCATCTTCTTGACATATTGGCACAGGACCCATACATGTGGCACATATGTCCTCCATGGGTTTTACTGTGTGAAGTAGGGTTATGTTGTCCCTCCTCTGCAGAGGGGGGATATAAATACTGAGTTGGGACAAAATGTAGCTGCCTGCAGCTGAGTGCTTAATCTGCCTTCCATGTCTTCTTCCTTGAGTGGTGTTTAAAGCACCTCTGTCTATTGGCCACAGATGGAATGGTGAATATTCAGCATTTCTCAAGATCGGCTGATAATTTCATAATGTTTACACAACTCTTTACCCATTCGGGGTACTACGTGTTTGCTAATGACTCAAAGGCATCTCTGCTTAAATTAATTGTCATTCTTAGCTAGTAACAATGGTGAGTTGTTACACTTGACTTACCAGTGCATTGGGCAGCTAATACATACTGCTGTTCCTGGAGAGTGGGAGAATGGGGCACCCAGGATTCATGGGTTCTTTTCCTAGCTCTGGGAGGATGTCCTGGTTTGAAGTAAAACAGAACCAATTTTCTGCTCAGTAATTTTACTTTTTAGCTGGGCCTCTTCTAACTAACTAAACTCTGAAATTAACAGCATATTGTTCAGCAAGCTGTTCCCTCTCACAGTGGTAAGACCTGATGATATCAAGGAATGGTGCAGAGAGGCCCTTGCTTATACTTATTGCTAGAACAACCAAGGGCAGTTAATTTCATTATTTGCCCCGTTGGATGGTTGGAAGCAGAAAAGCGTCAAGGGTTCGCACCTGTGGGGAAGAACAGACAGAGCAGGTGACCTAACACTGACCAACGGAGGTATTCCATCTGCATCATGCTCACTATAAAAGCTGAGGGATCACAGGGTCAACTCTCTTTCTTCGATGGCTGAGGAGGACCTTGTCTGTTCATCTGCCTTTGACGCTGATCCGTGCATTGCTCACTTCAGAGCTGGAATCCAGCTCCTGTCGATCACTGACTCCAGTCTGGGACTTTACCCGATGCCTGCTGGTGATGTGATCATCATCCCAGGAGCTTGATATGGTTTTGTATATATTGTATCTATTCAATTATTTTTTTCTTTCTTTCTTTTCTTTTTTTTTTTAATTTTAGTATTAATACTTCATTAAAGTAGTTTAGTTCATTCTAAACTCATGAATCTCCTTATCTGTTCCTCTCCTTTCTTTCTTGGTGGGAGGAAGGACCATCTGTCAGTCTGGTTTTGGTAATTTTGGCCGAAACCATGACAGAGGACAAGTTAGGTATCTTATTCAAGAGCGGTTTTGGTGTTAGAGTGCCTGAGCTGCTCTGTTTCATGATGTTTGCTTGCTGTTAAGTAATTTGTGAGCCAAGGTATCAGCGCTCTTAGAGGTGCTCACCAAACACGCAGCTTAACATCATAAAGTGTTGTTAAGCAGATGGGGTTTAGGTGGACAACATGGGGCTGCTGGGACCTGTGTGATTTAGGACAGAAGGACTCTCCATTGTACTTGGTTCCTTTGACTGTGGAATTAGAGGAACTGTACTTACTGTCCCCTAATTTGGAGTGATGTTCAGCAAGGTACGTGAAGGAGAAGGTGGCGGGGGCTGTGAGTGCAGAGTAGTGAATGCTGGAACAGGAAGACGAATCAAAAGTTTAGGTGTGCAAGTGATGGTTTCTCCATTAAACTTAGTCATTCTTCCTTGGTTGAGCCTGGAGATCTGCAGAAAGCATTTCACTGGCCACAGAAGCATGTCCCTGCCAAATGCTGAGTTCTTCTGTGAAGCCCTGAGGAGGTTTGAAAACTTTCTGTGAGCAAACCGACCTGTTTCTCTGCTTGCAGTGTTTCTGGAATTGGAGGATTTATTTTCCACATCAACTTAAATAAATTCAGCCTGAGGCGTGCAGCTGGGATGTAGAATGCCAACCTGAATATGTCAATCAAAATTTGATGGGCTCACCTCAGAGCTTGTGAGCACTGATTTTAGTGCTGATCGGGAATTTTTCTACCACTGGGAAAAAAACCAAAATCCCCCATACAAGAGTTAATTCTAGTTTTTAAAACAGATTAAATTCCTTCTGCTCTATTTCTTCCTTCAGTTTAAATATTTTAAAAATAATTTTCCCTCACCAAATATGCTTAGTAGAATGATATTTTCTGTTCAAGAACATTGGCTGCAGCTCTGGACAGCTGTGATCCAAATATCCTGCTTGCAATATTTATTTAAAATTAACCAATATAAAAAAAAAACCAAAACCCAAACCAAAACCCCTCTCAAACTCCTTCCCAAGGCTCTAGTGCAGCTGAGCAGCCCAGTGAGCAGAATTACTGGTGTTCTTAGAGCTTAACCCATACTTGAAAACTCTTGTATCAGGACTAGACAGCACTAAAATTATTTCTTCTGCCCTGATTTCCCATCGGAGCCTATGGATGGCTGTATCCTGTCCTTCAGGGAAGAGAATTCTGCCTCCCAGAGCTCATGCTGAAGTTTCAAGCTCACTGTTATGCCCGGAACCTCCAAGCCCCTTAGACATTTGGGGGTGCAGTGAAATGGTTTCTGCAGACGGGACAGCCTGATCGCAAGGGCTTGGACTTTACCGACCTGGAATTCAGGTTTCTGATTCCTCCCTTCCACTTTAGTTCTTATACTGCTTTGGGGTCTTTCTTGCATGCAAGCTCTTGCTTGGATGCACAGACTTTGCATTTTGAGGGAAGTGAGCTTAAATCCTTTTCTGAACCAGGATCAGAAGTGCAGTAGAGAGCTCCTGAGTATAAAGTACCACATGGAAGAAATAATAGCGAGGGAAAAGAGGCAGAGAGAAATGGAGTTATTAGCTTGGGATCTCATCCAGAACAAAGGTAGAGCACTTGATCTTTTTTGCTTATCTGTGGCAACCACAATCACTGCCAGCCCAACCCCATCTGCTGCTGAACTAACTCCCTTTCCCTCTGCTCCTTTGGCTCCTGCTGAGTCAGATGCGCCATGAACCTGCTGCAAGAACATTTCATTGCCTTTTCTGATTTATGGCCTTTTCTGATTTATGTGTCTATACTCAAACAGAGGCAGTAGCAATCTTGATATATCAAAAAAGGAATTTACTGGCTTGGCAGACTGGCCTGTACATTTGGAAGCTGTCTGCTGTGGCAAGAAGACCACCTCAGGACATGCGGTTATCACAACCTGAGTTACTCTTGCTTGTTAGTGTGGGATGTACAGCCAAGTGGGTGGTGTGGGAGACCTGCCAGGATGACTTTCTGTGCACCGTGTCACTTTTCCCTACTTCACTGCTCTTTGTCTTTTTCTTCTTCCCTTCAGAGGAGTTTTCCTCGACACCATCCTTCCCCGTCGTGATGATAACGGGGTCCGGCCAACTATTGGTCAGCGTATTCGCCTGAGTCAGGGAGACATCGCTCAGGCAAGGAAGTTGTACAAATGCCCAGGTAAATATGGCTTGTGGAGATGGCTCCAGCTTTGTTGTAGACACATGGCTTATCTGGAAGGCGTTGGAGTTCAAGAGCACCTTAATGATCCCTTTGATGAAAAAGACTCAGGAAATGTAAACCATCAAATGCTTTAAGCTGGAACTGTTGGGAGAATTAAACTTGCCTAGCACCTGTCTTCTATTAGTACTTTGCCAGTATTCCTCTGTGGTTTAGGGCTTCAGGTTTGTCTGGTGTTATCTACAGAAACTTGCAAGGAGAGGGGCTAGGACGAGGCTTGTATTTTGCTGTTGTTTTCATATACTGTCTAGGATGAAGGGTTCAGGCTCTTTTCATGGAAAATTAAATCAATGTACAAGCCCCATGGACAGAGTGGGGACTGGCAGTTAGCAAAGTATCAGAGGGATGTCTGATAGACCAAGGTCTCTGCACACCAACCATCAACCTTCTGTTGAGTTATTATATAGATGTTGTCCCAGGCGTGAACCTTAAGGAATCTCTAAGTGTATCTCTGTGATTATGGCGTGTTGCACTGACGCTTGGGAGAAAACCTTGAAGGAAGCTCAAAGACGTCGATGTTTGGAACAACCAGGTCCTAGAAGCTGGTGCTTTGGGCTGTGTGGGGGTGGGCTGTATCTCTCTTGCTGCTGCCAGAGGGTTGATAGACCAGGAAGAGCTTTGACAGAGAACTCATCTATGTATGTGTGACATAGTAAAGACCAATAGTCTGGGTCCTGCTTTATCTGAGACCTGAAAAAGATTGGCTAAAGAGCATTGGGGTCACATATATGATCAGGAGACTGAATTTATTTATAAGAACAAAAGGATCCTTTTAATACGGACACGTTAGAGAGTGAAAGTTTATGCCATGGTTTTAGTTGAATAGGTTAATAGAGAAAACCAGATTTCAGAGAGGAAATCTGCCAGACGTAAAGACAGGTTGAATGTGAGAATCTAAAGAGAGGATTGAAGCAGAAGTGGCACCCAGTCTGGTGTCTGTGGCATGGACTGCAGCGACTCAGAAGGGAGGTGGCATGGGAGGTGGGATGCTCAGAAGGAGAAAATTTAACAAGCTCTGTTGAATTTCTGCTGGTAGTTAAACATCCATGAGAAAATAATGGAGAATGAGTTGCCTTAATTTTGCAGGATGACTCAGTAATATTTGTAATCATGCAGGGAGTTAAAAAAAAAAAAAAAGGACTTTTACAAGCATGGCCCAGTTTATCTAAATGGGTTGATCTGGCCAACATATCGATCCCATTGAGAGTGGCTTTGACTGGCCATAAACCTTATATGATCATAAATGACTGATCCTCTTGGTATGAGCATATCGCAGAGAGAGGGGAGAAGGTGAGGAAGAGAGATAAGTTTTTCTGGTACATATACCACACCTTCAGTGAGTGGCTGGCCAGCTCTGCTCTGTGAACCATTCATGAGGCTGTGAAAAATGGTCAAGAGATGCTGTGCAAATCCATTTCTTCCCTGTATCCAGCTACGAGGCAGCAAGTATGGGCTCATAAGGGTCTAGAATAAGTTCTGAGGATCAGCAGTACTTCAGGGGCTTTGATGTTGGGGGATCACTGCTTAGTTTAGAGAGAGGGATATAACTTTCTTAGGTGTGCTAGTTCTAAACAACATTGTTTTCTCTTTTTATCACTCATAATTTTTTCTGATTTGCTTTTTGTTGTGCGAGATGTAGTTCTTGGACAATTAGCTCACAGATTAGTTTAGGGTCTGGTTCATTTGACTACTCAAAAAAAAAATAATTACAGACATCTTGCACCGTGTTTTTGAATTGAATCAGACTTGATCCAAGCAGGCTTTTCATTCTCATAGCTGGAAGCATCGACTGCAGATTCAGATTTCTTGAGGCAAGCTGAAAAGCCACTTTGGCCTGAGGTTAAAGTCAAACTAAAAGCTACAAACAACTTTCTTTAAAATGAGGACCCTTCTGAATGTTGAGTTTCCACTTGTAAAGTAGAACTTTGCTACTTTTTTAGTTTTTTCCCACAAAGCTTTAGCAGAGGTTATTGAAGTTCAGGAAATATTTGGCAGCAGAATGATCAGAGCTTTAAGCCTACTAAACAAATTTTCTTATTTTCTTGAAATATCTGTTGTTTTGGTTTCTTTTTTCCTTTGTCTTTGCATCAGAATTTATACACAGGTTGCATTTGAAGAGAAGGAGAGAAGGGGTGCAATATATTTAATGACATGGACATCTTCAGCTGCCACTTGAATCCATAGCTTGAAAATTTCTCTTCTGCAAAATGCAAACCACAGGAGTTCACAAACAAGGGACTCGAGTTGTGTGTTCAAGCAGGGTCTGAATAATACTTTTGGTTGAGGACAACTTTGGTCAATAAGCAAACTGAGAATTTTTAGGTAAAACACAACAATGTAGTCCAAAAGCTGAATGGCAGATGGTTTTGCTTTTAGAAAGAGAGGGTCCATTTGAGAATGCCTGAGAAAATCTCCCCAAAAAAGAGCTAGCATGGTGGAGGGTGAGTTACAAGCGTGCACTGGTATGAGCCAGAAGGACTGCTGCATCCATTGTAAGAAACAGGGGTCTCCAGCTCATTAGACTGGAGCTCTTGTAGCTGCTACAGTTAGGGCTGGCTTAGCTTTCCCATTCTAAAACCCTGCTGTTTTAAATTGCTCTTAATTCCCCAAAAGCTTATACCTGCTGGGTTAAAGTTAGTGCCAAAGCAGGTAAAAAACAGATGAAATTTGCTGAAGGAATTTCTGGAAGGCAAGATGCATTTTGCTGCATAGTGGTAAATGCTGGATTTGACGTGGCTGGGTGGCTGAGGATTTGATGAGTGCAGTCACTACAAAAGATTCCAAAACAGCACGTCCTATCGTCCTGTGCTGCGCTAAAGCCAACAGGCCTGTGTGGCTCTGCACACTGTGCAGGAATTGTTGAACTATAAATTGAGAATGGTCCTGCTTTATGTCACCCCATCCAATTCTCTGTGTGCCTTCAAAAAAAAGTAGGGTACCAATAACCAGCTGATGAGCAGTAAGTACTCAACTGCTTAATTTACAAATGGCTTCTGAAGCATTTCGCCTTTTCTATTTTGCTTTTCACCTCTGTTCCTTTCCGGCAGATTGAGTTTCCTCTGCAAAGTTTGCACAGTTAGCTAGGTCTCCTTTCAACATATTTTAGTAGAGTGGTGTTTGGCAGATCCATTAGTACCTGTTCCATAATTACGCAATCTTGCCAGGTAGTGTGTAATTTTACTTAGAAGAATTAAGTCTGGGCTGTCAGAAACCTACACTGTGGTTCAGCTGACAGCAGTGATCCTCTTTGTCCTGTGTCGTTATGGTCATGTATTATTGTTTCATTTTAGAGCAGAGAAAAAAAAATACTTCTATATCTTGGTGAGTTGTGAATTGGAAAATCCTCTCTTTATTGGGACACCTTGTCAGATGTTGTCATTGACAGAGCCATGGTAAGGTGGTGGCCACTCCAGACCATGCATTGACCAGTGGTGATGCCAGAAGATCAGCTGAAGAGCAGCCTGCTGTCCTCAGAATAAATACAACTGGGACTCAGCTTCTTCGAGATGTTTA
Organism: Nycticryphes semicollaris; assembly: GCA_013400055.1. NCBI lineage: Eukaryota > Metazoa > Chordata > Aves > Charadriiformes > Rostratulidae > Nycticryphes > Nycticryphes semicollaris. The sequence continues at coordinate 654,970 of VXBJ01003652.1, forward strand.
TCTACTGGGGCAGCATGCATTTCCTAGTTGAGGGCTGAGTTGTAATTGTCCTAACAGATTCTGACACAGATAACAAGGCAAAGCATCTTGGAAGAGGTAGAAGGGGGGAAAGTGTATTTATTCTGCAAATAGAAGTGCAGATTTTTTTCTTTAGTTCATGCATGTCATCACCTTTTACAATCATCTCTCTCTGGCCACCTGAAGAACACAGAGAGCATCACCTGCCAAATGTTTTTGGGATAGGTGGGAGGATATTAGCTATTTCTGCATAATTGAAACTGAAACTTTCTGTGCAGTGCCTCTTTGTAGTTGGATAATGGTAGGGGGAGTTCTCAGGGCCCAAAGCGACATGAGACAGAAGGAGCAGTGTACAGGTTTTGGACTCTTACTCATTTTTTTTTAGGATTCCTCTGGGGCAGATGCGTGCATTTACCTGCCTGTTTTGCTCAGTAGTACTTTTATCTAGTAGTTTAAAAAACCTTTGACTTTCCTAATGAAAAACACTTTGCCAGAACCCATGCTGACCTGTACCTTGAAATATGTGTGACTTGTCCCTAGTAGTGACTCCACCTTCCAGAGCACCCCTAGGAGCTGTTTGTTTTAGAAAAAAAAAAACCTTTTTGTTTCCCTACCTATTGTTCCTCCACTCTGACCTGTCAAGCTGTGGGTCAAACTACTTCAGGGAAATTAAGAATTTCTGACCTAGGTGACTCCCTCTCCCCTTTTCAAAGATATTAAACTTTTTGAATGGGACCGGTCTCTTTTCACCTCCAACTTCCGACCCGCCCATCTAAGTGTGATCCTGGCTGAAAAATTAGTGAGTGTGTGATAGCATCAAGCAGAGGAACATCCCCTGGCATTTCCATGAGAAAGGGAGCCAGATGTTCGGCCTTGTTGGATATTTCAAAGCGCTGCTGCTTAATGAGGGATTTTTGGGAGCTGCCTGGCCGTCACTGAGGAAACGAAGTTGCAGGTCAAGGGCAGCTTTGTAACGTCAGTGGGTTATGAAATTAGTAAAAAACAACTGGAAAACAGGCAAGACAAGGTCCCTGCTCCTTGGGATGGGTATCTGTGTGTGTCTAGTGTGCGCTCTGAAGGAAAAGGGAGCTTTGATATTTGTGATCTTCTGACACAGCCCGTCAGCTGTTCTGCAGATGTAGATGGTCAATCCTTGTTCCAGCTCAGTCCTCCTGGCTCAGAGCACAGGAACTACAGCAGTCACGGCTTTCCCAGATGTTGGAAGCTGTGGTTTCCTAGAGGAGCGTATGCGTGTGCATATGACTTGTTTCACAAAAGTCGCTCTGGGATCTACTTTTCATCAACCACACAAAAGTGGGAAGGTGCTGGAGAGCTGAAGCATGGGGGCAGTGGGGCTTGTCTTGCTTTTGTTTGGAAGTTTTAACACCCCCTCTCCCCAAAAGACACTTAACAATGGTAACTAAGGAGAACTTCATTGAGTAGCTTGTAATGAAGGGAAAACAGATTTGCTGGCAGCAGTCTCAGGGTTGCAAGGTGGGGTAGGGGTAATATTTTGCATTTGATTAGTGGACGGGATATTCCTCAGTAAGGTTGAAACTAGCTGTGTGAAAGAACGTTGAAGGAAGAAGGGTGCCTCTTTGAAAGTTGTTTCCCCCGTGTCTTTGCACTGATCATCTTCTCTCCTGGGAATTCTGACAAATTTCACATCACCCCTTTGGCAAGGTCAATGACCTTTGGCCAGTACCATGAATGAACACCCTTAGAGTCCCAGCCACCAAGTTATACACAGCAGCCACGTGTAAACATTTTGGTAGACCGTGATGTGTTTCAGAGAGTCACTTCTTGTTGCTGGTTTCCACCCTTTCCCCTTCTCTTGCAGCTTGTGGAGAGACCTTGCAGGACTCAACAGGGAATTTCTCAGCCCCTGGCTTTCCAAATGGCTACCCCTCCTATTCCCACTGCGTCTGGAGGATCTCAGTGACCCCAGGGGAGAAGGTAGGTGCCACACCAGCACAAGGTGTACTCAGCACTTCCCTTGTGTGTGGTTTTGCCTGTGCTGACAGTGTTAGCAGCTGCAGTGCCTGGAGTGTGGGGATGGAGCCTGGAAACACTCCTGAGCACCATCGCTGTCCTCCCAGCGATGGGGTGAGGAGTGGTCCTGAAGAGAGAAGAGGCAGTGCTGGAGCAGAGCCCCCTCACAGGTGTGGGCTGTGGGTTGGTCTCTGATCTTTCCTCTCTATTTGAGGATGAACCCTGCGTGGACTTTTCCTGCCACCCACTAGCTCTGACCAAGCTCACCTTTCAAAGCCAGGTGCCAGTCAGAGGAGTTAGATAATAGGTGCCAGCAAGCTGGGGTCCCCAAGGGAGCCGAGGAGCCATGAGTGACATTGGTGGCCTGCCCCTGTCATGCTGGCATAATGTCCCTGTCAGGGGACTCCCGCTCCCTGCCTCGAAACACTGAGCCCTGCTGCACATCAATCACCCACCCCGTCTACTTTCTTCCCGTCTCCTTTTGTTTTACTGATCTTCCTGTGGAAATGAAATCTTTCCTTAATCCACTCACACTGGCTCTTCAGGCCTTTCATGCCATACCAGGCTACAGGAATGTGAAGCCCGGCTTGGGAGCTCCTCGGCAGAGCGGCTTTTGCTGAGGACCACCCTCAAGGCACTTTTAAGACTCAGATTCGAACAAAGAAGAGCAGAACTGGATGGTTTTGCAGCAGCTGTCTTTCTCTGGGACACGGTTCTGTCACCAGCAAGCCCAGTCCCATTCAGGGCTGAGTCCCATTAGCCTCACCAGGGGCAGAGGTGCCGAGAACCATCCAGGTTTTGGAACCACAGCACCAGGAATTTTGGAGTGTAAATCTTACTGTAAATTCTCCTTTTGTCTCTCAGCCTCTTGAGAAGAGCTGTATTTGATAGGACCCAGCATCTAAATGCTGGACTGCTAGTATTAAAAAATAAAAATAAACCAAGTTCAGATTAAATGCTTCAACTTAATCTGGTTAATCAAACGCAGCAGTAGGTACAAAGCAGCATCATAGCACTTAGAACAGATAGAATCATAGAATCATTCAGGTTGGAAAAGAACATTGGGAGTCCAAGAGTCCAACCATCAGCCCCACTCTACAAAGTTCTCCCCTACACCAGATCCCCCAACACCACATCTAAACCACTCTTAAACACATTCAGGGATGGGGACTCAACCCCCTCCCTGGGCAGCCTCTTCCAGGGTCTGATCACTCTTTCTGGGAAAAACTCTTTCCTAATGTTCAGCCTAAACCTACCCTGTTGCAGCTTAAAGCCATTCCCTCTCATTCTATCACTAATTACCCGTGACAAGAGACCAGCACCAGCCTCTCTACAATGTCCTTTCAAGTCATTGTAGAGAGCGATGAGGTCTCCCCTCAGCCTCCTCTTCCTCCAACTAAACAGTCCCAGCTCCTTCAATCAGTCTTCATAAGATTTATTCTCCAGGCCCTTCACCAGCTGTGTTGCCCTCCTCTGCTCCAGCACCTCAAGTCTCTCTTGTTTCGAGGTGATACTGAACTTGTAGTATTCACCTGCACAGAAGCTGCTGAATCTCCTTGTGCTGTCCAAAGCCATGTACTCTTTCCTTTCAGATTATGTTAAACTTCACTTCGATGGACCTATTTAAAAGTCGCCTTTGCTGGTATGATTATGTGGAGGTGCGCGATGGCTACTGGAGGAAGGCTCCATTACTGGGTGAGTAGCTTTAATTGCATTTTGTGTGGTGTTCTTGATGCTTGAGGTGGGAAGTGAGGGAACAAATAGAAACAAACCTTACTTTACCTGAAAGGAGCTTATGTCCAGCCACAACGCTGGCCATCCATTAATATCTCCATCCAGAGGTGTTGGCATGCTGTATTCACACCAAATAATCCATGCTCCAAACCCTTTTGGTGGCAAAGGTTTTATCCCTTCCTTTTCCAGCTTGACAAGTGAGGCAGTGAGGGAAATGAGCCAGGGGTATGGGTGGAAGGAAAGATGTGGTCTCTGGAGTGTTATTACTGCTTTTTCCTAAGACACAGGTGGAGGTGTCAGGCAGTCAGAATGAAGCAGCCGTACAGCTCCTGACCCAAGCTCCTGCCATTATTTCTCAAGTATTTGTGTTTACAAATACACAGGAGGCTGTACTTTGAACCTCTCTACTTCAAGCCTCTGAACTTCTATCAGGGAACCTGCTAGACCATGCCTAGGATATCAAACTGTGCAAGGGCTCTACTCTGCTCTTCCTCCCAAGGATCTCAGGGGAGTGCAGCTCCTCTTTGTCCTCCCTATTCCTCTGCTATTGTAATGGCAAGCCTTCTGTCTCCCTGAGTGGGCAGTCACGAGTCCCATGGGCTTTTCCACTGGCTCTGATCCTGACTCCATTCCCTAACTTTGGTATCCTCACGTATGAAATGCTGCACTGCAAACAGCCCCTTCTGTCTGAAAGGGAAGAAGCCATCAGAGGGTGGTTGGATGGGGTTTTGAGCAACCCGGTCTAGTGGGAGGTATCCCTGCACCTGGCAGGAGGGTTGGAACTCAATGATCTTTAAGGTCCCTTCCAACCCAAACCATTCTATGATTCTAGGTTGAGTAGCATCACCAGCTGTGTTAGAGGTGCCTTGCCCCGTGCTGAAGCACAGGACTAGGCTAGTCAGTGTGGGCTTTAGGGAGGTCTGGGTGCTCTCCTTGGCCCCAGTGGACATCCCAGCCCTTGTAGCAGGTGAGGTGCTGAGGCTGAAGCCATGCTGCTCTTCAGAAGTTTCTGTGCCTTCCAGCACTGAGTTGGCAGACAGTTTTACTGCTTCCTGCCTGTTTTGGGGTTGGCAAAATTTATTGCTGCGTCAGGTAACATTGCCCTAACAGCTGCAACTTAGCTCCTTGGTTTTTTGTTTTTTTTTTTTTTTTTTGTTTAGTAATTTAAAGGTATTTCAAGAAACCAAGCACCTCCCTGTCCCCCTAGTGCAGGTGGACTCGCGAGTGTTTCCATCTGGAAGGAGACACTGCATGAGTGGCCATGGCTCCCGCAAGGGGCTGAGCCCATGAAATTAGCTCGGAAGAGGCAGACAGACGGCAATTCAGCAGGGGGCGGGGAGGGGGATTAGAGTGAATTGTGAAAGCATGGGCTTCTTGCGGAGAGAAAGAAAAAAAAAAAATACATGTGCGCTGCATATTTTCCCAGGGAAGTGTGTGAAAACCCAGCCTTTAAGTGGTGTATAACTTTTTATGAATGGGCTCTTTATCACACTCTGAGGAGTTTGCTCATTCTTGTTCCTCATCTGCGTTTCCTCTTCTTGACACCCTTGTTCAACTCCGAGCCTAAATCTGGGAGGCAGTTGCTCGGTGACCCAAGAGGAAGGAGCTTTGCAGCACTGATGCTGTTTGTTAAGGTCCGGTTTGGGAGTGGAGGTGGGAGATGCTGTTGGTACACCCCAAGGCTGTCAGGCTGCCCCAACTGCCTCGGGCAGCTTGAGGACACAGGGGCTCAGAATTGACTAGCCAAGTAAAGCGAGGCTCTCAGATAATAATATTTGGATGGGCGACTCCACAAGAGAAAAAAGTTGGTGGTGAAACTGCCATTGAAGAGAAAAAGAGTTTGCAACTCATCCTTCCAGTAGCTAAAAGGAGCCTACAGGAGAGATGGGGAGGGACTCTTTGTGAAGTGGAGGGATAAGACGAGGGGTAGCAGTTTTAAACTGAAAGAGGGGAGATTTAGATTAGATATTGGGAAGAAATTTTTCACTGCAAGGGTGGTGAGACACTGGAACAGGTTGCCCAGAGAACTTGTGGATGCCCCATCCCTGGAGGTGTTCAAGACCAGGCTGGATGGGGCTTTGAACAACCTGGTCTGGTGGGAGGTGTCCCTGCCCATTGCAGGGAACTCGATGATCTTTAAGTTCCATTCCAACCCAAACCATTCTATGGTTCTGATTTGCACTGGCTGACCTGTCACAGAGGCATTGCTTTTGTGGCCTTGAAGGTGAAAGTGGGGCAGGCAGAGAGAAAAGGGGTGGTAGCTGCCTGTGAAGTTGAGTGCCCCTAGGCTTTTAATGTGCAAGAGCCATGCCAACTAATTTTCCCCCCGTACATAGGAAAAACAACAAAATTCTTTGCCTCCAGCCAACCGGCCTTAAACGATCTGTCTCCTTATCCAGTGTAGGGAACTACCAGTGCAGCCTGCTAATGAGAGCTATGGTCCTGTCTTGTAGGTAAGGCCTTAACCAGGTTTTACCCATTGGAGGTTGTTCAAAGAAGCCTTTGCCTGGTGTTGCAAGGCCAGGATCCCTGTCACCTCTGTCCTGACTGAGTTCAACCTGAGGATCTCTCTCTACAGTTCCCACTAGGGATTTAGTTGCACAGGGTGTCAAGGCCATGCTGGCTTTGGTGTATATGTAGCCTTGCTGGCATCAGCTGAAGCAAAAGCCATGTTTGCACTGCGAGCTTTCAGTGCATACTTGGTGCTTGCTCTGCTTCTGTGAGGAACTTCTGGCTGGGACAGGTAGAGGATCACCAAATTAGGGTTGTTGAGGTTGTTTGGGCTGCAGATGCCATTTGCAGATGTTCTGCTTCAGGATTTGTCCTTCCTGGCAGGATTCAGGTGTTTACCAGTGCTGGTGCATGCCAGAGAGCTCAAAGCTGGGTGAACCATGGACCAAAAAGGCTCTTGGTGTCTTTCTCTTGAAAGAGATTGAATGACTGCCGTGTCTTAACTGGGAAGAGGATAAGGGGTGTTTGTCCATCAGCATGGCCACATCCTGCCCTCAGTTTGATTTGAACAATTTACTCTTGGGCGCAAAATGCTGAAGGAGTTTCAAAGGCCTAGCAGGTGGAAGGAACGGTCCCTAATGTCACATCCTTAGAAGGATAGGTCATAGTTCTCCACCCTTGCAGCTCATTTGCCCAGTTATGTGATCAAAACAAGCACCCTTTTGATTTTACCAGGGCTGTATCTGTGACTAGTGGATTCTGCTCCCAACTGAAAAAAAAACTACTTCATTAATTAAATAATTGAAGAGAATATGAATGAACGGAGTGTGGGGGGAAGCAGAAGCTCACTCAAAATCACAAGTGGTGGGAGTGAAAAGGTGTTTTACAGAAGCGCACCTGTTTTAACAACAGACTTTGCTTTCCGGAGCCACAGGTGCCTGCTTTTCTGTGCTGCTCATCTGCCAGGAGATCTTGATTGTCTCTTTTCTGCCTTCTAGGTAGATTTTGTGGTGACAAGATACCAGAACCGGTAATCTCCACGGACAGCAGGCTGTGGATCGAGTTCCGGAGCAGCAGTAACATCCTGGGCAAAGGCTTCTTTGTGGTCTATGAAGGTACTGCCTTGAGCTAGAGGTCATCTGTTGTGTTGCATGGAGCAGCCACAGCGGGGTTATGGGATCAGCCAGGAGTTCTGCTTCTTTGCGTGGTTACACACAACCTCTGCCCTTCTTTTTTTTGGGGAAATGGTGGATTTTTGTGGGCTGTTTCAGCAGATAAGACATGGACCTTCCAACTAGATCATCACAAATTTGAGGGCACAACAGGATGACAGCATAGAGCAATAGCTTCTGTTCCAGGCTAGTTTCTGTTTGACCTAACCAGCGTTGGATGTAATAAGAGTTCCTTTCAGTAACTTAACATGCAATGTTCTGTTTCAGATCATATGTATTATGTCACATAGTGTGGTTTATTTTGGGTGGTTGTTTTTTTTTTTTCCTCAGATGCAAAGATTTTTCTTTGGTTTCTCCCTTGTATGTTTTACTTACAGAAGGTCAGAAATTAGCATGTCAGACCCTTCTGCAGGTCAGGTACTTTGGAAACTTGCACGGCACTGGGATGCTGAAAAACCACTTCAGACCAAGAGCAATACTACCAAAGTCACTAACAAATTGGTAACATCCCTTCTCCATATATGCTTAATTTTTACAATAGGGATTCTACAATATATTAAAAACCTTAGTTGTTCTCTGGGCAAGAGGCATTTTCTTAGAAATACCAGTGATGTCAGCAGTGTTGAGGTTGACTCTATTGGTACAGACTTTGCACCTGCTTCTTTCTGCAGCCAAAGGAACAAACGTGACACTGGAAGCCCAGTGCCCAAGTGTCCAATATGCTCATGAATAATGATACAAGCAGAGGGACATGAAGAAAACAGGGGACTGCTGGGGAAATGCAAATAAAATGTATAAGGATTTCACAAACAGTGTGGGGCTAACAAATCTGTTTCTCAGGAAAAATATCTGGTTTCTGCAGAAATTGTTGCCCTAGAGATGAAAGTAGCTTGCCTGATTATTTTTTTTATGTCTCTCCTGAGAAGCAGCTGTTGCCTGGACCATGTGGTTTGTTACACTTCTTTTAGGGTAGTTCATTGGAATTAAAAGTGATGGAAGTTTTATTTCGGCTTATTGTTTTGGTGGGCTACGCAGCTCAATTCTTACAGTGGGTTATTCCCCAGTCATACCTGCTCCAACTTTAAAAGAAGCAGAGAAAGAAAAAAAGGTGAGGGATGTTTTTGGGAAGCAACTTCTCTGTTCTTCATGCATCATGCTTCACATTGCTAAATCATATTGAAAGAAAGTAGTTTTTTTTTTCTTTCTTTTTTTTTTTTTACATGCCAAAGTAGCTTTGCAAAACTTTCTTTTCTCTTGATAATTTTCTATTTTTCCTCTTGATTAATAAATGACTCCTAAAGGTTCTGTGAGCATCTGCAATACTTGCTTCACTTGACTTTTGAGGAGAGCAAATGAAAGTAGAATGTGCACCTAGAGGTCAAGCTTTGTATCCTTCTGATGGTTCATATTTGCCAGTGTCTTCAAAGATCTGGCTTCTTATTTAATCTTTTCCTGCAAGACACTTCCTATTGGAAAGGTATGAAATCTATTGCTAAGCCCGAGAGGAAACACAGAGTATGACTGGTGGAAGCCAGCTTGTCCCACAGAAGCAGTGATGGCCTATTACATACTTCTTTTCATAGCTTGGCCTCTTCCTGTTGGAGGAGCAGGTAATGTGATTATCTACCTCCCTGTCCATAATTTATTTGCTGACATGAGAGTTTCCAAAAATCTTCCTTAATCACTATTTCCCGGTGATGCAACCTCTGTTAATGGCTTGATTCTTTCCTCTGTTGTCAAGTAGCTTGCTCAGCTGTTTTATGACTTCTGTGTCTAGGCAATAAGGATAATTTTTCCGTATTCCTACCTCTCCATTGCTATTTCTTGTCTTATTCTTCTACCCTCATTCTTGCCAGTGGAGGAAATCTGTTGGTCAACTCCAACATGAGGACACAGCAGGTAAAATGCTTTAGAATTTAAGAGAGAAATTCAAGGATAAAGTCAACAAAACGTCATAATTAAAACCACTTGAATGGATGAAAGCTGTGAAGGAGAAAAGTTTCTAATTCCAGCACTCAGGCCAGTATGNTGTTTTAACAACAGACTTTGCTTTCCGGAGCCACAGGTGCCTGCTTTTCTGTGCTGCTCATCTGCCAGGAGATCTTGATTGTCTCTTTTCTGCCTTCTAGGTAGATTTTGTGGTGACAAGATACCAGAACCGGTAATCTCCACGGACAGCAGGCTGTGGATCGAGTTCCGGAGCAGCAGTAACATCCTGGGCAAAGGCTTCTTTGTGGTCTATGAAGGTACTGCCTTGAGCTAGAGGTCATCTGTTGTGTTGCATGGAGCAGCCACAGCGGGGTTATGGGATCAGCCAGGAGTTCTGCTTCTTTGCGTGGTTACACACAACCTCTGCCCTTCTTTTTTTTTTGTGAAATGGTGGATTTTTGTGGGCTGTTTCAGCAGATAAGACATGGACCTTCCAACTAGATCATCACAAATTTGAGGGCACAACAGGATGACAGCATAGAGCAATAGCTTCTGTTCCAGGCTAGTTTCTGTTTGACCTAACCAGCGTTGGATGTAATAAGAGTTCCTTTCAGTAACTTAACATGCAATGTTCTGTTTCAGATCATATGTATTATGTCACATAGTGTGGTTTATTTTGGGTGGTTGTTTTTTTTTTTTCCTCAGATGCAAAGATTTTTCTTTGGTTTCTCCCTTGTATGTTTTACTTACAGAAGGTCAGAAATTAGCATGTCAGACCCTTCTGCAGGTCAGGTACTTTGGAAACTTGCACGGCACTGGGATGCTGAAAAACCACTTCAGACCAAGAGCAATACTACCAAAGTCACTAACAAATTGGTAACATCCCTTCTCCATATATGCTTAATTTTTACAATAGGGATTCTACAATATATTAAAAACCTTAGTTGTTCTCTGGGCAAGAGGCATTTTCTTAGAAATACCAGTGATGTCAGCAGTGTTGAGGTTGACTCTATTGGTACAGACTTTGCACCTGCTTCTTTCTGCAGCCAAAGGAACAAACGTGACACTGGAAGCCCAGTGCCCAAGTGTCCAATATGCTCATGAATAATGATACAAGCAGAGGGACATGAAGAAAACAGGGGACTGCTGGGGAAATGCAAATAAAATGTATAAGGATTTCACAAACAGTGTGGGGCTAACAAATCTGTTTCTCAGGAAAAATATCTGGTTTCTGCAGAAATTGTTGCCCTAGAGATGAAAGTAGCTTGCCTGATTATTTTTTTTATGTCTCTCCTGAGAAGCAGCTGTTGCCTGGACCATGTGGTTTGTTACACTTCTTTTAGGGTAGTTCATTGGAATTAAAAGTGATGGAAGTTTTATTTCGGCTTATTGTTTTGGTGGGCTACGCAGCTCAATTCTTACAGTGGGTTATTCCCCAGTCATACCTGCTCCAACTTTAAAAGAAGCAGAGAAAGAAAAAAAGGTGAGGGATGTTTTTGGGAAGCAACTTCTCTGTTCTTCATGCATTATGCTTCACATTGCTAAATCATATTGAAAGAAAGTAGTTTTTTTTTTCTTTCTTTTTTTTTTTTTACATGCCAAAGTAGCTTTGCAAAACTTTCTTTTCTCTTGATAATTTTCTATTTTTCCTCTTGATTAATAAATGACTCCTAAAGGTTCTGTGAGCATCTGCAATACTTGCTTCACTTGACTTTTGAGGAGAGCAAATGAAAGTAGAATGTGCACCTAGAGGTCAAGCTTTGTATCCTTCTGATGGTTCATATTTGCCAGTGTCTTCAAAGATCTGGCTTCTTATTTAATCTTTTCCTGCAAGACACTTCCTATTGGAAAGGTATGAAATCTATTGCTAAGCCCGAGAGGAAACACAGAGTATGACTGGTGGAAGCCAGCTTGTCCCACAGAAGCAGTGATGGCCTATTACATACTTCTTTTCATAGCTTGGCCTCTTCCTGTTGGAGGAGCAGGTAATGTGATTATCTACCTCCCTGTCCATAATTTATTTGCTGACATGAGAGTTTCCAAAAATCTTCCTTAATCACTATTTCCCGGTGATGCAACCTCTGTTAATGGCTTGATTCTTTCCTCTGTTGTCAAGTAGCTTGCTCAGCTGTTTTATGACTTCTGTGTCTAGGCAATAAGGATAATTTTTCCGTATTCCTACCTCTCCATTGCTATTTCTTGTCTTATTCTTCTACCCTCATTCTTGCCAGTGGAGGAAATCTGTTGGTCAACTCCAACATGAGGACACAGCAGGTAAAATGCTTTAGAATTTAAGAGAGAAATTAAAAGATAAAGTCAACAAAACTTCATGACTAAAACCGCTTGAATGGGTTAAGGCTGTGAAGGAGAAAAGTTTCTCATTCCAGCACTCAGTATGCAAAGCAGTCCTTACAGACAAACAAAAAACCAGAAATGAAACATGCATACAACATCTCCCAGACAAGTCCAGAGAAAACATTATTAGGAAATGAAGCAGTTTTATTTGTTTCGCCTGAGTGAAGCATCAAACTCTCTAAAAAAATATCCTAAGGAGTTATCTTCTATAATAAATGATGGAAGAAGAGCTACTCATGAAAATATTTTAGTTGGAGAATTAAACTTCTCTCTAATATTCAGACAGTTCACCAAAAAATTTACTCTTTAATGTTTTTAACAGGTTAGTCTGAAAGCTCATTTCAGTTTCTAATTATATAAAATATATTATAAAAATNCTCCCAGACAAGTTCAGAGAAAGCATTAATAGGAAATAAATTAGTTTTATTTACTTCAGTGGTTGTTAATGACACCTAAATGAAGTAACAAATACTATAAAAATATCCTAAGTTATTTTCTATAATAATTAACTGATGGAAGAAGAGCTACTCATGANTTACTCTTCAACATCAGAGTAGGGATTCCAGCAGCAGAGGATGAAGTACAGGCCAGTCATGAAGACATTAACTAGTATTTGTAAAATTCAAGACTGCGCCCAGGGAATATTTCCAGGACGGCTTGTCCTTATGTTCAAATTCCTATATATTCTTGTCCAAAAGCTCTCTGTGTTGCTGTTAGTTCCTGGTTTTCTTTTGAACTCTTCTCCCTCACATAGTTAAGAAAGCCAAAGTGGGTTTTACCACTGCTCCTCTGACTTCTGCTTTAGTCAGAATGCATGTAAATGCTCAGGAATCTGAACTTTGCTTTGTCAGTGAAGACTGATTTTTTTGGAGTTGGATTCCTCCAGGTCTCATCCCTAAAGTTTTCAGTAGATGGGAGGAAAGAGGCCCACATGTAGCCACGTGACGTGGTTTTTCCCCTACAGCACTGCTGGCAGTCCCAGGTTTGTCATCATTCTTGCCTTCTCAGGCTCTATCAGCAGATGTTCTTTCCATTTTGCAGTAAAGCTCTTCCAGTATACTTAGCTGCTCAGGTGAATTTAAGCATGAACTACTGTAGTGGACAGAAAATACAGTGTGCTGGCTGACAATTTGAAATTGTCAGTTCTCTGCTCTTGTTGTTCTCTTTCTATTAGATGGAGGAGTTCTCTAAAGGATCCCTCAGAGGTTCTCTCTAGCACCACTTGTAGCTCTGAACTCAAACTACAACCTAAATTGTGCTGTGCTTTATTAAGGTAGATTTTCATTAGACTTTTTGTCCTTGGTCTTTAAACATACTTATTCTTACATTTAGAACAGAACTTAATTTTTCGTGCACAGCAGTCAGCCTGTTGGGTCTCCTGGTGAACAGCTCAACTCATGCTTGTTAACATTGCCATCGTGTGGCTGGATTAGGTTTGCAAGTGGGTTTTTTTGCCAACTTTTCCTGGTCATTAGTGCTGGTAGAGAGTTTTAAGCAGCTATGAAGGTGACCAGGAACACACAAATCTATAAAGATACTCTGTCCCAATGAATTCACTTTCTAAGGAGTTTGGCACAGTGAGACAGGAGACAACGTCACTGAGACAAAATGCTAAGTTTGTAAAAAATTCCAAGACTTGTGTGTTACCTTTGTGGAAAAACCACTATTGATACAGATTTGAACGAGGAAGAGGGCTATGTATGGAACAGGCTTTACCTAAGGAAAAACTTGCAATCTCATGGGTTTTTTATGTATGTTTTTTTTTTGTTGTTGTTGCTTGTTTGTTTTCTTTTAATGAAGCTATTTGTGGTGGAGAAATTCATAAAGATGTTGGCCAGATCCAATCTCCCAATTACCCAGATGACTACAGACCTTCCAAAGAGTGTATCTGGAAGATCACAGTTTCTGAGGGCTTTCACATAGGCATCACGTTCCAAGCCTTTGAGGTGAGAAATGTCATTGTATATTATATTATGGATATTATTTCACTTCCGGAGGTCCTTTAAAATGAAAAAGGAAACAACATAAATAACAATATTACTACTAATAATAAAATTAATCCTTTGAATAGTCCAGGTCAACATTTCTCTTCACCAGAAATTTGTTCAGGGATTTTGAGACCAAGTTTTACATATTAAGAGTTTTCAAAAACTGTTGCACTAGACAGAAAGAATTAGAAGGGGCACAAAATTGCTGATGATGTTAAGCAGGGACTTGTGAGTCCTTAAATTTTCACTCTGATCAAATGAAACTGAATGGTTACAATTGAGGCAAAAAATACCCTGTTGATGTCGCTGGGGCTTGGCAGATTTCAGGATGTTTGTGATTCTCTGAGAAGCATCATGTTCCCAAGTGGCAGACAGGCTTTGAAGAGCTCAGCAAAAGTTTTCTCTTATTTATTACAGAATGTCTCACATTCTTAGGTGCCCAATTGTGTATTTCTGAGTACTGATTAAGAAGTCACGGACAGGAGTGGACAGAACCTGGGCTGGTGCATAAAACCCCATCTAGTCTATAGGTTCCTGCAGCTTATTCCCAGTTATTGCACTTGTCCTGGAAAGGGATGACACTACCTCACAACTATTCCTGGAGCCTTTCTGTTTGTAGTTGATCTGCATTGTCACAGTTTCTTACTGAAAAGCAGCTTGAAGATAGCCAGGGACCGGGTTTCACTGGAGGGTAGCCATGAAATAGCAGTAGAACTGTGATGTGCCTGGGCGTGAATCCAATTTCAGCTGCAGGAGAGTTCAGTGGCGAGTACCTAGTTGTGACCACTGGTTTGGGACACTCCTTTGGAAGCTGATCTCTGGCCAAAGTCTAATTGGGTAGCTAGACTCACTCAGAGCACTCTAGTGAGCTATAAGCACACCTGTTTCCCATTGCAGATTGAATGGCATGATGCATGTTCTTATGACTACCTGGAGATCCGAGACGGCCTCACTGAATACAGCCCACTGATTGGTCACTTCTGTGGCTACGAGAAGCCAGAAGATATCAAATCCAGCTCAAATAAAGTATGGATGAAGTTTGCATCTGATGCAACCATCAATAAAGCAGGCTTTGCAGCAAATTTCTTTAAAGGTATGTGATCTAGTACCTGTCAAGGTCAAAGCTGGGGATTGCTCCTTCCTTAGCCTACTGCCATCCCACAGTGATCAGTTACCACTGTTCCTGTTTGTAGTTAAGAGGTGTTAGATTGTCTGTAGGACTGTCAATGTCATGTTTATATACAAACTGCTTTGAGAGTGTGGAGGGGTTTGATGCTGAGGCATGATAACCGCTTCACTGGTTAAGACAGAAAGCATTAGCCTTTCATTTACAGGTCAGTATCAGCAGAGACACTAACACAGCTGGACATAATGTGACCCCCATTTAACCAGGCCAGGGGACACTGGCGTTTTCAAAGAAGGTACTAGTACTGTACAAAGGGTGTTAAAAACAACTCTCTGCTTACGTTCTGTTCCAACAGAAACTTCTGGAGACAGGGTAAATTTGATTGCAAGTAGAATCCCAGGGAAAATTTCAGAGTGCTTTAGGAGACAAATTCCTAAACTGAGATACTCTTCAGGAAGATGCAAATGAACACTAAGACTCTTGTTAAAAGCTGGACCCCAGCCATGGTCCTTTACCAGAATCTTGGTGACTTGACAGAGGCAAGATCCAAATATCTAAAATACCTGTGGAGCTGTTGTGAGGTCATGTTTCTTTTGGATTCGGTAACAGTTGTTCAGAAATAACAGCCGCAATGCCAATATTTGGGTTGCGTAAGTAGTTATTTCTACTTTAACTTTTGGTTTGCATTAAGGGTGTCACGGTCCATTTGGATCTCTCAAATTTACAGGACATTGTGCTCTGTGAATTAAACTCTTTTTTTCACGACCTCATTAAGAAATACAACAAACAAACACGGCAGGGTTCAATCCCTTTTGCTCAGACTAGTCTATCACATGAATCCACTTATTCAACATCGAAGTCATAAGGTTTCGTAACTTATAACCCACAATTCTTAATCTGTGCACTTATGTGCAAAAAAAAAAAAGAAGTTAAATAAAGGTTAGTTCACAGAGTATGTTGTCCTGTAAATTTGAGAGATCCAAATAGACCGTGACAAAGAGTGTTTGCAAGATTGCTGGCAAATACCGTGATGTTTAATTCCAGTACCTGAACAACTCTCAGAGTGCCTAGGCTTCCTTGTTTAAGTTTCTCAGGTTCCACAAGGAAATAGAGCGTACTTCTTCCTAAAGACCTTTATGCTTCTTTCAGGAGTTCATAGAAGATTCAAACAGGTTCACTGCAGCAGAGATGTCTTCCAGGGATTAGCACTACATGGAGACTTGTTGTCCTGTGGCAAGTCAGTTTGTAGAATATGAGGTTCTGCTGCAAGTTTGCAGGGGAAGAAAGTTGCCCACCTGAACCTGGGATGCTTTCCTTGTGATACAGATAGCCAGAAATTAATTTATTTCTTTTTTATGTAAAAAATGCATAAACATGCACTGCAGTTGTAATTGCTGACACAGGTATTGTCTGTGGAGTTTTTGCTGGCAGGCTAGATATTGCAGAGTCTGCTCAGACTTCACATTTGAATCATAGAATGATTTGGGTTGTAAGGGACCTTAAAGATCATTGAGTTCCAAACCCCTGCCATGGGCAGGGCCACCTCCCACCAGCCCAGGTTGCTCCAAGCCCCATCCAGCCTGGCCTTGAACCCCTCCAGGGATGGGGCAGCCACAGCTCTCTTGCCAAGAAGTTCTCTGGAAACCATGTGGCTTGTGGATCTTCAGGAGATCTAAATCCATGCCAGTAAGTCCAGCTGAGGAGCAAAGTGTGTTTTCTTAGGCCAAGAACCACGGTAGCCCTAGCTACACAACTTCTAGCCAGCTTGCATGGTGAGCTGGGCTGATGTCAATTTGCAAACACTGGGTAGAGACATACCTGAAGGCTACATGTGGAATTTCAAACTGAGATTTGAAGTCTGCAGCCTTTACTTCCATATCCAGAGGGATTGTGACTACCAGTTGTTCCATGAACAAAGCAAATGAATTAATTTGATGGCTCTGCGGGCTCTCTTCAGGCTGCCATGCACGGCTCATTGAACAACAGGTCAGCTTTGCCTTAATGAATTATGAAAGGAATAGAGCTTCAATTACGTGTCTTACAACACTGAAAGAAAAGATCTCAACTATAAATATCCAGAGCTAAGGGTGGGATTGAATGCTATGTGAAAACTTGCATTGTTAACTTCTACCTTTTCAGAGAAAATAAAGTTGCAAAGAGTTCAGAGAGGGTAAGTCATTGGTCACATCCAAGAGACAATGTCAGGAAGATATGAAGAGCAATTATATCATGTCCACCCCATCGTGTATATCTCAAGGGAAAACTCTAGGATTATTCTATATTACTTATCTTTACTGGGTAACAAATTATGTGTATCACTGAAGCCCTTTTGTGTAGGGTTGAAGTGTTACTAATGATGTGCTTGTCTTAAACTCACATTGTTGTGCCTTTCTTCTTCATGGCAAATGTTAGATGAAAGACAACACTTCCCAAAATCTACCTGCCCATAGCCAGGACGTGTCCCTCCCATGGTAAAGACTGATCACAGGGGGTTTTGACAATCCTAAGAGTTGCAGCCTCTCTCTTCTCTCAAGCAAGTGATTTAACAGCCAGATTTGAAGCCACTGAACCTGTACCCAAGCATGGAGCAGCCAAGACTTACTCTACTTTCTTCATATGGCTTCCCCAGACAGAAACCAGCAAATAAAATCTGTTCTGAAATTGTTGCAGTGCAGGGTTCTTGGCTGTAGGAAGATGGTGTTATTAGTGGAATAGAATAGGATATTGTAGTTGGAAGGGATCTACAATGATCATCTAGTCAAGACTGTTCCTATTTCATCTATGTAGCAGTAATTGTTACTGGAGCATTATATTGGGTGTAGGTGTCAATGAGAAGCAAGGAAGAAGCGGTTGGGTTTTTTTTCCAGTTTTGTTTTTCCCAATACCCAAATCACTACTCAAATATTTACATTAATTGACAATAAATTAAGTTAAATTCTCCAAAGTTGAGACAGTTTTGCCCACAATGGTAGTTGATGGTCAATCTTCCTGTCTCAATCCAGGGACTTTCGTGTTCCTACTCTTTGCAATTTTTCTCCGTTCTACTGCAGTGGAGGGCTAGGGACTGAACAAGCAGCTGGGTGGGACTTTAGCTGATAGCTGAGGTCAAGTGACCACAAGCATTTTAACAAAACCATCTATAAAGGGATGCACATGGAATCAGGGGTCAGGGTGAGAAGCCAGTGCAGCTGTCTGGGTGTATATTAAAATGTCAGTTCAAGTTATTGAGATATGATTGGAAGAACCTGACTGCAAAGTCTAGGGTAGCAAGACTTCATGTGTCTATGAAAAGGAAGAATGACTTGCATGTCCTCCCAGCTCCTTTGCTGCACCCCATTCAGTGAGGTGTGGCTTCTGCAGCTCTGTTACTGTGGGCACCATAATGGCCTGGTTCCTGGTAGTTCAAGTTATCCAAAAGCATAAGGAATTGCAAAATGCAGTGAAGTCTTTAGAGAAGGACACGTTTTCCTGCTCTTCTCTAGAAAAAGCACTCTTGACTGGTAACAGTAGTGGTAGTCCTTTATGGTTTTGATGGTGGGACTGCTTTAGCACTTGTGAGGTTTGCTGCAGTGCTGCGTGGGCTCGGCTTGTCCAGAACTGTCCTGAAACGTTGCATGAGAAATAGGATGGGGTTTGGGTGGTCAGGAAAGCGTAACTTGTCCTGATTTTCTCCTGACAGAGATGGATGAATGTTCTCTGCCGGACAATGGTGGGTGTGAGCAGCACTGTGAGAACACACTGGGCAGTTACAAATGCACCTGCGAGCCCGGCTATGAGTTGACAGCTGATAAAAAGAGCTGTGAAGGTGAGTGGTCTTCGGATTGAGGCATCTGTCTGTAGGACGGGTAATACAGCTAATAATGAAATTTGAACAACCTTGGATATTATTTTCCTTGCTGCTGCGTCCTCTTTGTGTCTGTTTATCTTACCCTACCTGAAAAAGTTATTTTTGTCAACATCTTCCTTTGAAAAACAAGTTTTGATTGGAAGCCTGAAATTATTCCCATTCTCCACTGCTAAACCTCTTTAAACCCAGTTCTTCTTCATGGCCAGAGATCCCTGTACAGACCAGATCTCCCACAGAGTAGCATAAGGGAGGGCAGGCATTACAACCTAACCACTGAGTGGCTCAAAAGTGTTTCAATCTAAGGCTGAAATTATTATATCTTTTTTTTTAATTGTTTTGTAGAATAAAATATCAGTGTTTTGCTTGCATGAAAACCAGACATTCTCCATACTGAGAAGTCAATTTTCTTCTTCTGTTCTGGGGAAAAAGTACACCAATGCCTTTGATATAAACTATTTCTTTCAGCATTTTATTTATACAGTTAACCTCTTGCAACAAGCGTTTGCTCCCACCAAAAATACAGCTGTTGGTGTGGTGAGAATCCACCCTTTGTTCTTGTCTCATAGCTTTGCCTTTCAGCAGAGTCGTGTAGGGAGCTCCACACACTGTGAGTGGTGCTCTCAAAGTCACCTGTGTTTGCCCTGACTTTTGCTTTTGTCCAACCCTTTGGAGAAGGTTGCTGTCAATTTGGTGAGAGCAGAGTTACATGTGTGCAAAAACCTTTTGGAAGCTTTATTTTATTTGGTTTGTTGGGTTTTTTTTTAATAATTTCTTACAATTTCGAGCAATCCAGTGGGTATAACTTGGCAAACATTTTTTGAACTTCACTCTCAACTTCGTATTTTAAACTTCATTTGTGGTGTAAATTGCTTTGGTTTCTCCAGATATGCTTGCTTGCTACAGTTTTTGTATTGAAGCTCCTTCCTTGGCTTAGTTCTCTTAATGCAAAATGACGCTGGGAACAAGACACAGGAAGCTTTTATCCTCATGGGTTTTGAAGATCTGGCTCTATCTTATTACTCCAAAACAATGACAAGAAAAAGGTTCTTCATTGCAATTAGAGTTTTGCAGCAAAAGAGCAAACCAAGGTTGATTCTCTTGAGGTAAAAGCTATACCCTCCCATAAAAGGATGAAACAGAAATGTCCTAAATTTTTAAATGAAATGGAATAGTAAAGCTAAGTCTTTGGCTTTGTCTTCAATTTTCCCTAGAGAAGATGCAGTTGTAGAATCATAGAATGGTTTGGGTTGGAAGGGACCCGAAAGATCGAGTTCCTACCCCCTGCCCTGGGCAGGGACACCTCCCACCAGACCAGGTTGATCAAAGCCCCATCCAGCCTGGCCTTGAACCCCTCCAGGGATGGGGCAGCCACAGCTTCCATGGGGCAACCTCTTCCAGTGTCTCACCACACTCAAAAGAAAGAATTTCTTCCTAATATCTAATCTAAAACTCTCCTCTTTCAGTTTAAAACCATTACTCCTCAGTTGACATACAGTACACCACTGAAAAGTTGACAGGGGTGTCTTCCCCAGGATTCCTTTGTCTTCTTATTATTCCATTACTGATAAACTTGAAATAGTAAGGTTTGTGGGACTGATTGTGGGTGAATTTACCACGCTGGCCTTTCCAACTGCATTGCATGTGTCAAGTCAACTGAGCCACAGTAAGCCCAAGGCTACAGGGTAAGGAGGAGATCAATCTTGCACAGTTTACGTGGTGCTGAGGGCCATAGCCTGGCTCTGTGTGTTTCACTGGTGACTTATAGCAGATGAGATTTGTCTTCTTCACAGCTCCTGGCATTTTAAACCTCTTCTGGAGGCTGGGATCTGAAATGTGCCACCAACCAGGATCTGATTAATTTCCTAGCTAACAGTGTGGCCCAGTCTGTGTGTCTGAACAGAACCAAGTAAAACTTGTGTTCATTTATTGCCTCTCCAGCTGCCTGTGGGGGCTTCATCACCAAGCTCAATGGGACCATTACTAGCCCTGGATGGCCCAAGGAATATCCTACTAACAAAAACTGCGTCTGGCAGGTGGTAGCTCCAGCCCAGTACCGGATCTCTCTGCAGTTCGAAGTGTTTGAGCTGGAAGGCAATGATGTACGTAACCAGTCCCTGCATCTCAGAGGTGTGACTGTTGGCTAACTCAGAACTGGATGAATCCTTGGGGTACAAGGAAGAGGAGACTCTGTCTTACTGGTGGAGCTTCTGGTTGTTTCCCTGCCCTTGATATAATAAGCCAATAACGGTGATTGTTCTTCTTGAGGTCTGGATCTGCTTTATCTATGGAGTGGAAAGATTAAAGCTGTTCTGTTATAAATGGGCTTCTTTTCTCTGCCAGTTTTGCATAATTATAGGTGTTTTCCATCCCTAATAGGTTTCCCACCTCCCCCTTCCTCAGAGCTGCCTTTGCAGGAAAATAATTGGAAATGAAAAATAAGTACATTTCCTCAAGGGAAAAAAAATAAAAAAACAGTAAAAGAGTCTGTTTTCTGCCCTGCTAAGGGCAGGGTGGAATTTGAACAAGGCATTCAGGTCTCGCTTTCCACACTGTAAATGGGAGCACTAGCTCTTCCTTACTTCAGCAGGTTGCTGAAGTTTATTCAACACTGTGGATGAGGTGGGAGTAATTATTTTAGCTGAATTAAAATGGAACCTTTGCTGTTCTGATAAACACACCCATGCTTTAAGACCAGGGCAGCAAGGGAAGGGGGTGAGAACACTGACAAAGAGAAATGTGGGGAAGTTAGGGGTATATCTGAGTATAAGACTGTTTCTGTTCCCTCCCAGTCAAGTCTCTGTCCCAAGTCCATGGAGCTGAGAAATCTCCTCCTCTTTTGGCAGGTCTGTAAATATGACTATGTTGAGGTTCGTAGTGGGTTGGCTTCTGACTCCAAGCTGCACGGCAAATTCTGTGGCTCAGAAAAGCCCGAAGTAATCACGTCGTATGGCAACAACATGAGACTAGAGTTCAAATCGGACAACACAGTCTCCAAGAAAGGCTTTAAAGTTCACTACTTCTCTGGTACGTCGGTGTATTCTTTCACTTGCTTAGTTGTCTCTTCTGAGTTTTGGTGAATTTTCTTCAATTTTCTATCAAATCAGGCAGAACTCGACATGATTAGTTACATCTAACAAACATGGTTGCTCTGTGCCTTGTCACCTTTCGTCTTGGTTTCTCAGTGCAATGTATGGTCCAGCTTCATCGCATGGTGCCAGCAAGATGCCTGGATTTCATCAATGCTTCCCGTCCTTCCACAGCAAGAAGCAATAGGGAACCTGATCCCAGAAGTTAATTCTGTCCCTGGAGTCATTGAAGAAAAGCCTTTTCCTCTGAAATAGAAGGGTTAGAAAACTTCCAGAAGTCTTCTGTATAGCAATCCTTCCCATCAAAGCAGCACATTCTAGTGGAAGTTTCTAATCCTCCGTTCTGAATCCTTTGTGTCAGTGATGTACCTTCTTGGCAGGCAGTTCTGGAGGTTCATTCAGTTTCATGCTGTATTTCCAGCAGAGACCAAGAAGTATTTAAGTTTTTGAAGGGGATCATCAGGCAAAATGGCCTTGAATTAAGACAGTTGCAGAGTAGAATCAGGGCTAGGGGGTTGTCTTATTAAATCTAACAAGAGGAAGGATGAGGTGGGGTATGTTTCAACTAGAAATACATTTGGGAGTGAGGAGACAGATGAGGTTAATGACGTCCAGGGAGAGCATTGACCCAAGAAAAATTGGAGATGAACTGCTCATAAATTAAATTGGACTGGAAGCCATGAACAGATCCTGTAGTCAGAGTAGTGAGATTCAGGAATGCAGAGGAGTGAACGTCCACTGGGGCATATTTCAGCTTCAGGGAGTAGCTCATATCTCAGATCCTCTTCTCCATCGGGCTGCTTGTGCTCTCGGATAGAGCTGTCTAATGATGGAGGCTCGTCAGGGCACATAGGAACTTGACAATATATAAAGACTGGCCAGAGGATTTTTGTCTGGACTAGTGAATTTGTGTGATACTTTTCCTGGACCTTATACTAAAAGAATGAGATATTGCTATAGGTTTCTTTCAGATAGGAGTCGTTAACCATTCAAAACCTCCATTATATAATAAAACATATTTGTGATGCATTTTATGGCATGAAAGGCAATTGAGGAGAATTGTATCTAGGCTAAAAAGCTAACTGGGCTGATCCAGCAGCAGAGGTTGGAGGTTTGCACTGGTATCTGCCAGTCTGTGCATGGGATTCCCAGCTGGTGACTCTGGTAAACTTTTTCTCACTGTGTCAACTTGATGTTTGTTGGTTTGATCCTGCCCAGACAAGGATGAATGCTCCAAAGACAATGGTGGCTGCCAGCATGAATGTATCAACACCTTTGGGAGCTACATATGCCAGTGCAGAAACGGCTTCATGCTGCATGAAAACGGCCACGATTGTAAAGAAGGTAGGGTTCCTGCTCCCTGTCCTCAGGCAAGACAAGGTGCCTCAAACCTGGTTTGAGCCAGGATGTTTCCTGCCCAGAGTTTGTACAGCATACTAGGCTGGGACACTGAAAAAGCCCCAGCTAACTGAAAAACTACTTAGAAGAAGGAAGAAGAGGGCTTGTTTCCATCAGGATCTGTTCCCTAGTCTGGCCCTCTATATGGCTGTGGGGATGGACAGGGTTGGGCCAAGAAGTTGGGCTAGTGAAAGGAGTTGTGGGACATTGCCATTAGACTCGTCACTGCTGCTTCATTTAATTATTGAGTCAGATGAGCTGATCTAACCACTTGCTGCTGCCAAAATTACCTTTCTCCCTACACTCCTACCCTTGCTGTGTGCTGCCATGGCCTTCCTGTGTATGATCTCTAGTCCCTGTCTAATCTCTCCATGAGCTGATTCAGCTTTCCAACTCAAGGCTGAGGTAGCACCAGAGTCGACACAGTGGAGGGGTTGGACACCATGTCACTGGGAACAGGGGAGATGAGTTGGAGGAGCAGGACAACACGGTTGGGAATGAAGAGGTGGATGAGGACAATGAGGCCCAGAGGAATGAGATGTTCCATTTCAGCACCTGCTGAGTTAGCTCAAAAAAGTATAGGACAAACCCAGCAGAACTATGCAGTGATACTAAAAGGTCTTGCTCAATGACTGAAGCCTTCCCTGTTTCTGCCCTGTGGAGGGTTTCGGTGGGCAGAGGAGCATGTAGGACATGACATGGTTCCCATGTGAGACCTGCCTTGATGCTTTCATCTTGTCATCTCTCTCTCTTTCAAGCTGGTTGTGAGCACAAGCTGAATGCTGCAGAGGGAACCATGAGCAGCCCAAACTGGCCTGACAAGTACCCCAGCAGGAAAGAATGCACCTGGGACATCTCTGCAACACCTGGCCACCGAGTGAAAGTAGTGAGTAACCAGTGAGCAGGTTGGATTGTGAGGAACTGAAATTACTTTTCCCCATCACTGTGAGCAGGAGGTTGATCCCTGTAGGTCCTATGTCAGGTGTTTGGTGGAAAGCATCCCAGGAGGCTGCCCTGACCTGCAGAAGGTCTCACAGAGGCATGAAGCAGGGGTGAGGCAGGTGAGAGGAGATTCCAGCAGATGACAACTGTGGAGCATTGCTCACTCAGTTTACAGAAGGTGTAATGTGCCCTCCCACCCCTACCTGTCCTTGTGAGCCACTTTGTTGGTTCCATCTCTGCATCTCTGGTGGTGGCAGGGTGTGCTAGGCCGGGTTCCCGGTGGGAAAAGTAAGAGTATATAAGGCTTGCAGTTGAAAATTGTTATCATGCACCCAAGTGAGGCAGCAAAGCTAAGGCTACGCAGGACATTTATATGAACTTCTGAGTTTTGCCACCCTGAGAACACTCTCTTGTCTTGAAAGCACACTATTCTGTACTAGTTTGTGGGAGGAGTGGGACCGGCATACCATCTGACCTGTTCCTCACTTGGCATTTTATCCTCTGCTGAATTGCTTACTCAGATTTACAAACATCTGTCTCAACGCTCCTTATTTTTGCTGTAGACCTTCAATGAGTTTGAGATTGAACAGCACCAAGAATGTGCCTATGACCACTTGGAAATGTATGATGGGCCCAACAGCAAGTCACCTGTCCTTGGCCGCTTCTGTGGCAGCAAGAAACCAGACCCTGTAGTGGCTTCTACAAATAAGATGTTCCTCAGGTTTTACTCTGATGCCTCTGTGCAAAGGAAAGGTTTCCAGGCAAAGCACAGCACAGGTAAGCTGGTTCCTTACCAATATCCCGGTGCAATGTCATCAAATCTCACTGTGTTGCTTATTAGGGCAAACCAAGACACGATTTCCCCCCAGATAAGCTTAACCTGAATTTTAAGTGGTTGTAAATTGTGCTTAACTAGTTCCCAGACCATTATTGGTACCATACCATAAGTTCCCAGTTCCTTATTAGCTACCCTTCTGCAATGTGTGGGCAGAAAAGGATTATTCTGGTACCCAGTTTTTTAACGTGCTTCAACTTACTGCTGGTAAAATACTCAGAGTCAGAATTTCAGCTGCAGGACAAGTGCAAAGAACATGTTAAGTCTTCCTTTTAAGCAATTTCTCTATAAAATAATACATTTTTCCAGAGCATAACGTGGTAGGAACCCCATCCTGCCACTTTTAACTGATCGTCTCTTTCCCTTCTTGTTCTGTACCAAATGGACCATGCTTCTCTATGCTTTGTGGGTCAGTGGGTTCATGGGTGAGTGGAGAATTCACTGGTTTGTGGTATTTTGGTGCATTAATGTGGTTAATTACCTTCCCTATGGTATATGCTGGAAGTCTTCTCTCCCTACAGCTTGCCCAAAATTGGGATGGCGAGTCTTTGTCGTGAGGTAGGGCTTTTGGTGAGGCTGGGTTTTGTGCTCTTTTCTTCCTCCAGAGTGTGGTGGGCTCTTAAAGGCTGAAGTACGAACTAAGGAGCTGTATTCCCATGCTCAGTTTGGGGACAACAACTACCCAGGCCAAGCGAACTGTGAGTGGGTGATTGTAGCTGAGGATGGTTACGGGGTGGAGCTGATATTCCAGATGTTTGAGATCGAGGAGGAGGCCGACTGTGGGTACGACTACATGGAGATTTATGATGGCTATGACAGTACTGCACCCCGCCTAGGACGCTTCTGTGGCTCAGGGGTAAGCCGTGGTGGTGGGGATTTCATAGCCATAACTGGAGGTATCAAGGAAGAGGGTGCTCTTACACTCTTTTTGGAGAGGGGCAGCTCCACAAACTGGTGATGAAAATGCCTGGTGTGTCTGGGTTTTGTTTCTTCTTCTCTTTCCAGAGATCACAGTCTTTTTTTTTTTTTTTCTTTTTTTTTTTTTTTCCTGATGCAGATTGTTGTCTGAAAGCCTTGCTTTACTGACTCCCCCTTGTTAGCCGGGGGCCATGTGGAGCAAAATTGTTGTGTAAATGTTGGAAACGGCTTCCAGTCACCTCCTGCCTGAAGCCAAGTCACATTGTGGCCATGCTATGGACAGGGCAAAGTGTGGAGGGACTTGCAGAGCTGCTCATCTCCTAAGCTGTTATCTATGTCCCCATTAAAAGGAGTGACTCTGTTAGCATGAACAATAGCGTGTGGTATTTAAAACCAGAGGTTCCGGGTTTAATTTCTCTAGAACTCCAGCAATGAGATGGAGATGGTTCCTATTGCATTTAAAGAGAGACATCCAAGGAGCAGATCTATTGAAGCAGTCCTTGCAAATTGGGGAAATGGTTTGGAAAATAGAATCATAAAGTCATAGAATGGTTTGGGTTGGAAGGGAAATTAAAGATCATTGAATTGCAATCATCTGCCATGGGCTGGGACACCTCCCACCAGACCAGGTTGCTCCAAGCCCCATCCAGCCTGGCCTTGAACACTTCCAGGGATGGGGCAGCCACAGCTTCCTCTTCCAGTGTCTCACCACCCTCACAGCAAAGAATTTCTTCCTAATTTCTAATCTAAAACGCTCCTCTTTCATTTTAAAAAGGCCTAGCACCTTGGTGTGAAGAAGTTCAGGGCCACAGGGTAGTAATCTACCTGCACACTTTCAAATGGAGAATGGTGGGGAACATGTTGGTCCTGCAGAGAAGCAGAGGGAGGTTGTAGCAGGTCACAGCAGTAGGGGAGATAACCAGAGTTATCATGTAAGATACGTGGCTAAGTTATTTTGCTGCTAATGAACCCTGTGAGGGCAGGGCCTCAGCTGCCAAAGAAAGGCCAGTTTGGATTGTGTCATTTCCTGAAAAGATTAGGACAAATTAGAGAAAACTCAGAAGACTGGAATAAGAACATCCAGGGCATCTTGTGACTGTGATCTACAAAAAACAACTGGAAAAACTGGGATTGTAGAGTGGGCTGGCACCAGTCTTCTAACATAAAAGGCAAGCATGCAATGAACAAGGGGATGTTCTCAGGTAGTCAGAGCAGGGCAGGAGGTACCGAGCACTCAACCTTTGTGTTTCCTTGGCCCATCCTGTGAGATTAAATTCCAGCATTGTCATGCAGACAGTTATTTGGCCTGTAGACTTGACCACTCTGTGCTGTCTTCTTTACTTTTCTGCAGCCTCTGGAAGAAATCTACTCTGCAGGAGATTCCATCATGATTCGATTCCACACAGATGACACCATCAACAAGAAAGGCTTTCACGCCCAATACATAAGTACCAAATTTCAGGATGCATTGCACATGAGAAAGTAGTTTGACTGCTCCTCACAGACATTCCTGTCTGAAGATTGAGACATTTAACTGTGATCTTTGTCTTTTTTTTTTTTTTTTTAAGCTTCTGTGCACCTGGCCAAAAGCAGTGTACAGTGTTTTCTGTAACTAAAACTAAATCCAGTCTCAAAGGCTTGCCTCTGAAATTATTAGCATGACCCCTTCTTGTTAACATACCCAGGACCAAAAATTGTCATCTAATCGTATCTGCCAGGGCATAAACATTGTATTTTGCACAGCTTGCCATGGGGCTGAGTGAAGACTGATATTGAATTGAGAAAAGCCTTCATCTCTTGGGTATCCTGTTTCTAGGTGAGATTTCCTAAGCATCCTGTATACATGAACTGTCTGAACACATTTTCTGGAGCAGATGATGTGGACAGCCCCCCCACCAGGAGGATTTTCTGAAAGGACCATGGGAGCCACCCACTCTCCCTTACCAGCCCAAAATACTCTGTGCAATAAGTGAACAACCAGATGGCTGGGACTCCACCATTCCTTCTGTCCCATCTATTTGTTGTCTTGGTTATTGGGGGTTAAAAGGTAGGCAGGGGCACAGGGACAGTCTCTTTAGGGCTGCCAGCTTCTTGGATCACAGTGAGCAAGAAGGGCCCAGTGCCTGACCTGAAATAATTGTCATGAAATGACAATGTTGAATGTTGAATGGAAGTACTTCGATGCGGTGGCCAAGGGAAAGGGGGTGGCTGACAGGGAAGCGCTGTTCAAGGCATGGCTGTGTGATGGTGGCAAAGCTTAACGACTGGATTGCTGACAGCACACTCCAGTTACACCACCAAGGGAAGGCAGCTCAGAGGGCTGTGCCAGCAGTCCAGGCCTTACCTTAAACAAGGAATCTCTCCTCCTCACTCTACCCATGTTTGCTTTCTTTGCCTTTTTTGTGCTACTTCCTTTCCATGGTACCACTTGCACGTGAGCCTTTCCTTTTCACAGGCAAGCTGCTCTCCCCAGGGCTCCCCACCACAACCTAGGAGTGCTCTACAACATCAAGTAGCTGGGGTGTCTCAATGGAGGACATGCTGGGCCGGGGATAGTCAGGGTGTCCCCGAGGTGCAGGGAGATGGGCCATGCCACAGGCCATCTGTGGTGAGCTCTGGGAACCTGTCAAACGCATGCAAGCTCTAGGAATGGGGAGAGCTCTGATGGTTTCTGCTTCTTCTTCGTTCCTTGCTGGCCCAGTCTCTTCACTTCATGGCAGGTGGGCGAGTGAGGTGGTGATTTAAGCACTTTGAGCTATAAGGCTCAGACATGCTCTGTCTTGCAGTTATTTATGTACATGGAAGCTACCGGGCCGTGGACTTTGCAGAATTAATGGGTAGCTTGGCTCTTCTTTGGGAAGAAAAGTAGGGAAAACTGTGCTTTTGGGGGAACCACTGTAATTGAGCTGTTGACAGGGAAGAAAAAAAAATTATAAGAAAAACAGAAAGACTTTATTCTGAATGATATTTCATTAAGGCACTCATGGGCCGTTAGCTAAAAGCTGAGGTATGTTAGCTTTAATAAAGTATTTATAATCCAAGGATTACTATGTTTACATAACCAATGTACTGTCAGGCTCCGGGGTGACACCTCCTCTCTGGTGTATGACTGCGGAGAAGTGTGGGGCCAGCGCCACTGTCAGGCACAAATGACATTCCTGGAGATGAGGGCATTCCCAGATGGATAATAAATAGACCCAGCCCTCTCCAGAAGTCCTTGAACAAAATATGGTCCAAGTATTGTGAATACTAGGAGAAGCAAATGCATGAAAATATTTTCTTGCTTAGAACAAGAAAAATAAAGTAATTTATACACACACACACACAAGATTATATGTATATAAAATGTGCATGTAGAAGACCAGTAGTCAAAGCCTTAATAAGTGTCATGTGAATAATACTGTACCATTGACTATAGCTTTATTGCAGGCTGTATAAAACCATGTTATTTTGGTCTTGGTTTTTTTTTTTTTATCTCTGTTTTGTTCCTGTTTTCAAATTTTGTGGCCTTTTAGCAGGCAAGACCTCTGATCTCAAGCTGTTTGACCACGCAGGTCTGGGCCAGTGAGCTCTGCCAGATGAGGTCTGCATTTATCCTTCTCTTCCTTGCCCCTGTTCACGCAAAATTGCAGTGACTCGGGCCTGGAAATACAAGCACGGCACCGATGCTGGTGAAACAGAAGAAAAGTTTCAGGGGAAAAGCAGCAGTTCAGGTTTCCTGGTTCTCTAATGGGAACAGTGACTCTGGAGAGAAGTGACTGTGGGAACTTCCCGCGCGCTTTAACATCTCTGTTCCACGTTCTGGTAATTTCCCACCTTCCCCAGCCTGGTTCGCTGCAGATGCTTGCGATGTGGTTTGACAGATCTACTCCGCTTGTCAGCATTTGTGCAGGTGTCTCTTGTGACGGTGTGCCCACAACTGTTGTACTGTGCGCTTCAATCGATGATCTGTGTAGAATATTTCTGCTGTACTGACTGGGCTGAACAGTCAATAATTCTAAATGTGTGAAAGTTTCTTACAAAAAAAAAAAGAAAAAATCATGTCAGGCCCTCCAAGGTGTGTGTATACGTATTCTGGTCTTTGTGTGGTTTTACATTTCGCTAACTAAAATAAATTTTTAAGAGGGGGAAGAGAGGAGGGTGTGGGGGCAATCGGAAATGTACCCATGCCAAGAACGAGTCTCAGCATTCATTAAAGACTGTGAATTCAGTTGCACATTCTGTTGTATCATGCATTTACCGTTTCCTCAAGGGGAGGAAATTTCTTAATGCATTCCTTGTCCTGCCAACTGTTGTTTGTGTCTACTGCTAACACCGGGTGGGATTTACTCTCTGCTGGAAGCGAATTTCCCTTGAGCCTTTAGCTTTGTCTTGGCTTTTGCAATCAAGAGGGCATTTAGGAAGTGGGGCAGAGGAACAAGCTGATCAGCCAAGGGACTACATCATGATATTTCATGCTCTGCATTCATGCTTTAGTGGGCTGGGATGCATATCTGCAGGGATAAACTTTAAGGATCTGGGAATTAGTCCATAAGTAGACTTCAAAAGAGGAGGCTCATTTACTGCACTACAGGGTATGGCCTTCAGCAGCAGGTCCCAAAGACCCTTGGATGTGAAACTCCTCTGCAAAGGACAGCAGGATGAGCATGGGGCAGATGTTCCTTACTGAAAAGTTGGTTTGCACTTTCACCGTGGCAGCAAAACGTCCAGTAGCTAAGGCAAGCACCTCAAATGCTTTTCTTTTCCTTTCTGTCCACTGCTTGTGTCTACCCTGCTCGCTAAGGATCATGTCTGTGTTCTTTCCACAACATGTACCCAGTTCATGCATGTCCTACTGCCCAGAACACTGGGAGTGTGCGTGTCACGGCCATTCAAACCTTCGTGGTGATTGTATTTCCTCCCAGCTGTTCCCAAAGGCAAAACAGTGATGGACAAGCAGCCCCATGTAACCTCTTGCACCGAATGAGCCTTGGAGGCTGGCAGTCAAGTCACCAGCTGGATGTCATTTCCAAATTTCCGGTCCCAGAAGCCTTCAGTCATGTAGAGAGAGTTACAGTCCAAAGCCAAAGCAATGCTGAAGTACTAGAAATGATGCAGCCCAAGCGACGCTGTTAGGAAAGAGGAGGTAAAATAGAAGGTGGAACCTGGACTGGGGTCACAGTTCTTAGGGAAACACACAGATGTTTGCAATTGTACTGTGATTGGTTCTTACAGTGTGTGTGATCACAGAATCACAGATTATCAGGGATTGGAAGGGACCTTGAAAGACCATCTAGTCTAATCCCCCTTCTGGAGTAGGAACACCTAGATCAGGTCACACAGGAACGCATCCAGGCAGGTTTTGAATATCTCCAGAGAAGGAGACTCCAGAACCTCTCTGGGCAGCCCCTTCCAGTGTTCTGTCACCCTCACTATGAAGAAGTTTTTCCTCATATTTAAGTGGAACCTCTTATGTTCCACCTTGCACCCATTGCCCCTTGTCCTATCATTGCCTGTCACTGAGAAGAGTGATCTCGTTGTATGTGTGAAGGTCTTTTGTAGGCTTAATATCTTCCCTGCTGTTCAACTACTGTGTTCCCTTAATGCCTCTTCCCACTCTGACTGCTGCCAGCGCTGTGTGACATGACCACACCTCGTTTTCTCTGCTTATTTCTAGAAACAGGACTTCGTTTTCCAGAGAGCACCCAAGGACCGTCCAGTCACTGCATGTATGAAGCTGGAGCGACTATCCATTGTCTGCTGGGAGATTCTTCATCCTTTACAAACATGAGTACCCAGTGGTACAGCATCTTCAAAGAAGGATGCCTCAGAGCAGACAGGCTCGTCCATCTCAGTACCAAGCCAGCAGAAATCCTCCACTTTGTCCTGGCCTTTTCAGCAAACGTGCTCTTGGCAGAGGATGTGTGAGCCTCAGAAAGCAAAAGCAGGATTCCCCTCAGGCAGATTCGCGGTAGGTATTAACCACGCTTTTCTTTGCCGTTGGGGCAGGCAGACAAAAGGCGGAATGCCCAGATCCCAGCTTCCCAGGTGCCTGGCAGGGACCTGGCTCTATCAGGTGTGCTGGAACCCAGCCAGCTTGTCTGAGTCAGCCCGAGAGAAATGCCACCCTCTCTTCCTCTTTGCAGGTCCGCAGATCGGTTTTTCAGCAGGAAGAGAAGCTCATCCCAAGAGGAGCACCAGCCCTGGCACCAGGGAGTCTGCTGTTAATGCCTGCAGGGAATTCTCGGGGAGAAGAGCGAAATGGTGAGTTCAGGAATGTCTCATCCAGTCGTTTGGGTCTTGTTGGGATGGAAGCAGCAGGGGGATGTTGGAGGTGAGGAGGGGTGAGACTCTGGGAACCACTAAGCTGTTGGGTGAAAAAGCTCCCTGGGAGCATTTAACCCTCCCGTTCTCTGCCCCAACCAGATGAATCGAGCTGGCCCCTTTGTTAGCTCTGCATTTCCTTATGGCAAAACCAAAGGTTTCAGACACCTGCTTGGATTTTAGCATCGGCCCCAGCTGCCTGGTCTGATCTGGAGGTATTGCCTGGTCTTAGGGCGGTTGGAGCAAAGAGGGAGCTTGTGCCCTGGCTCATGCAATGGACCCTTCTTGAGGAGGTTTCTTGTCCTGGGAGATGGGACCTGCTGAAATGCACGCTGTCTTATTAGGAATGACCAGGTAGGGGGTAGCTGGGAACGAAACCTCCTTCCTTCTTTCCTCAGCCTTTCAGTACCTGGGCTACAGGAGAGTTGAGGAGGGACTCTTTGTCAGGGAGTGGATCATAGGGTGAGGGGTAACAGTTTTAAACAGAAAGAGGGGAGATCTAGATTAGATATTAGGAAGAAATTCTTTCCTGTGTAGGTGGTGTGACACTGGAAGAGGTTGTCCAGAGAAGCTGAGGCTGCCCCATCCCTGGAGGGGTTCGAGACCAGGCTGGATGGGGCTTTGAGCAACCTGGTCTGGTGGGAGGTGTCCCTGCCCAAGGCAGGGGATTGCAACTCTATGATCTTAACTTCCCTTCCAAATCCAAGCAGTGATTCTCCCAGCAGCTAGCTGGCTCTGGGGCTAAACAAAGTTCTCCTCTGAAATGTAATAATGAATTAATTCTATGAGCATTCACGTTTTGCTGAAAACATGCTGAAAGGATCTTGGATTGACAGCAGAGATTGGGGAATACAGAACCAAGTTAGTTGTTAACAGGGTACCAACAGAAATGATAGATTAGTGGCTTTGTTATCTCTAACCTCTGTTGTTCTTCTTTCACTTTCCTATCTTGGTCCCTTTGGGATCTCCCTTTTTCTCTCTTCCACAGCCCTGCCCAGTGAATGGCACGTAGCCTGTGCTGGCTCCAGCTGGCCAGGTATTGCCCCTGGAGCTCTATAGGCACAGAAGAGATAGTCCCTGCCTGTGAGCAACCACAGTTTGAGCAAGTGCAAGAACAGCTTGGAGAAAGGGAGCATTACCCATATGTTGGAGAGCTGATGCTGAGAGGTGGAAGCACCTGTGGTAAATCCAAGAAGTAAATCCAGACCATCTGATCGCTGGACTTGTGTGTTAACTGAGTTTGTCCATCTCCCCTCTGCTCCCTTCAGCGAGAGGCTCTCTGTTCTGAGCTGCAGGAGCACAGCGATGCTGATTTCAGCTGGGGAAGAGGCCTTGTCTCCTTGTAGTTCCCCCTTTTGTTTCCAGGTCTGCAGGATGCTGTGAGTTACTGAGTGGCAAAAAAGGGAGAGGGAAAGGTTGCAACATTCATTTTTTACTTCAGCTGCGGTGTAAGGCTTTCTCTCACCCAAGATGTGGTCCTGGCAGACAGTAGGTGCTGTAGTTAATGCTCCTGGGAAACCTACCTGACTCGCTGATAAACATTACTCTGGAGCAATCAGGGAGATCTATGAGCAAAAGCAGGGACACTGCAGGCACAAAATGATACCACAATATTGAATTACATTCACTTTACGTTTCAAAGCACTGGTCAGGAGTTTTAATATCCTCTTCTTTCTTTCTTTTTTTTTTTAAAGTAAATAAATTGAAGTCAATAATCACTTTCATGGAAAGGACATCCTTGTCTCTCCTGACATGGCTAGCATACAAATTTGCACACTGATCTATTTTTGCAAGTGACTTGAGACACCGGCTTTAAGCCATTGTAGAAGTGAAAGAAACAGCCTATTTCTCATTGTCTCGCTATCGCTTTCTCTATTTGATTGCTAGCAGTGTAGACTCTGCAATTTTCAAATATTTAGATCTTAGGATATCCCAGATCCTGCATTGTGTAATTAAAGGCAGTCAAAGGAGAGCAAAAATGCCCACTGCCCTGCAAGTCACCTGCTAGAGATCTAAGTGCAGAACCAGACTTTTTCTTTAAATAAGGGCTTACTTTTACAGTCTGTCTGCTAGCGTCCCACCTTAAGAAACTGAGTATTTAATGCTGGCCTGGAACTGTGATTGAACAAACTAGGAAAAACACTTCTACTCAAGGGCTACCAGTCAGGTTGTTGTGAAAAACAGATTGCTCCTGTCTGGCAACTTAACATTTGTAAATGGTCAGTTGCACACCCAAATACGGTTTCACAAATAACCTGAGCCCAGAAAGGTGACCATATGTAAATACCATTTTTTATGTGGCTCCTTCTGTTCCCACTTTCACTTAAGCTGCATGCACAATCCTAAAGAAACAGCAATGAAGTCCATTAAGTGCACTGTCTTCAACCAAGAAGAAGGAAATAAAATTAAATTACAGCTTCAGAGAAGAGGCAGGTATGGAAATCCCAGCTCAAACATTAACAGGTCTGCTGTTCACAAAGGTGTGTTTCACTAAGTTCAAGGAAGGCACAAATAATTGGAAAATTTGGGTGAGAACTGTCTCTGCTGTATTTCATTCCCAGCTGGCAGCCTGGGTGTAGCAATACCTGCACCTCTAAGGAATGCAAAAGAGATCCATTTCACTCGGTGACCCGTTTCCAGCCTTCTCCGCAAGCTTAGAGGCATTTCCCAACATCTGCGGTCCCGTAAGCTGAGCTGTTCGAAGGTTACACTCCCGGTACAGCTCCCACAGCATGCACATAAGTGCCACACTTCTCAACAAGCCTTCAGGTGGTGTCTGTAATGGCTCGATGAATTCTGGATCTTTCAGTAAATTCCTCCTCTCTTTGACTTTTCTGTGGATTACGGTCCTCAACACACAGCGATGTGCCCTGCCCCTAGACTGCAGGACTTTGGCTCAGCCAAATCTCTCACAGCTTGCTTGCATTTCACACCTTTCTTCTCCATAACCAACAGTATCCAGAGTTTTATTGGCAAGTTTTCTACCATGTTGACCTCCTTGTTCTGAAGTAACCAGGCCCTCCTCAGTGCATGGCAGCAGAAATTCCCCTCAGCCAGAAATGGACAGCTTTCTGCCAACTGCCTTTCTACTGGCTTTTTGTGGATCCAAAGCGAAGCTCTTCCTGCCTCTCCAGAACACCTGAGATTCGGTTCCAAGGGAGACCTCAGCAGTTTTGCTCTTTCGCTCCAGTTTATTTAATTCTTAGATGTTTCTGGAGCTGGATGGCTGGACTCATTGCTTCAAGCAGCAGACCTGCACCAGCAAAGGAGGTTAAGAGCTGCTTTCAAGCCTCTTTCTGCGTTCCTCCCAGATGGCAGAGCCTCTATACCCCAGCTGACAGACGGACAGCACACCTAGCAGGGACTGTTCCTACACGTGGAAACAATTTAGTCAGGAAGGAATTTATGCATTTCTATCATTTTCATCTGTCCTCAAATCAACAGGAGCAAACACATGTCCTGCTGCAGGAGCAAGTCCTTGTTGTTCTACAAGCCATCATTTTACTTCATCTCCTAAGACACAGTGGGGTTAAACAGCCTTACCCTTTCTCACTGAGGAGCTGTCAGGGTAAATGCATTAAATAATAATGCCATGACTACTCTGAGGCCCTGTATGGTATAAACAATTCAGGCAAAACAGTTCATGTTTCCTCATACCACTTTTTTCAATAGCATGGCACGGGTTTTGTTTTCTCTGGAGTAAGGAGCATGACTCAAATGAGTACATTCTCATGCCATTATTTCCAGTCACTTCAGAAGCTCCTCTCCCCACTCCCGCATCTGGGCAGGGGCATCTCCCAGTTGCTAAAACTCAGTTCTGTTTCTCTTAATTTTTTTTTAATTTTATTTCTCTGCAGGAGGAAACAACATCTTTCTCACTGTTTTACAGCACAACTGTAAATTCAGTAAGTACACTGCATAGGATGAAGATCAACTGACTGCTCACCATCATGTTATCTGTAGGAGCTGGGGGTGGGATTCTAGAAGAGAACTTGGTGCTTTTATGGGTGAGTGTTAAAGTGGATCTTCTGACAGACTGTCCTAATGCTGCTGACATTGTATTGTAGCAGTAAGGACAGATGAGATCCTTAAAGTACCCAGAGTCCTGCATTTATGCCTGTTTTCCTGTTTGTTTAGCCTTTAGTGCAGCTGAGCTTCCTTCCTGCTCCTTTCACCAAAGGGAAGGTGCATGTCCTTACAGATTTCATTTCTGTTCTCTCCCAGTGAGAGAGGGGGTGATGAGGGGAGCAGGCCGTTAGCCATCACAGCAGTTACCAGAGGGTCCTTTACATGTCCTGACACTCAATTAAGATACATTGCAATGCCTAGAAAGGGGTTTAGTTTAGCTCTTGCAACTGCTCACTTAGACTCTCTCCTTGTTTGCTTTTTATAAAACATTTTGGTTTTTGTACATGTTCTGTAACCATCTTATTCCTAGACTTCTACAGGAACATCTGGAAGCACAACCACCCAGGTGGATTATTCTTCTGGGTAAGAGTTTAATTCATTATTTCATGCAATTGATTATGTGTGGAATGTTTTCCCTCTGAAATCAAACCTCTGCTTCCCCATCCTTGCTGGATGCCACTGTTTTGATCTGGGGCTGCAGTTTTATTCCTCAACATTGTCTTTTCTTGCTGTTCTATGGTAGTCACTCGCTCAGTTACTATGCCCAGAGTTAAAGGATCACACTGCATGCATTTGACCTAACTGTCTTTCTTTGTAAGTCACTATGAGCCTTGGGTGGTTGGAGTGGCTGCAGGGGTACCCAGCATTCTCGCCTTGACCCTCGCAGTCATCTTGGTGGTGGTCTGTGTCCTCCAGTGGAAGAACTACATGTGGAATCAGGTAACTACATCTGGAATCAGGTGAATACCTCCCACTTACTGCGTGCCTTGATTTCTCTGTAGTTGTTGTTGGTTAACATTACATTTAGTTTTTTTTTCTGTGTGTAAATGTGAAAGTGAGGGTTTTCCTCTGTGCTAAAAGAAGCAGCAGATTTTGGATGTTCTAATAGAGGCAACACTCAGGCACTGAGATTTCCTCTCTGTGAGGTCATTCTCATGGGCAAACATCAAGTGGACCCTGTGATTCCTCCAAATGAAAGAGTGTTTTGGCACCCAGCTTAGAATGTTGGCTATTATCCCCTGGGTGTTATTTACCCCCTGAGTATGTCCTGAGTTCTGGAGCTGTTTAGTAACAAGAACATTTTCTCCCTGCCCTGTGTCCTGTTTATGCATTTGTTTGTGAATTGTAGCTGGATGTTGTTTGTCAACTGTTCTGTTTATTGCTTCAGACCAATCAACATTCCAGTGGGTGGGAGGAACATGAATATGAATCATCCCCTCCCAGATCTCCAGACGTAAGTCATCCTTAACTGATTCTCGACACAGCACACATGCTGCTGACTGAGTTAGTAAATGCAGGGTTGGCTTCAAGGGCAGCCCTGGAGTAATAGAGAGCTGTGGTGGGTTTTGACCCTGGCTGGACACCAGGTGCCCACCAAAGCTGCTCTGTCACTCCCCTTCTTCACTGGACAGTGGAGGGAAAGTGTAACGAAAGACTCATGGGTTGAGATAAGGATTATTCACTAATTACCATCAGAGGCAAAACAGACTCGACTTGGGAAAAGTAGTTTAATTAATTAGAAATCAAATCAGAGGTTTCTGTTGCACGTTTGGTTGCAAGATAGTTTGCCCATGTTTCAGGGTACACAGGCATGAAAGCCACATTTTGCTTGGGCAAAAATGGAAGGAGAAAGGGGGATGGACCTGCAATCTAGGCAAATATGATATTTTCCTCAAAAGACTGCCAAACATTTCCAAACAGTGGGGGAAATTCTTGCCTATTGTATTCTCTGCAGTACTCACAGTATTTTGCCTCCAGGACTTTTATATGACCATGATGCACGGGACAACAAATACCTATGTAAATGAAGATCAAGACAAACACCACAGACTGGACATCCAAACACAAGCAAAGCCTGTGAGGACAAATAAGCCCAGGAGAGAGCCACCTGTGATGGAGTCCATTTATGAAAACCATCTGCACTATCACTGAGAAAAAAGCACCAAATAGTGGTTGGGACCAGAAATAACAGACATGATCCTTTTCCTGGACACCAGGGGTCACAGGGTTGCAGTGTATGAACAAACAAGTTTTCTCATTGTGCATCCATGAAATTTTAGGGAGGAGAGGACAAAGAGACTTCAGGCGGGCAAAGAACTTGTTTGTAATGATGCCGCTGAGACGTGGAAGCACAATGAGATTCCCCTGGAGAACCCAATTTCTCTGGGAGAGATAGTTTTGCTCTGCTCCTAAATTTAAGAGCATTCATTTTAATAAATACCATGGAAAAATTTGCAGTGATACTGATGGTAGAAAAGAACTACCATAGAGTTGTTTGAGGCTATATGACTCAGGTCCCTGACATTCTGGCAGCAGCCTGCAAAGGAGGGGACATCCTGTTCTTTTCATTAAGCAGGAGTCCAGACCAGAAGTCACATGAAGTGATACACCCATGAAAGCTGAAAGGTTACTAGGGATTGGCAGCCCCAAGAATGGCAGA